>VZTA01029677.1:86722-187016 GCA_013398855.1 Mohoua ochrocephala
GGCGGCGAGGAGGCGGCGGCCGGCAGAGAGGGGCCCCGGCGGGGGAGCGCGGCGGCCACAGGTAGCGGGATGGGGAGGCGATGCTGGGAGTGTCTCGGGCTGCCCGAGCCTGCGAGGACTGGGGTTTGCCGGCGCTCAGCTTAACCCGTTGCCGTTCTCCCTACATGTCACTTGCAGAGGATGCTGCGGCGGGGGGGGAGCGGGGGNNNGCTGCCCCGGCCGGCCCTCCGAAGCCAGGAGAGGATCTGGCGGCTGTTTCGAGGGAAGAGCTTAACCACGTCCCGGGAGGTGCGGTTTCGGGCGAACCTGTGCAGCTGGAGCAGCTGATCCCGAAGCAGGGTGTCACGGACCCGGGGGAACATCCAGCTGATACGGCCGGCAGCCAGGCAGGCGAACTGGGAGCCCAGGTGGGACAGGCAAGTGACGGATGGTGCGTGATGAACTCGGCAGGAGCCTCTGACGGTGACTGTAAGGACAAAAGTGGGGAGCGGCCATGTCAGCCAGCTGAGAGTAGGGACTTGGACCATGAAGAGTGGGAAGTTGTTTCTGAGCACCTGGTCGAAGGGGAGGATGGCAAGGACGGCAGCATGGAAGACTCAGACAGCAAGGAATGGGAACAAGGAGACTGCTGCGATGGGGACTCGAGAGCAAAGAGAGTTGCAGCCGTGCCCCCCATGTTCCAGAACATCCACGTGGCTTTCCGTGTGCACTACATCACCCACTCCGAGGCGCAGCTCATCGGTGTCACGGGGGACCACGAGTGTCTGGGCCAGTGGCACAGCTACGTCCCCCTCCAGTGCGACAAGGACGGCTTCTGGTCCGAGTCCATCAGTCTGCCCGTAGACACCAGAGTGGAGTGGAAATTTATCTTGGTGGAGAATGGGAAGGTCAGACGTTGGGAAGAGTGCAGTAACAGGACCCTAGTGACTGAACACGAAGATCAAATTGTTCATCAGTGGTGGGGATACCATTGATGGGAAGGCAGAAGCTGCTGATCTGATGGCAGACCTGCCTAGGTGAATCGCCGAGCCCCTAAACCTTAGGGGGGGGCTCCCCTTCTTCCCTAGGAGACCCTCTCAAGTGCAGAGCTCTGGAAATCCCGTATCGAACCACGTGAGCAGCAGATCTCTGCCCTCCCCTGTAGGAAATCTTTTGGCAACCTGAAAAATCAGCTTTGAGCGCGTGCTGAAGAGACACAAGGTAGGCTAAGAAGGCACGAGCGGCATTCCAAGCACCTGCCTGTCCAGGTGGATCTGGACCCTGGACTTGAGTTAATGTGACTTTGAGTGGGGCTATGGGATGCATCTTGGTAGTGACTGCTTGGGCTTGGGAAGTGTACTGGGAGGTGTGGTTACCAACACTGTAACAGGAACTGAAGTGTTTTAATTTATGTAATGTATTAAGCAAACAATAAACATTTTCAGATTGACAGTTCATTATCAGTTGACCAGTGACCTCATTAATTTTGGTAACTTTAATCCAAGTGAGCCACTTGACCTGAAATCTTAGTGCTAAGGAATTGCTGAGAAGTGGCCCTCACTCTTGGGAGTAACAAAAGGTTGAACCCCAAAATAGTTCATTCTCTACCCCCTACTGTCCAGCAATCATCTCGGCTCAAATGAAAGGCTTGGCAGGCAGCCCCTCTCCTGCTGAGGGGAGAGCAAAGGTCAGAAAGGACTGTCTCGGCTTAATGAATTACTTTGTCAGGGTGGGGGCAGGCTTGAAAAAAAACCTGGAATGCTGTGATGGCTAGGGAATAGGGTTCTGGCTGGAACACAGGTGGCATATTCTGCCTACTGAGGAACAATACCAGAGTATTGCTAGCTAATACTCAGCTTAAAATTGTAATTATTTTTTTAGACTAAGCTTTTCAACTTGAATTTATTTTAAGTTGTGGCCTTCTAGTAAGCCAGATGAAGAAGAATCCTTCCAGCTTCAGCTGGTTGGTGTCTTTATATGATAGAAGCAGAAAGCTGCTCTGCTTCCCTGCCCTTTATATTTTTGGGTACAAATACATGCTGCCACTTGAGCAAGCTTTTCTTTCCATAATGCTGAACCAAGCTCTGGCCTGCAAATAGCCCTTCCCTAGGGTGAGCTTGGTCTGGGAGAGCAGAGTTTTGTAGGAGATCTGCGAGTACACAAATTAGCACTTTGGTTTGGAAGATTTACCTCAAAAAGCACATCACTGATCTAAGTGCCTCTGCTAATTCCTCCCTGCTCTGTGTGGTGGAGCAGTGTGAATGTGGGAAATAGAATGGCGTTGGTGAAAGACTTGAAGATGAGCTTCAGAGGCTGACCTTGTGCATCTGGTGGGTTAATGGGCATCCAGTCGGTGGGACAATGCTAGAGCTGCTGGGAAGAACAAGTGTAGGAAATGTTCTTACTGGGACTTTGATACCAGCTGTTCAACGAGAGTGGGTTGGGCTTCCTGCTCCTGCAGACCTAGCCACAAAATAGCTCAAGGAAGTCCTGGGAGGGTATCGAGGGGAGGGTGAAGAGGGAGAGGGACTAAGGCCAAGGAACAACTGCACGGGCAAGTTGGAATTCTGATTTTTATCAAGTAAAAACAACCTCAGTCTCATTCTTTGCACTTGTCTTTTCTAACAATAAACCGAAGTGGACGCTGTAGCTAATATACAGCTGCCATAGAAGGTGATCCTCAGAAATCCCTGAAGTCAAAGCAAAACATTTCATTTCAAGGTGATTACAAATCTCTTCCCCTCCCATGCAAGCTCTTTGAACAGTGAGATGCTGCCAACCTAAAAAGCACTTGTCGCGCAGCCGCTGCCGCCCGAGCGTATTTATACACGCGCCTGAGGCTCGTCTGAGGAGATTAACTGTGCTGTTAGATTAAGTTATTCACCAGAAAGCTACTTAACCTATGCTAGAATAGATTCTCTAACGCAATGGCCAACATGTCAAACAGACCAACCCTGACAAGTCTTTCAAATTGAGAACAATTTCTTTTTTTAATTAAACACCCTTTGTGTGCTTTGATCCCTCAAGACAACTCACAGTCCTCACGATTGTATCATCTCGCTGAATGATCAGCTGCAGTTTCTACGAAGACCTGCACCAAACTCTTGCTACAACCTTCTAAATTATTATGCCATTCACATCGCTGCTTGCCCAGCAGGCCCTGTGCTGTGTAAAGTAAATGGTTCGGGTATGGCGAAAGAAAGAAATGTGGATTTCAGTTTTTCTGGAGGAACCTATTAGTACTTTCTCCAAGTTCACAGGGGTGTTTTCTCATTATTGAACAATCTGTTTGCTCGAAGGTAGATTTAAACAAAGCTGCCTTGCTGCATAAAAAAGATGCTGCTGGAATGGCTGATAGCTGTCTAATACAAGGTCCTGGCTGTGAGACCAGGGAAGCGAAATGTGGGAAACAACTTCTTGTTGACATTCCTGCGTGGATCTAACAGCCAGTGGCTCAGGAGATCTCCAAGCAAACAACAAACTGTCTCACTCACAGCTTGGCAAAGCCTGCAACCTCTAAAGTTCACCCTGACAACAAACTTCTGACAAATTAGACAATTTGATTACTTTTAGGTGAAACACAAACTATCCCTTTTTGTGAAGTAGTTTGGTGCACGAATGCTGAATGCTGCAGCTGGATGGTGAGCTGTGCAAGCAGCCTGAGGGGACTGGGCATAAACCATTTTACAGCCTCCTACAAAAACCTTCGCTGCAGCTTGTTTGTTTCACAAAATCCATGCCTATCATCCCACATTCTCTCTGGGAGCTGAACTTACCGTTCGGAGTCTCTTCACACATTAGCCTGGCATTAGGTTTTCTCTCTTGGGGGTTGGTTGCCATCTGTGGTGTCCTTGCTGTGGGCAAGCTTGGCCTAGCAGTCCTGCTGTGCCATCCACCTGCATGACATGGAATAACAAGTGCTGTCAGGGCTGCAGAGGCCAGGATGTGTTCAGCTGCTCTAAGGCTCATGTGTCTATGAGACTGTTCCTTGCCTGCTGCTGGTGGCAGGGGGGAGGCCCAGACCTGTCCCCAACCCTGCTGGATTCCAGCAAAAGGATGTTAAGCTGCTGTTTTGGACTGGCAGGTGTCCCTCCCTTCCCTCTGGCTCTCTGACCCCTCTACCTGCTCCCTGCCCTTGGCACAGGGATGCAGCTTCTGAAATTCTTTTTAGCTTTGCTCCTCGAACACAGCTGGGAGTGCACTTACCAGTGACCTTTCCCAGGGGCTCTTATTCTCTACACCTGACTCTCCTCTTAAGAAAATTTTGGTAGATTTGTCCAATATGTGTGGCAAGTCCAAACTGTGATACGTGAGCCATCTAAACCAATCCTTTCATTTTCAATGCAACCGATTCCCAGGAAGGGGGAGATGCTTTTATTAATATTTCAACTGAGCTTGCAACACGGTTGCAAAAACTATCAGAAACGGTGGAAAAAATTATTAGGAAATCTAAAAAATTTCCTTGAATTAAAATACTCTTAGCAATAACTAAGGACAGCTTAGGAATAACTCAGTAATTTTTTCTCCCCAAACAAGATTCA
Source organism: Mohoua ochrocephala (assembly GCA_013398855.1). Lineage (NCBI taxonomy): Eukaryota > Metazoa > Chordata > Aves > Passeriformes > Acanthizidae > Mohoua > Mohoua ochrocephala. The sequence continues at coordinate 91,243 of VZTA01029677.1, forward strand.
AACTAAAGTTTGATGAGCCCATTCTGCTTAAATGAATCACGGTACAGTATGGAATTCAAACTTAAAGAGGAAGAATTTAGCTTAGATATAGGGAGAAATTCTTCCCTGTGACGGTGGTGAGGCCTGGCACAGATTGTCCTGAGAAGCTGTGGCTGCCCCATTCCTGGAAGTGTCCAAGGCCAGGTTGGACGGGGCTTGGAGCAACCTGGGAAAGAGGAAGGTGTCCCTGCCCGTGGCAGGAGGTGGGACTGGGTGATTTTTAAGGTCCCTTTCTACTCCTCTGTACTTCCTGCTCATTTAAAATAAGAGCTATAAACAAGAGTTTAAAAATTGTAAGGGCTTTTATTATTAATCTTTAAAAACATAACATATTTTAAACACCATGTACCTACATGAAAGCGATCACTAACGCATTCAGCACCTTCACTTGGACAGCTTTCTCTCCTTTCCCTTGGATTTCTTTTTCTTCACCTCCTGAGCTCTGATCATTGGTGACGTGGCTGAAAATAGCAGGAGAACAGATTAGCTGAACACCACCTTATGTTCAAAACGTTAGAGGCCTCAGGTGCAGACACCTGAATCTTCGTAAAGTCCTCCCATAACAAGTTATGCTGTACCTACCAAGCCCTTACAAATGCAGCTTTAGTTTGCAATTCTTTATGTGAATACAGAAAAACCTCTGAGGATATTAGTGGTGGCAAAGAACAAAAATGAGAACACTTACCTTTGACGTATTTATATAAATAACTTGATTAGTTTTACCTACATCAGGTCACTCGTATGTCCCTGACACAAATGCACTGCGTGATGAGGGGAAATAATAATTTCCCAAATCTGGGCAATGAGCCTTAAAGAGGCAAAGGGGAAGAAACTGGAATATGCAATGAAAAAAAAGTGCAGAGAAAAGAAATCCCATCTCATTTGGCATCCTGCCATCCCTCATGCAACTAAGTTTTGGAAATCTTGCCGTTTTCCGTGAAAGCGTCATCGGCTTGTTAAAAATTTCCTGTAATCGGCCGTGACAGCACACGAGGACACCCCTGAGCAGCTGCCATGTTTGACATGTTAAGGATCTTGAAGCTCATTAGAGCTAAGGGGCATTGTGGAGTTAATCTAATTCCTCTCCCAGGAGCAGGACAATGGGGAAGTGGGTACTGCTAGTAAAACTAGTGTGTGCGAGTAAAAGCACAGGTAGTGCTTTGGCAGGTACCAAGAACAGTTTCTGGAGAGAGTGTGTGCTTTTTCAATAAAACAGGAATATTTTTAGTAAATTCTGGCACCTTGATTTTTCATCTGTAACGATTCCACCAGGTTTTGCAGGCTTTCCCTCTTGTTCTGTAGGCTCTTTGGTGTGGGCTCACTAGTTTCCTTGGACTGAGAAGCTGGGGAAAAAAATAATAATATCATCATCAATAATAATAAAAAAGGGCCATTGTAAATTTTCTAAACATTCCCTTTAAATTGAAGTTCTAAGGAAATAAAATTTACACCAACATGTTCAGTGAAGCCCAGACCTTTACTAAATGTGTTACAGGAACCACAACAGCCATTACAAATATCTGTCACTGCCAATATTGATGTCAAGCATCCTTACAGTCTCTTAACCTCAGTAAGGTGATCGACCAGGCCTCAAGATTAGTGCTGCATGGAATTTATCTTCTCGCTGCATAATGCATTAATTAGCTGCTACCCTTTACTCCCAATTCATTCATCACAGAATAAACCTTCTGCTTGAACAGAACTGGGGCAGGGTGAAGGCACTGGCTGGGAAGAAACCCAGCCAAGCGCTTTGGATCAGGAAATGGGACTGGACGTACCTATTTGTGGGGCTGTGGCTGCTCCCTCCAGAGAGCCAACCTTCCCTGAGGCTGGGCTGTGCTCTGCTGAGGCAGCAGGGCCAGCTGCAAGGGCATCAGGTGGAGTAGTTAAGAGCAAGTGCACCGGAGATCTCGCTCTGTATCTGCCCTCCCGAGAGGCTTGCTTGGGGGAGGATGCGTGACGAGGTGCTGCTGGGCAGATGGATGAGTTTCCTAGGAGATGTCCAAGCAAAGAGCAGTGAGCACACACCTGAGGAGGGATGCCCGTGCAAGCAGGAGACTAAAACCTCCTTACAAAACATGCTTGTTTCTATTGAAGTCACTGGCATGTGAAAATGGCTTTTGTTCTGTTCTCTATTCCATGTTCACTTCCCAAACAGGGAATATCATGGCTGCTCAGAACCCAAGACTCCCTGTCCATTACGATCCCCCCCTGCTCAACTACTTCAACTCTTCCATGTGAAAAACCTCTACTTGCAGCTGTTTTGGATACTGGGAAAATCCCTGGATGGTGCAGTTGGTTTGCTACAAGGCTGACAGTAACTACCCAGAAGATTTTCTTTAACACTCAGAAGTACAAAAAGAGTACCCAGAGCAGTTACTCCTCACAATAAACAGAGTCCATCTCTGAAGCACAGTGGCTTAAATTCTAAACAGAGAACAATATCAGTGTCTGCAGGCAATTTTCACAGAATGGATAACCTATGGGCAAGAAAAGTAGAGGTGGTTGAGATTAATATCTTCCAATCCTGCTTCTCAGAGCCGCATCCTTATATTTCTGCTTAGATTACAAAAGTCATGTCACCACAGTTTAAAAGGTACTGACCATCCAGTAGTTGGAAGGAAACCAACAGCATTTGTTGATTCCTCTAAAAAGCACATCCCTATCCAAATATCCAAATAAAGAACTCAAGAGCCTAAATTTAGGCTCCAAAAATGTGACAATGCTATTCATGCTAATTACACAAGTAACATGGAAGTTATCCATTTTGGGTGTGCTGGTATCAGCCTGCAGGGAGCTCCTTTGCAACAAGATACAGATTTTGCAGCAAGTGCAACAGAGACTTTGTAATAGCACCTGCTAAGAGGTATTTTATTTGAGTAAATTCCTAGGAAAAGATACTGTATTAGGACTGTATTCTTTGTAATATTCTGTAAGGTTCCAGTTTGACATCAATGCTGCCAGTGAAAACTTACCAAGGGATGTAAGGAGCAGGGAAACATCTTGGGACTGAAGATCTGCAGGATGTGAGCGGGCAGGACTCCTGAAAGCAAAATGAGGGCAAAACCTGCATTCTGGAAGGGTTATGCTAAAGTTTGGTCATGCTAGCCAGCACCCACAGCGAGAATGTGAAGCTCCCATATGGAGTCTCCAGGTCTTATACATGGAAATTAAAAGCAAACAATGTAAATATGTTTCAGAGCTCGTTCTTAGAGGGATGAAAGTAACATGACAGCTTGGTTTTATAATTTCCAGGAAGCTCTTACATTATGAATAAAACAATACAAACAAACTCGGGACTGAGGCTATATTAAAAAAAGCCTTAGAAACCAAACCTCAAATGAGTGCTGTAAGAAGCAGGTTACTCAGCTAAGTGAAAGCACTTCTCACTGTCCTAAAATGTGCTTCTCCACCATGCTTGCAGTAGCAGCCTCTCCAGCTGCAGTTTTGAATTAATCCTAATCAAAATTAATGAATTAGATTTTCCTTTATGAAGTATCCTTATGTTCTGGATTAGAAACACCAGAATTCGTGCTGTATTCAATTTTTCAGCTTCACGTACCACTGTCATTATTACGTGTTTGGTAAAAAATATAATTTCCTGCATTTGGATATTTATGTATGGCAGGAAAAGAAGAAAGGAGTTCTGAACAAAAACTAAAGGCAAATGGTGTGGTCACCTTCTATTTCCCTACCACCTAAAGCATCTGAGGAACCCCAAGAAGCTTCTGAAACAACAGAAGCTTTGGAAGCTTCCAGATTATCTCAAGCTTACATGTAAACCCAACCTTCCTACAAAAACACATCCCACTCTGCTCCTGAAGCACATCAAGAGCCAGATCCCAGTTTCAGAGGGCACTGTAAGCACATGGCACACAACAGAAATAAATCTATTACTCTTACACTGCATTCCTCATGGTTGTTAAAGGGGATTGTCTCCCACCATTGCTGCTGAGATCCACGGAGGGAATGTCACTGTCTGAGCTCGTTAATTCTTGAAGAATCCTCTTTAGATCCTGCAATGGTTCTTCCTTCAAAATGTCCAGCTTGGAAGGCATCTGAAATTAAATAATTCAGTTTAAAAGTATTTACAAGGGCACTCTGTTGTCAATTCTTACCTCAGCTCATCCAAATGCACATAATTTTCCCCTGTTTACTCTTGTTTTGTCCTTTTTAACCCATGACCCCAGGTATTGCTGTACAGGGCACAGTCACAGCGCTGCAGGGAGACACAGGAGCACCTGGGGGTGTTTTCCAGGCACTCATTCCTAAAGCAGTTGAGCTGTCTGCAGATCCAAACCCCTTTAGTGCCACAGCCATCTCGGAGATGCAGTGCAATATTATTCTCATTTTACTGCTCAGGACTTGAGGCAAAGGTCTGGTTCAAATAACCCTTTCTTTCAGTGAAAACTGGATTTTTCACTGCTGAAAACTGGATTTTTCAGCATTTCACATGTTCAAAGCACTGCTCCCACTGACCTTTGCTCCATCTGGGGATGGAACTGTTTAGAAACATCTTGCTACCTCATTTTCATTGTAAAAAAAAGGTAATTTTAAATGGCAACACAGTGGTTTCAGCAGGGCTTATATGGGGAACAAATCCTCAGCTTCATAATGGGTCAAAGTGATACTGAGTCAGACCAAATCCTCCTTTCCCACATTCCAGCTAGGAAGCCAGACTATCACCCAGGTAGAGTCTGTCTCAAGTGCTGGAGCTGCTTCATTTTGTACAACAACTAATGATGCAGGCACGAAGAAGATTAAAGTAGACTTTGATTCAAGTGCTCCTACAACCTGTTGGGTCCTCACTGTGGTACTAAATTAAAAAAATCAGTCCTTTCTCCTCCTTTATCTTCAGAAGTATAAATTGATTAACTCAAAGAAAACAGAATGGGAGTGCCTGATGCTGCAGGGATTTCACAGAAGTAACTACCCTTTGTTCCTTGATGTAAATGTTTGCCACCACATCAGGGAGTAAACCAGAAAATACTCCTGAAAAATGCCTGCACTAACTTGTAGCCTCCTCCAGATTTTGAGGTTGAAAGTAATGAAAATACCTGGGAGATACATGAGGTCACTTCTGGAGATTTATACAAAATCTATAAAGAAAATAGCTAAAGACATTTTTTTTGTTTTTAATGAGAGATTAGAGTTGATGTTTTCTTTCACGAAAAATCAGAACAACACTAGAATTTTATTTAAAACTAAAATGTAGATGTACAAAACCAAAGGGAAGAACAATGATATGGACAAAACTGATCAAAATCAATGAAGGCCACCTTGGAGAAAGATCCAAATATCAAGCAGATGATTAAATGTATCAAGAACTATCTACAAATCTATTTTCACTGTCAAATGTGATTTATGGTCAAAAAAAAAAAAAAAAGAGTGAAAACCAAACTGCTTACAGATCACTACCTTCAAATTTAACAGTTTATAAATGTTATTGGTGATAGAGGTAAAATAAACTCTTAGCACAACCTGTAGGATTTTTTAGTTGTCCCATTGGTTTTTTACACAAAAAAAAAAATCTGAAAGGCCGCAGCACACGTGAAGCCACAGAAAATAATTTCATCTTTGGTGTTAGGGATTCTCTCTTGGACACCGAGCAGATGCTCTCCCATGTAGGAGCTCCATGTTATTTTTACTGTTTGGGACATGCTGGTTTCCCATGCTGAGGCAGGCACTCACCTCAGGGGCAGGGCTGGGCAGGTGCAGGGCAGGTGGTCGGACAGCAGAATGCAGGTGGGACAGAGGCACCAGGCGCTGCAGCTTCCCTGAAGCAGAAGCTGACGAGTAGCCTGGGCCCTGCAGCTCCTGAGGAAAAACAATAAAAGTTCCCCACCTTGGTCATTCTTCCTTCTGTATTGCTTATGCAGAGTTGTATTTTGAGTACAGCACTTTGTTCCTCTTTCAAAGCCAGCAACTGGGGTGGGTCACTAAAATTAATGATAATTTCTTGTGATAAAAACCCAAGGTACCATTCATTTAGAGCAGTAGCCTCACTGCAGCCTGAAGAGTCCATGTTATAAATAAAGCAAAAGTAAAAAACATCCTCTCTTCATTTCAATAGTAAAGATAGGGACTCAATCTATTATTTTGTTGTCCTTACTGTAAATAGCACTTCAAAAACCTGGAATTATGGACATGTGCAGCACTGAGGAATTCCACACAGAAAAGGGTTTCAGAACACTGACTTTTGAAAGTTTTTTCACTAAGGTGTGTTACACCTAAAGTCAAGCCCCAAAGCAAATGCACCTAAGGTTAGGTCTGTGCTTCCCAGGGAAGTACTCACTCTCACATCCAAGGTGTGCAGCAGCCTGCAGCGCATCGCTTCCTGCTCCTGGCACTGGATGATGCACAGGCACTCTGCAAACTGCAGGGATGCCTGCAACAGAGCACAGCAGGGGCATCCATGAGCTGTGCTGCCTTTCTGTGGATCACACTCTCTGCTGTCCCCTCTCTGATAAAGAAACAAGGTGCACAGAGGGATGCTGCATTTATCCCCTGCTGTCAGCACAGAAATACTGCAGGATGCCTTTGCTGACACAAAAGCAACTGGTTATACAGCCCTGGCAGCCATAATGTGCACACCAGAATGTCCCAGAAGGTGTAACATCCTTCCAGGGCCAGTCCCAGACCTACTGAACACCTCTGGCATTAGAAAATTCAGCTGTGCTAATGAGGCCAAACTCTACTTTTTCTTCCTTAAAGAATTTGCTCTGAAAAGGGACGGGAATATCTGTGCACTACAAGAAAGGTAAGCTGCCAATGACAAGCATTTAAAGTCAGAAATGCTACACTTGGGAGGAGGCATCACAATTATTTTGTCATTTTTTTAACAGGAATTTGAGAATGACACCTTACATAGAAATTCACATCCTGCAAAGCTAGAATCCTGAAAGGACTCTTCCTTCTGGAAGAGCAGCAGCTCACCTGCAGGGCACCTGGGATTTCTGTGCCTGTCAGACCAGACCTAACCTCAGGGGTCAGGTATGCCAGCGACAGAAACCTCACCTAAAAATGCTAAAAGGCAAATGAAACAACACCATACTCTTTAAAAATTCCCTCATATGGAAGAATAGAGAAAGCAGCTGTGCCCAGAGTCAGTGGAAGCCTGTACAGCCCATACAATACATTTACTTTAAACTCCCTCTAGTGTAGATTTCTCTGAGCTAATAAGGAGTAAATCAAGAATTCTCTTAATGAAAATTCTTTTACCATTAAAAAACTCTTCAGGTGAGGACCTTACAGTACGTGTGAAAGGAACATATTAAATCCAACCCTTGTCTTCCCAGGTGACTGTAGAGAAAAACATCCAGAAGCCTCCCTGAACTGAGAGCTTCCCTAAATTACCTTATCAAGGGCTGTCTCCATCTTAGATAGCTTTTCTTTCAGCCGTCTGTCTTGTGATCTCAGGATGTCCAGGTCCCCACCAATCCTGATATTTTCTGCTCTAATACAGCTCAATTTTTGACATAGTTTACTATTTTCTTCTCTGAGGTAATGCTTCTCCTGAATTTAAGATGAGGACATAGGATGAGTCAAAAATTTATAAATTATAGACATTTGTCTTCTGTAAATGTGTTTTTTTCATCTTTGAAATATCTGAACTAACCCTTTGAGAAGCTTAGATATTGCATCTTACACAAAGATGAGGTTTTGTAACAAGAAGAAAGGTCTTACAAGGAAAAGTGCAACTGGACTGGTCTCAATGAAACAACATCTCAGATTCTTGATGCATTTTGAAACTGGAATTTTAAGCTTCAGCATCCACTGGATCCAAAGCCAGTGAGGAAGCAGGATGGGTTATACTGAACAGACATAAATGATTGCTCAGTAAACTACAGCTGCTGGTAACTGAGTGATTCGTCACAGAAAGTGAAAAATGACTCATTGTGATAGACAGACCCTGACAGAGAGAGTTTACATCCAGAACTGCCTCAGAATCCAGAGGGGAAGCACCACGGACCAGGGTCAGAAGGATACAGAATGTGTTAGTTGACATTTTTTAGGAAGAGCTGATATGTAAGAGCCTGATTCTCATTGCAACTATTCTCGTCCTTCCAAGAAGAACAAACACAAATTAAAACCTGTCTCTGTGCAGAAGGCTGATTCCCATGGACACCAACTATTTTTGGCCCTTCATGGGCTGACTGTGCTTTTCCCCGTGCATTTCTCCCAAGACAAATCTCTCTAAATGCAGTGAAATACTTTTAGATGGAGCTCTTGTAACCTTAGCTGCATTTGCCATTCCCTCTTCCAAGAATTTAATCATGCTCTGTAGTGCATCTATCTGTCCTCTCGTGGCTGTGATCTGCTTCTGCATTCTCACTGCAGCTTCCAGAGCTGGAAAACACGAGGTAAATTCTCAATGAACAACAAGGATTATGACTGCAATGCTTACAAAAGTTCCCCTGTAGATAAGACAAATCAAATGTGCGATTTTTGGGAAGTTCAATCCATAAGTTACCATTGCCATCAGACCCCTCCATAGCCTTCAGAGCAGTCCTGGCCTGTTTCAGTTCAGCTTGGGCCGATTTCAAGTGCATTTTCAGTCTATTTGCAGTGTTTTCCATCTCCTGAATTTCACCCTGGTAATTCCTCTTCAAATCTTCAAATGCCTCTGGTGAGAGTAAGTAAAGATTGAAGTTAGAGTGATAAAAACATTTCATTCTTCTAGACTTCTAGAGATTGCTGATCTACTGCCAATTTGTGATAAAGGAAGTGCTCCCAAGGGGTACTTCCTGAGGGTACAGGGAAGTGCAGAAAGCAAAGCATGTGACCAGGAGCATCTGGCCAGCTGCTGTGCAGATTTAACTGAGAATATCCTTGATCTTTGGTGGTTGCTTTGGATCCAGATCCTGCTTTTTATAAACTTCAAATAATATATCCATATTTTTATATATTAAAAATATTTTAAAATTGTATATATCTGTATATATTTTAATAATATATCTTGATGGATACACACAACATTGGTTGTGAAAACATCAAAGCTGAAGCATCAACTTGTAATAACATTGTAGCAAATTTACAACAAAACAAAGTTTCACAATAATTTGACCAGAGATGGTTAATGGGATCCACTACTGCCCTTACATAACACTCCTGAGAAAAAGGATCAAGTTGCTATTCTGTGATTTACTAGATCTGCTTTTTTTCCATCTCCTGACTGGGGCAGTTTTAAATGTTTTTGCTCGTAGTGAGATGGGCCATAAAGATTGTGTTCCCCCCGGTCAGTGCCAGACTCCCACGCCGGGACACAGCTCCCTGGAACAATCTGACCATCCCGTGCTGGCAGGAGCCTTGTGCTGTACCAGCAGCCCTATTTGGATTCAGCCAGCAGGCTGCTCTTTTATTTTTAACATGAGCCCAAATTAGCAGCTGTGGGAGCTGAGCTGAGGCTCCCTACCTGCAAGGCCAGCTAGCTCCCTCTGGCCAGCCTGGAGATCCTGCAGGAGCTCATCTTTTTCCAGTTTTGCCTCATTCAGTGCCTGGAGCCTCTCGGTGCATGTGTCAACCAGCTGAACCTTTTCCAGCTCCAGCTCACTCAGCCTGGCCTCCATTTCACGTATTCTGGCTTCTTTCTCATCCTTTGCACTCTGCTTACATAAAAAACAATTATGTGTAACATACATAATTACATAAAACAAGCACAAAGATGTGTGGACACCCCTACTTAAAATCTCAGTTTGGGGCAAGAAAGAAAACCAGACTAAAACAGATCAATTACTTGTGTGAAAGTTGCTAATCCAGGCAAAGAGGGTGCAGCAGAATTGGATCTGAGGGCTTTAAAGAATAATTAACCTTACCAGGTGTAGGATATGAACATCATTTCCATCCTCTTGTAGCAGCCCCACCATGTGCACTCAAATGCCTTCTCACAAGAGAGGCTGAAATTCCCTGTCTGATTTGGTTTCTGAAGATGCTGACCTGCATAAGGCTACCATACCCTTGTCTGAGAAATAACCTCATCTTGAAATAACCTTGTATTTCTTGTCTGAGAAATAACCAGCGTCCTCAGTTCGGAATTCTGAGTGCCGCCTGTCTGCTGCTTCTCAGTAACACTTTGTATTTCTGGTTCTGTTCTGGCGTGCACACTCATCTCTCCGAGGTCATTCCAGCTCTCACCAGCCTTTTGGCAGCTGCTCCTCACCAGAGAATTACTCATTTTTAATGGTAATGTTATAATATGATCCCCCTCTGCCCACTAACTGAGTGCTGTTAGAATTCCAGGGGCATTGCCTGACCTTCTTCAAAACCACGGTATCGGCACATAAAGGCAGAGATTTAAAACCAGAAAACATTTACTGTCGTAAAGAGACGTAAATACAGCACTGTTTGCACACCTGAAGCTCTTCTGCTTTGAGTTTCCAGCCACTTATTTCTTTTTCCAGCTGAGATTTCTCCACTTCCATTGCTCCAGCAGTTCGACCGTGCTGGCCCACGATCTGGGTCATGTTTTCCATTTGCTTTTGGAAGGCCTCAATGATCCTCTCCTTCTCCAGCACACGCAGCTTCAGCGTCTCACACTCGGACTGCACCTCGTGCAAGCAGCCCTCTTCACTCTTCCCATGCTGGACCTCCTGCATCCTGCTGCCAAGCTGGGAACGTAGCTCCCCGATTTCCTGGCTGGCAGCCCCAAGGGCTGTCTCCTTCTCCTGCAGACAGGCCACCAGATCCGACACTGTTTGCTCGGCAGCCTCCAAATCCCTCTGTTTGGCTGCAAGATCTCCCGTGACTTTACTGAGTGCTTCCTTGGTCATCTCCAGCTGCACGGTCAAAGAGGAGATTCTTCCAATGCTTTCATTTTTTTCCTCAATTGCAGCCATCTGAAGAATAACGATACAAGGATCAACCAAGAGATTTGTTTATTTCTACCTTTAGAGTGTCCTGGCACATTTCTGGTTTTCTGTAGTACATCTTCGACACTCAAGTTGTACAGAAAAACAAGGTCAGGATGCTCTGGCTTCTCTCTCTCCATTTGAATACCTGAGTAAAATATTGGTTTTTTAAACACAGGAAATGAAAAATGTTACACTGATGTAAAAAAAAAATAAAATTAATCAACTGGCAATGTTAGCACAAAATTCAGAGCACTTAAGGCTAAAGAACTTTCAGCGATAAAACTCGACTGGCTGCACTGTAAAGTTGGGGAGAAAATAATTACATGAATAATTTATTACTGATTTAATTCCTGCAAGCAGCAAGATGCACCATTTAAAACATGAAGTACCGTGATTCAGAAACCAGTAACAGTGCAAAGTAGAAACCAAAGGAAAGAGTGAACTTCCTGGTGGGAGGATTTTCAGCAAAAAATAATGGATTGAGAAAATGTAGAATGATGTGTGAGTTAGCTCAAGCCTATGATCTGATAGAAAATAAAGGAATCAACTGGATCTTTATTCATGATGCAAAGAAGGTTATCTAATTACAGCTCACTTTTGAGGGGTTGGAGTTTGGCAGAAAGGGGAATGTAAAGGCAGTGTCTGCTTTGTCAGAAGGAACTCTGACACAGCACTCACTGGTTTATAAACACAAACTTAATTTCATTTTCATTAAACACTGCATAAAGTAAAGCCTTGTGAAGGCCTTTAATTTACTAACTGCTCTTGCAGATGTAATTGCTGCTGAAAATACCACATTCTACAATTTTTTTGGTACATCTGGCAGCATTAAACATCCTGGAAATGTACAAAAAGTCCATTTTGGAGGTTTATAGACAAAATCACCGACCTGGCACTCCATTTGTCTGCGACACTCCGTCCTCATTTCCCTCAGTGCCTTTTCCATGCTCTGCAGCTGCATGTTCCTGTTGTCCAGCTGCCTCCTGAGCTGGTCCATGGTGATGCTGTTGTCCGTGTTCTGATCCCAAAATCGCTTGTTCTGCTCTTTTTCTAGGCTTAGTTCTATCTCTTTTTTATGGAGTTCAGTCTGTGAGAAATTAAAGTCATCTCCCTCCTAAATAAATTCAGGATTTTTTTTGTTCTCTTAATGATAATTTAAAATGTAAATAATGTTAAAAACACCAACATACACATTTCAGAGCTACTAATTTCAACAATACGAATTTAAAGCGTGGCCCAAACTGAATTACTCAAGGGCATTTCTGCTAATCATAACTTTTGCTGTTGTTTACTGCTTGAATATTGGATAAATCTTGCAAAATATGTGTTAAGGGACCAAGGTTCCTTAACAAAGGGGTCTAAACTGTGAGGTTAAAGTGGAAGTAGTTCAGCATCTTTATATGATTTGCATAGGTTTCTGTGACTTTGAATTTATGACAAAGTTAAGTCTTAATTCTGAATGTCCCTCATTGCTATTGGCAAAGGCCCTTGGGCCTTTCACAGCCAATTCAAATTTCCAGTTAGAAACAATCCTCAAAGTTAATTAAAAGGGGAAACAAGCAAGGTGCAAATCTGAACACCAAAAGTAAGGAGAGGCTTTTAGAAAGCAAGAGTCTTTTCAATACCATCACTTGTTTTTACCAGCAATTGATGAATCCGGTCATTCGGATTTCCAGATTCTTGGCCCTGTTGTGCCTGGTCTGTCTGAGCTTCTGCTGCCTCAGAACGAGCTCGGTGCAACTGCTTCTCAAGGTCTTTGACCTAGAAAAAGGCAGATGTTGATGAAGAATTATCTTAAAGCATTCTATTTTAAACAGTACATTAGATTTCTTCTGGTTTTCTTGTAGGTTCTACTTGAAAGAAGTACAAATGTTATCCTGTGGCTCAGCAGAGTTATTCCCTGGGTGTACTGATAACTGTGTTGTCTTCTTTTAGCAGTTAAGCTCAGTTTCGTTTCAGAGCTAGTTGAGGTTCTGGAGAGTAATTTGGCTTCCACCTGGATCCTGAGCTCTTCACAAGTCCCTTACCTACACCATAAAGTCTGACTGGAAGGGTAAAAGAACAGTTTAGAAAAAAAAGACCGTTTCTCACAGCAGAATATTCCTGCACTATGGCTGCATTCAGGAATCCCCAGGCAAACACGTTTTGTACCAAGTGGTGTTCGCTTTCCCTGAAAGGAGGCAACTTGTGCCAGGGTATGAGGTGATGGACCAGTCTACAAGGCTATTTAATAAAGAGATTCTTATGTGCAAAGTTTAAGGTAATGTAATTTATCTTACTGTCCACACAGTTTTTCTGAAGCAATCCCTCATTGAAAAACTTTCCTCCTGTCTCTGGAACATTTCAGATCTTCACATGCTCATTTACACTGGCACCAGGGCTAACAGGCAAATTCTTACACACCTTGTTCTCATAGATCCTCTTCCTTTCTCCTGACTTGGAACAGAGCTGACAAACTGTGGATTCCAGGTGACAGACTTGATGTGGATGCACTGAATTTGGGGTTCTCGCTTGTCCTCTGTGGAAAGTTTGAGGTGGAGAAATTAGAAACTCTAAGAACCATCAAAGGAGAAGCAGCCTCAGCCTCCTCATTCTCAGCCTGCCTAACACATGATGCTTTGTCCCTCCTCTATATTGTGTGGTTTTGTGGGGTTTCTGGGTTTTTTTCTCTTTTCTCTCCGTTTCACAGTCTGTGCAACAAGTGCTTCATTTACACAAAAGCACTGAGAAACCAAAAGAATGGGGCAGAAAGTGGAGTGTAGGAGCAGCATAAACTTTCTCTCAAATTAAGGTTACTCTTCACATTTTCTACACTACAATCAAAACCCAGACTTAATGATCTCTTTCCATCAGGCTTTGGATGCTGCTTCCAAGTTGCAGGCACTGTCAGCTCTACGAGGCAGTGCTGCCACCTCCTGCTCATGCTCGTTTCTTAGCTGCTCAATCCTCTTCTCGAAAGAAAACACTGGTTACAATTTCATCTTGGCAAATAGTAACTTCTTTCACTCGTCAGAAATGTAATCATTTCGATGTTCTGTTATTAAGTATCGAGTTGTAGATAGTTTTATGTTGAAGGGGTTACTGTATAACTCAAGTGGACAGCGTGGCAAAAATAAGTACCTCTCAAACAAGGAAGGACAAAACTCTTACTGAAACCAGCAAGAAAAAGCTGATTTAACCACCAAAATTACTTTCAGTCCTTTCTTTTAATGAGATAAAGTGAAACTGGGGTCCCAACAAATTCCACATGTCCACTTAAGTGACACTTAGAAGAGTAAGGTGCAGAGATTCTTCCGAAAGAGAATTTTTGGTACATAAACCAGGAAACTGTCAGCGTGGAAGGAAAAAGCAGCAGAAAGTCGTGAGCAAATAAACATCTCGATGGAACAATTATTGAAGTCCTCAAAAACATTGCTTGCTACCCCCCAGTCACCCCACCCCAAATACCATCATCATCATCAAGGAATTCTGTGTGGAACACGTGAAAAATGTCTCCTTATGTTTTATGAATGGAAAAACAGAGAGCAGGTACCTGATTTGATGTTGCTGAAGCAGAAGTTCTCTTCGGGTTTGTGAGTCTTTTGTCAGTGACTGAAGTTCATCCTCCACCTGTTGTGAACAGATGAGAGTGCAAACCCCTGAAGACAAAGCAGTCTGAAGAGCGGATTCTAAAGTGTCTTTTCCTCCCTTTTGGTTCCACCTCGAGCTGTGGAAACGTGGTAAATCCCAGCAGGTGGGACCAGTGTAAAAGGCTGGAGTGCCAGCGCCTGCCCACCTCCACTGCAAAGGGGCATTTGCAACTCTTTATGCCACAAGCCTTTCCCCAGGCCAGGTTAGAAGGGGGCTCGTGGAGTTCTCAAGTATATTTCCTAAAAGCCAGAACACAGGGCATCAGAAGGAAAATCAGGGTGTTGTTCACATACCAGGACCACCTTTTCTTTGAGGTGTGACACCTCCGAGCCCAAACCCCGCAAGACATGGCGAAATGCCGTGCTCAGGCTGTGGGTGAGCAGGCTGGTCACGTCCTCATGCTCACAGAGCTTCCTGCCCGGGCTGTCTTTGCACTCCATTAGGATGCCGTGTAATTCCAGAAGTAATTCCTCCAGGCTGTCGACCACCTTTGCCAGGTGCTCATTTTGGCTGCCAGCCTCCCTCAGTACCTCATCCCGCTGCTGGCTGGCAGCTTCCAGCTCTCCAGTGGTATTTTTAAACTGTGTTTTTACATTCTCTTGGCTCTGAGACTCCTTTTGTCTGAATTCAGAAACAAAAATGAAATAATTTAGAGAATAGGATTCACCTGGAGTTTTATCCTCATAGGTATAATACTTGAGTTGATTAACTGCTGGTTTTTACAACTAAATAATGAGTTGTTTTCTAAACCAGGAGTGCTATAGCGTTATTCCTGGAGGTAAGCTTCTCCCTGAGGAAGCTTGCTGTGCCTCTCAAAGCTCACACAGACACTCTCCATGATACATCTGTCCTGGCCTTCATACCTGCTACCCTGAAGTGCATCTCTTTCCAACTGCATTTCCATCAGTTTGCTCTGCCAGTCAGGCTTAAATGGATTTCCTGTTGCTCACATAGCTCAGTGGTCTGAAGGAGAAAAACCAAACAAACAAATTAAAACCAACCAAAATACTGATGACATGACCTAAATAAAAAAGAGGCTGCTCAAAAGAGTGCTGGTGAAACTGTCAAAAGACTCAGCAGTGACAAGGACTCATCTAAATTTAAGGAGCTGCCCCAAATTTCAAGTCACTTCATGCAGCCTCTTCTGCACATCTCCACCTTTCTGAGAGAAACTGTAGAGTAAGAGGAGGGTTTGGTTATATAAAACCTTGAGCACAGAAGGAAGGAAACCCGAGCCAATTCACACTGTCTTTTTTTATTGGAATTGATCAGGCAGTGGGTTATTTCCTCCATTCCTAATGGAGGTGGTGTTAGTTTGAATCATCAGTCTGAGCGAATCAGCAAATCAAATCTCAGTTTGCCATCAGTTTTCAAACTTATTAATGACCCTTCTGTGGGAGAAACTTTCAAATATTAGATATACAACAAGGGGAGAGAAAAAGGGGCAGAAAAATCTATTACTCGGTGGCAGTTTTAAACCAGGTGGCACTGATAGGTTTCTTATTTAGGTTATTTGGATTTTCCTGCGTGTCTGGTCCTCTGGAGCGCTTGTGACCCCACCGCAAGCCAAGAGGCAGTTCCAGCAGCACCTTCCATACCTGGCTGACTTAACTCCTTCACCAAACCCTCTGCCTGACACAGCCGCCCCGTGGGTGCTTCCTGGGAGCACATCAGGGAGAAAAGCTGAGCTCTTGGTCCCAGAGCCCAACCCTGAGGGGCCAGAAACGCGAGGAGAAAAACCTCTCAGCCTTTCTTCCATCGCGGGCGCTGAGGGGTCCGAGGCGCCGCCAGGAGCCGTCCCTTTCCCGCCATCCCTCTGCTTCCCGCCGCTCCGTCCCCTCAGCGCTCCGCCACACCGCGCTCCCGGGGCTTCCAGCTCCGCAGGGCGCTGCTGCCGACCCACCCCGCTGTGGGGAGAGCCGCCTGGCTCCTCCCGCCTAGCTCCCCTGACGGAAGGAGCCATCTCGGGCCGCCAGCTGCTCCTGCAAGGTCCGCTCGCTCCACCGGGAATTGCGGCGCGGAGCCCCTCAGCCCCAACATGGCCGCTGCCCCCCTCACGGCGTGGGCACCATTTTGTGGGCTGGGGGCCCAGGTGGTTTAGCGATGCCGGGCTTGAGGCTGGAGATAAAAACCCTCTCGCACGGGGGTAGGGAAGGGCCTGGATCATTTTCCATATGGTATTTGGCCGGTAAGGTGGTACATTTTGGAGGAGTGAGCGTGAGCTGACGGAAGGTAGAAGTCGGGGTGAGGGGACTTCCTCCCGCCAGAGAAAAGCCCAGAGGGTCAAAAGCAAAATATTCAAAAGCAGCTTGCCCTAAATCCAGTTCAGTAATAAAAACTGGAATATTTTTATTTTTACACTCATCTCGTCAGAGAGGACAAGTTTCTGTGTTCCCCAGTATTTTCAGGGTGAGGGAGACGGTGCAGAGTCAAGAGGCAATTATTTCACTTAAGCAAAGGAAATTACACGTCTGACTGTCCCATTTGGGATCTCGATTTCAGGAATGAACACACAGGTGTCAAAAGGCTGTCCCTCTTTTCAGGTTATCCAAAAGACCACTGTGATACAAGTTTCCAGGAACAGGTGTGTGAACTGGGCCCAAAACAAAATCCTCAGAGAGCTGGAGAGATTAAATTTGAGGAAACTCAAGAGACAGGCAGGTATGTTGATTTATTTAAATATCTGGCTAAAATGAAAAACACATAACCATTCCTCGAGGGTACCCACATCATTTTCACCTACAAGAGAAAAAAAACATCCTCCTAGTGCTGAAAGACACACAAAAGGAGAAAAGTGGTTCTACATGGACTGCTACAGCAAAGTGAGAATTAACCAGCTGAAAACAAACCTCAGGTCCCCATTTTCCTTGCTGCAATGCAATCCCAAGTGGAGGAAAGGACTTTTATTGCACCATCCAGAAGACAGCAGCAAAAAGATTTTTCTTATCCACAGGGATAAGAGGCAAACGAGTGTTTAGGTAAATACAGTATCCTACAATACCCTGAAGCAAGATTTAGTCCTCCAACAGTCTCAGGTGCTAACAAAGCATGAAAACTCACCTGGGAGGGGGCCAGCACCTACCTCTGGCAGGCAGTGCTGGGCTTTGTTTCTCCTGGATTTTGGGTAGGGCACTGAGGTTTTGCTCCGTAGTGTGAGGCTGGGAAAATAAGGGGACACTCATCACCCCGCATTCGCTCCTGGTTTTTCCAGGAGCATTGCTGCGGGCTGGCAATCCAACTTCCCAAGCCCTTCTGGCAGCCACCTGCCCTTTATTCCAGCCCCTCTGCCTGACTCGGTAGCCTTGGGAACAAGCTCCTCCCTCTGGAGCCGATCATGTGCATGAGGGAGAGCCAATAAACGCCGCATCCAGGGTTTGATTTCTCCAAGTGTCATTCAAAGCCTGGCTTCAGCGGGAAACTTGATATCTTTTCCCTATCGGGAGCCTGGCAAGGCGCTTTTTGCAGAGCACCACCTGTCCTGGCTGCAGGTGCTTTTTTTTGTCCCTTGTTTCCTTGGAGACCAGGTCTGGAGCACTCAGCAGCCCCTGTCATTCCTGAAACAGCAGTTTCCTGGGGACAGAATAACTCTCTTGGGGTCACATTCCTGAGTCACTTTCCTCCTATTTGGGAATGCCTCTGAGAAGGTAGCAAGATGCAAACATAAATTGCTTGTGTTTACAACAATCCGTTCCTCCCAGAGAGAGGACGGTGAGCTGTGCAGGGGGGGCAGAGCTTCAGAGGAAGGGTTTGGGGTTATTTATGCCAGCAGAGACTCCACTCAAACACCTGGGCCATACCCACCTTTTTTTGATTCCTGGTTCTTGATTCAAAATCTGTTTTCAGCAGAGTGGTGACATCAGGTTAGATGAAAATTCAGATGTAGAGGGAAAACCTGCAGCTCTGAGTTCAAATGCCCTGAATTCACATCCTTCAGCTGTGGCAGCACTTGTGCTCTCCTTAGAGGGATGGATCCATTCCTCCCTCACCTTGGCTTGTTGCTTTTCAGTTTGGTTTGAGGAACTGAGCAACCCGGAGCAGTTCTGTGCCGGAGGCAATATTAAATGGAGAGTCTCTCTCATGTTCTCCAAAGAAAATTCTTTCTTTTAAGACTTCAAAGACCAAGTGCATTTTCCAAAGCCAAAAGGAAGTGGATTCATCGATTTCACAGGTTACTCCTGGTTCTCAGCTTTGTTCTTCCCTGTCACTCTCAGATCTCTGTTTTCCCCTTTCTCTCTCTGATTTTTCACATTTTTACCTCAGGCCTATCCAGAAAAACAAGCTTCTGTGGTTTGGAAGGAAGATGAACTCAAATCCAACTGGGAATCTGAGTGGAGGTTCCCTGTGTAGCCCTAGGAATTTTTCTCTAGAAACACACTTTGAACATTAGTTGATGATTGTGATCTTTTTGATGCCATGCGGAGCCTCAACATGTGTTCCTTCCTGTTATTTCTTCCTTTGGATGCCAGACTGGCATTTTCCAGAGCTAAGGAGATGGATATGTTACAGTCAGCCCAAGCTGATTGGGGGTAAATATAGGAAAGCCATATTTTTTATTTATTTGTTCCTGATTTTTTTTATGTAATAAACCTTCAGGGGAATTGCTACCCCAGGAGGGAATAATGATTCATTCCTGAAGGGGTGCTGAGCTGATCCAGGAGAGCTGTGCCTTTTGACATTCATGTTTTGTTCCATCTTACTGCAGATTTAGGTGAATGGCTTCAGGACTCCTGGGGAGAGGAAGAAGCTGGGCCCACTGGTGCCTGAAGGATGTCTATTATTTAAAATTCCTGACGCTCCTCAGCTTACACAGAGCCCCGTCTGGAAGAAAAAGAGGAGTTCTTCGGTGATAAAACCAGGGACCCAGGGAAAAGCAGCACTTCTTTCCTTTTTCCAGCCTTTTGGTGCTCTCTGTATGGCCATCAGCAAATCACCCGTCGGGTCTCTTTGTGAAAGGTAGGAGGGCCCACATTATTTCACAAAACTTCACAGACAAATTGTGAACCTGCTTCCTCTGAACTTACAGGATAGAACTAAGCAGCAGGTAGATTTAAACTAAGCTTAGAGTTTAATTCTCCCGCCAAAAGGGCAGGAACAGGGCTGCTGTTGTGTTACTGACGTGTACAAAATTTAGGAGCTGAATTTCTTGTCTTTGATTTCTAGGTTTACCTTTAATCTGACCTAACGACTTGCCAGCTCAGGGACCCAGGTAAGATCACTCTGAAAACTCAGGAAAGATTCTGCTTCATTTTTGAAAGGGAAAAGCACATAGTGAATGCCTATTAACCAAGGAAATGTTTGAGTTTAAATCGATCACAGCTTAAACTGTGACAATTCCTGGTTTCAGCGCACGGGGGCAGTGTTGCTCTGATGAACTTCGTTTGCGAAAGAAACCTGGAATATTTGAAGGCATTTAGGAAAAGACAGAGCAGTTGCCAGCTGCCTTGATTGGTGATAAATACAGGGTTTGATTGTGAACTCTGAAAAGTGAAATCAGTGGTAATTTTTCCTGCTTTAGCAATGTAGTGCTCTATGAGGGAAAGGGTTCTGACATGACTGTTCCAAATTTATTTTCTCCTACATTGAAACTGTGCAAAACTTCAAATATATTATTCTGGGTGGAAAGCACTTTTCTGAGCCCGGGTCTCCTTTGCTGCATCCCAGCAAAGAGTATCTCAGTTCTGTCCTGAGAGGAGCTCCTGTGTGGAGTAAGAGCCCGCTGAGGAAGTAGCACGGGATTTGGCAGCCCTTTTTGGGTGATTGATCAGACCTCTTTCCTTAGCTGGTTGTGAGTCTCCAATACATGGAAAGCACCTGTATGTGACCTTTTTGGAGATGGATTAACAGGATGAAAAAATAACAAATCTGGAGGTGGTAGGAGGAGAAAATTCTGTGCTTGCAATGGTGACAAATTTGATGGAGTTTTTGGCAAAAGTGCTGTTGGATTCAGCACTCAAAATGAACCACAGTTCTGGAGGAGAAGTAAAACTGTCTCTCAGAAACATGTTGATAACTTTTAACCATCAGATGCAGCAGGCACCGTGAGAAACACAGCTCTCACTGGAAATCTGGTGTCCACGGACAGGTGTGGTGACAAACGTTTTGTGTGGGAGATGAATGCGATCCAGAGAACTACCTCAGCTTGTTAACAGGCTGCTGTGTCCTTACACAGCCTTAACTAGTCCTGCTGGCTGTGGATAGGAGGAGGCACGGCCCCGAGAGAGCTCCCGGAGCCTTCGCCTGCCCCTGGAAGGGCTGCGCAGGGGATGGAAATGAATCGCTCTTTGTGGCGGTTCAGAGTGAGGGTTTTTACACTGAAACGTTAGGAGTGCAAAACCTCAGAAATCTGATTTGAGTCAGGCTAAAGGGTGAGTCCTGGATAATAGCAGTCCGTGAGCCTGACCAGGATGTGAGGCTAATGAAAACTCAGCCCCTGGGAGGGGAGCTGAGGGGGCAAAGCTCAGTATAAGCAAGGATTGAGGAATCATCTACAGAAATACAGCGAGGGGCCTCTTTTCTGCATTTCTCTCCATGGCTCTTGGGAATGAGACCTGGGACACATGGGGCAAATAGAAGGCTCTGGGAACCTGTAACATCTTAAGGGGAATGGGGTGGCATGGACAAATGCATGGATTCCTGGGTTTAGAGTCCCAGCTCCAAAGCTTTTCCCCCACAGTTCCTTAAGGTTTTGTTAACACAAGACCCTGAGAGCTTGCAAAACCCAAAGGAGAAATAACGCACATTCCAGGCACTGCGAGATCAAAAGCTGGGGGTGCCTTAGAGGCAGAAACATCACTACGTGTTTCCTCAGCTATGCCAACGGGAAGGGCAGTGGGCTCTGGTCTCCTCTCTTTATTGTCCCGTTTGGGATCCAGTTAAAAATCAGGAAAGGTTTTGCACACCTTCAGTGACACATGCTGTCATATGTGTTAAGTGATGAGCCAAGTCCCTAAGCCTGCATGCACATACAGATGAGCAGATGCACCCACGTCCACATGTTCTACAGTAGGCAACTGCCTACATTAATAAAAGTATCCAAAGTTTTTGGTGTTATTTCTTATTCCGTGTATTTGGAAAGCATCGGCCTTTTCTGGCGATGTAAATGGGGAAAAGAAATATGTCCAGGGAAGCCGGTAGGCTGCATGCAGAGGAAAAGAGCTTTATGAGAGCAGAATTATTAGCAGTGCTCCACTGAGCTGATTTGGAACAGGTCCATTGTGTTTTCAGCAACTGGCAGTTTGGATTGTTACAATTCCTTGGCAAGGACAATAGAAAGATGGTGGTTTCCGGGGGCATAATAAAAGGGTGAGCCCCAGCTTTTGCACACTGCATTTTATAATTGCATGCTTGATGTGCACAATTGGGCAGCACTGCCTTACTTGCCTTAATCCATCTCTCTCTCTCTCTCTCTCTCTCTTTCCCTCTCTCCCCCCCTCACTTCCTCACCCTCCCTCAGAGCAGCAGTAGCTGCTGCAGCTCTGGCAGCTCATCGGGGAGAGCACCGAAAATGAAAAGAGTTCAGTTATCGCCTTAACGTTTTTCCCAGAGGATTCATTTCACCTGCTTCTCCAATTCTCCCAATAGCTTTTTTTTTTCACTTTTTAATCCAATAACTATGGAGTTATTTCACATTTTAAACCCCTCTAAAGGGTTTTAGGAATGGACTTTCTCTCTCCTCCTCCCCCAGCCTTTTTTTTTTTTTTTTTTTTTTTGACAAGTCAGAAAATTGTGAAGTAAGCGAACAGAGTAACTGAGAGCTGAGAGGGAGAAGACGCTTCCATTCTTTTAGTGCAGTGGGCTGAGGCAAAAAGGCCATTGTAATGGTAAATCGCATGCAGAAAGGAAGAAAAGACTGATAATCAATCACAAATGAAGCATTCGTTTGGATTTTGGCAATTTGCTGGCCAGGGGCTTTTAAATCCATAAACTTTTTCTTTTCTTTTTTTTTTTTTTCCTTCTTTCTTTGGCCCTGTCTTTAAAAGCAAAGTTTCGTTCTGCTGAAGACCGGAAGAGAAATCTTTACCAAGCTCTCGTGCCCAGAGTACCTGGGAATGGGGAGCGCTCCGTGCTGAAACGCCAGTGAAATCCTGACGGAGAAGTAGCGTGGTGAAATGTTGATGGGGCTGTTTTTAACCCATCACCTTGGACTCTGGCTCTGAAGAAGGACTTTCCACCTCAGGCTCTTCTTGTGTCTCATATTCAGGGATGACTTGTGGTGGGCTTCTGGGGACTGTGATTTCCAGCCTGGTCGCTCTGTGACCGCCTGCGTGGGTTTCGCGTTTGCCTGAGTATGTGATTAGGACAGATGAGGATGTTAGACAACATTAACACGAGCATATCACCTTCAGAGTGCAGCATCACCCACAAGGGAAGATACATCTACCTGGAGGCACTGCTGCACGGAGGTGCTCCATGGGGATTCACGCTGAAGGGCGGGCTGGAGCACGGAGAGCCCTTAATCATCTCAAAGGTACTTTTCTCATTTTCTATGCCATGCAAGCAATGTGGGAGCGGTGCCCAACTCAAAGGGCAAGAGTTGTGGAAGTAACACTGAAATGTTATAACTGACGTTGTATTTGGCTTGGGTTTCAAGTGTTGAGCACCTGTTCAAGTCAGCAGGTTTGCCCAGGAGCTGCATATTTGAGAAACACAGGAGAGCTCTCGGCATTGTTTAACTCTCCAAGGGCAGGTTTTGTCCCACAGGAAGTATCATGGCTTGCAGAAACCGGCTATGTTTATTTCACTGCTATGGATGGGAGGGAGTAGGGGACTCTCATGAAGTGATCTTGTATCATGAAGTCGTGGCATATCTGAGCATGGTCGGTAATCCATCCCCACCACTCCTGAGGTGAGAACAAAGTGAGTGCTTTCAGTCACACGGTGGAATGTTGGCTAATTAGGAGTGTGTATGTGTGGAACAGGGCAGTAAATACTCCCACCTATTTGGTAAGTGTATATGTTGTGCTGTGTTCGTGGTTCGCTCACCCTGTGTGCTCTCTACTTACTGAATATCTGTCAAGTATGCTGCACCTTCAAGATTTTTATTATTTAATGGTTGGGTATTCTCAACAGGCAACTAGTAGCATAGCTCACAAGGATATTTTGGGGGGAAAAAAAATGGAAGAAGGAATTCCTCATTCTCATCAGAACCGGTCTGTTGCAAGTGCCCAGGTACCTCAAGATGCAGGTGCTGAAGACAACGGATTTTCAAAAGCATCACCTTAAATCTATGAATATCTAAAAGAGGTTTGACCTATGGCCCTAAAACTGTTCTGAAAATAGGATATAGGTAATTCTGAAATTTTACCTCTAGTGGATCCGAACCACATCTGTCTCATGTCATCAGTCTGGTGCATTCTGTGTGTTTACAGTGTGTATGTCGAGCTACCAGGTGCACAGAGGGACATATGCCCAATCTTACTTCCTGCTGCAAACTGGGATGTATGTGGGGAATTCAATGGATCAGAACCAGCAGCAGCTAAAAGAAAATGCTGATACTCAGAATCAATGTTGTTCAAATCCTCTGCATTTTCAAATCCTGTTGCAACTCCCTGTGCAAACACATTCACGAGAAGACTGTCAGTCACTGAAGTAAATTAGTTGTGATTAGTGCATTTACATGTTGAAAGTAAAAAAAAAGGGGGACTCCCATAAAAGTCCTTTCATCATAAAGGGGTTTTAGAAATTTCACGCAATCATCTTTCTTGCACATGCATTAGAGACGGTTTGGCATAGCCACAGACAGCAAAAGTAGCCTCACTGAAATGGTGTTATAATTTTTCTTTTATAAGCATTTGAGACTTACACAGGCTGTTCACTGTTCCTGGCAGTGTTCTGCAGTTGTGAGGAAAGAGTTTCTTTTTGCTTTGACATTCTTCTGTGATGTAAAAATCAAACCCCCTCCCCCTTTTTTTTTCCCCTTTTTTCTTTTTTTTTTTTTAATTGGGGGCAGGGAGACAGAGAGGATGGGAGATGGCTCTGGCTGCTGAACATTAATTAATCTATGGGATTTGGTTTCCACAACAACCAGGCCCCTTAATGTCAAACATGCCTGGAGCGTGCGTAGTGCCACTGGGAGCTGTATGACTTGTGCCTGCCTTTCCTGAAACAACACCGCAAAAATGTGCCGGGTTTTATTTTTGGTTCGGTTTTCCCTTTTTTCTCCTTGTAGTCCCTGCTTGGTTTGTGCTCAGTGTCAGCATTTCGGGGTTTTGCTCATGCATGGGTGATGCAGAGCTAGAGAATGGCTGCATGTGAAAGCTCTGCTTTCTGGAATTCAGGCAGCTCCTGTTTCCTGGTTTCCAGTTTCAACTGAGAAATTCCTCTTGTGCTTCAATTCACTATGTGCTCTTCAGAATTAATTGCATATTAGTCATTTAGCTAATTCAGTATTCCTCGCCTGATTGTACTGCGAAGTAATGAGGAACCGTGGGGAAATGATGAATTATGTTGCAGGTTTAGCTCTGTACAAGTGTGCTTGGAGAATCAGAGAAAGTTTTGGGTTGAAAGGGACCATTAAAGATGCAGGCATGCACTGGGAATGATCCAACAACAGTTCTAAATAATACTACATTTAAATACCAGAAAATGTGGATGTCAGTTTTTAATCTCTGATTTTTCATGATTAAGAAATTTTATTTCTGTTTTGGCTCCCTGTTCTGTTGGCAAATAATTATATTTATGTCCACTTACCTGTCTGTTTGCACTGACAGAGTGGTGTTAAATGGCCTTAGAGTAAACAAAAGTGGACATTGCAGCAAATATCTAAAAGCTGATGCCCATGACAGCTTGCAGTGTGACAAAGTAACACTGATGTATTGCTACGGGATAGTGGAGAGATGAGAGGTAACAGATCTGTGTGAATACAGCAGCTCCTTCTAGCCATCAGGAACTGCTGCGGGCCCAGGGTATTGGGGTGTCTCAGCTTCAGGCCAAAGGCTGTAATGGAAGTTCAAAACCAAGAGGAGTGAAGTTACAAAAGGCCCACACGCACAAAACCTGCTTCTCACAGCCCTGGGCAGCCCTTGGGAAAGACACGTTTCTCCACCAATAACATGCCAAAAAGTTACCCAAAAGTGAGGGAAGCAACAGTTGGGAGTGCAAAAAGCAGACCTGTATTCTCAGCTGGTAGAAAGTGCTGGTTTAGAGAGCCAGCTACCAGAGCTTTAGTATCCTTTTAGTGTTTTTTGTTTTAGTATTGTCTTCAAAATAAGAACAAATAAGAATTTGCTGCCTTTCAGTCAGGTTCCCTTTGCTGTACAGACCTATTCCTGCTCTCTGTGCAGCAGGACAGGCTGGTTTGGGGGGGGGGAGGTGGCTGAGTGCACAGATGGGCACAGATGGGCAAACTTCCAGTTAAAAACAGTAGTAAAGCTTTGCTGACTCAGCCACGGTGCTGAGCCCATCATGCAACCCAGCCTAACTCAGCCCATCAGATGTGTTGGGTGTGCACCTAACGTGAATTTGCACAGCTAAACCACAGAGATTCTTTATGCCAATGCTGCTCTATTTTCCCCTGTGGAAAGACAGCCCTATACTGAAACAATTTCATGGCAGCTGATTCAAAGTCCTCCAGGCAGGTCTGTTCATCATTTATTTTGCTGGAGGTGAGAGCAGACCATAAATTTGTTACATCTGACTCACGTTTTTCCCCGATGGAAGCCTCAGGATAAAGCTTTGCGGAATCCTCCCAGCATCTGCTTTTGTTGCACCAGAAGGAAAGGAATGGAAGGATGGGTAAAACGTAGTCAGTTGCATGTTCCTCTTCTGCTGCACCTCAAGGAAATGTCCAAAACTCAGTCCCTAAAGGAGCACCAGAATGTCTCTGGGTAGCAGTGGGACAGTGCCCAAAAAGAGGCAAACTAACACCGTGTATTTTCCCTTTTCTATTGATTCTGTACATTATGAAACGTTGTCAATGACACGTTGTCAAATAGTCTTTTGGCAAGAAGATTCTCAAGTTTTTAATTACTTCCCTTTTTTTAAAAAAAAGTGACCGTTGCTTGTTTTGTTTTTAGTGTTTAAACACATTTGTGCTTTAAAAGTAACTCAGTGTCCTCAATGTGTCTCTAAGGCTTCAAAATGGGTAGGAGTTAGATTCCCTGAAGTGACCTCCACTCCTCTGTTTCGAGACCTTGGGTCCTACAGTTGAATTTCTGATTTTTTATTATACCTGTTCAGTAATTTAGAACCCTGTAATTTTGGCCCAGATTTGGGGATATTTGCTCACAGTGGAAATTTCATTAAACAAGGGGTTTCTTCATCTGAAAATAGAACTTCAATTGCAAATGCCAAAGTCATCGCAGGTGATACCAAATGCTTAATTAGAATCCAATATCCTGTGGCCTCAAAATCATGATAATACCCAGAAGTAAACCCAGATTTCTATTTCCAAATTACTTTCTTGGCTCACCCTTAGCTGTAAGATCAAAAATATAAAAATGAAAGCCCCGACTGTTCTAGGCAGCAAAGGCAAACTGGTAACAGAAGGATTCGTTCCCTCTCGATTTTCTCTAAGAATTTTTAACCTAACATAATTAATGTTAATCAATCTCAACCATTTTGGAGCCAGGAGAGGTATTTCTGTGGTGTGTTTCTCCTCGCTACACAAGCCTTTGGAGTAGTTCTGGCTGTTGTAGGCCTCTGAAATGCCCTTTTATTTTGAGCTCCGTGTTGACGATGCTAACAAAGGAGTTGTTTCTCTTGCCTAGGAATTAAAGCATCCAAAGCCTTCTCCCTCGGATAGAGGCTGTGTGGGAACACTTTTCACATGCTGTGCTGGAGTTCATGGGTTCCCTTCACTCAAAAGGGCAGGTCGTTTGCAGGGACCTCATGCCAAAAGCATGACACAAACTCTGAGATTTACCTCTCAGCGGGGATGTAGGAAGCAATAAAAGTTTAATAATAATGGGAATAGTTTGGGACAGAGCCTGAGAAATAATCCCGAATTCTTGTAAGGTGTTTAAACCTTGTCCGGAGCCCGATCCAAACTCTGATGCAATGAACAGCAGTCAGTGCTTGCAGGAGCTGGGCCCGGCTGCCTTCACAAGGCTGCCCTGCCTGTGCTATGTCTCTGGTATTTTAGGCTGAGAGAGCTCATAGAGCACTTGGTGATGTGCAATGAGAGTTGTTCCACCATTCCTGACAAAACAGAACTCAAAAGGCCATTCTGTACCCAGCTGGTCCACAGGCACTTATCCCTGTCTGATCCAAACGCTGGGAAACTCAGTACCAGGAGCTTTCCCCGCTTGAATGCCCAGAGTCCCTATAAACAAAATAAAATTATCTTATGCACTGACAGGCAAAGTTTCTTTGCATCTGTTCCCTGTATCCCTCGGTGTGACAAGTGGCAGTTTAGGAGCTGTTACCCTTTTTGTAGGGCTGCAGGCACAAAACCCCTGGCCAGTGTTCACATTAGGGAGGCTTCTCTGAAGTTGGCAGAGTCATGCAAGACTTGTTGGCCTGGGCATTAGGGCATGAAACTGAGCCAGAGGCATGGCAACATCTTCTGTGATTTTTTAAAAAAATTATTTTTATTTTTGCTTTGGACATTTCCACCCTTGTTCTTGTCTATATGGACTTTATTTTTCTCCTTGCTGCTGAAGAATAGCTTGGGGCCTGTGTTGTTAATGTTTAAAAAAACCACCCCTTCTCACCCTTTATCTTCCAATATTCTGCAAGTGGGCTGGGGATGGTAAGGGGCTCCTGGTGCTAAATCATCTGCCGGCACACCTGACTCTTGCTGCAGGACTGCAGCAGTGCACAAAGCAGGTGCCTGGTCCCAGAAATGCAAGGAAATCTGGATGCTGCGGACTGGGAGCTGCCACTGTAATTGTTTCAGGACGCAGGAGGCAGTCCCTCACCGCTCTTCCTGGTTTCTCAGGGCTCACCTTAGGGCCTCTCCAAAACTGCTGATGCCAGCACAAGGGGCAGGATCGCCTACCTTTTCTTAAAGCGAGGGAGTTGCTGGATGAAAAGGCTTCTATTGTCAGCCCCTCCATTAGGCTGCCGAGCGTTCTCCAGCACAAAAAGACTTCTGTTCACTTCCACAGCACTGAATTAGCAACTGCAGGCAAACCCAGTGTGCCTGATGTGAGCAGGGCCTGGTGGACACTGCTGCTGCTCCAGCAGGGTCAGGGGCAGCTCTTCAGACTGCTGAGGGGGCAGTGCCAGCTGTGCTGAGATGCATCCCTGGCTGTAAGGAATACCTTGCTTGTCCCAAGCTATGAACCCCAAGAGGCACAGACAACTCCATTATAAATGTGCCTGTGGAAAATAATGATGAAAAAAAGCACCTCTCTGTGCTGGGAAGGGGTGGGGATGGCATCTGCCAGGTGTGGGTGTCCTGTTGGCCAGTCATGCTTTAGAGTTTCCTCCTTAGCAGAGGTCAGCCCAAGCTGTAAAGTTTTAGCCCAAATCCCCAGAGACAGCTGCTCTGAAAGATCAGGTCTCCACCCCTCACTGCAGCCACATGAGTTACGGAGTGTCACGTCCTTCAAAGTCGCAGAAAGGTGTAAGAGAAGAATATTTTCTTCTCAGGACAGAGAGGAATCCTGTGTGATTAAACACAACGTGTAATCCTTAGGGTCAAGAAATGAAACCTTCGTAAATCCTGCCCTGGCTTTAGCTTACGTGAAAGATTAGACAGAAAAATGCCACATATCCCTTGTTCACTTGGCTGTAGCAGATATAGCCAGAGCTGAGGTTTACACTGATCCTAAAATGAGACCCAGGGAATGCACTGTTTAACTCAGTGTTTGTACACAATAGATGTTTGCTTGTGAAAGGGTCCACTATGTTCAACCTTTCCCACACTTCTTGGGAGCCCAAGGCATAGAAAAAAACCCCCATCATCAATAATAGAGCTGGAGCTGAGCTAATCTCATCTCAAATTTCATTGGTGTTTGCCTTCAGGAACTTTTGATGAAGCTCAAAATTGTGGAGTATGAATCCAGCATGGGTCTCTTGCATGGGAAGTATTTGACCAGTGACAAGACCCAAGGGAACAGCTGGAGCTGTGTCAGAAGATGTTTAGGCTGAGTATTAGGAAAAGGTTCCTCAGCCAGAGGGTGGTCAGGCACTGAACAGGCTTCTCAGGGCAGTGGTCATGGTGCCCAAGCCTGCCAGAGCATAAGGAGGGCTTGGAAAACACTTTCAGGAACATGGTGGGATTCTTGGAGTGGTCCTGTGCAGAGCCAGGAGTTGGACTTCATGATCTTCATGGGTCCCTTCCAGCTCAGGATATTCTGTGAACTGGTCAGAATTGGGAGGGATCTTTGAAAGTGAAAATGAGGTGGACTGTAATGTGCTTTCCAACAAACACTGGTAGTCAAAGGAACAGTGTCCAGAGACCTCTGGAAATAGACTGCTAAGGCAGAAGATTTCTGTCACTCATTTGTGTACTTCCAAAGCCTCCAGTGAATCCCCATCCAGTGGCAGCAGAGAGAGCATTCAAGGCTGTGCCAGGAAACCCTGAAAGATGTTGGCACCCGTCAGTACCAACTGAGTACACCTGAGAGGTGGAAAAAAACTTTCCAAATGCTGTTTGTTTTAAGTAAGAGAAAGTTTGTGTCCACTCATTCTCACAGCTGAACTGGAAACAGAGTTCTTGTCTTTCCATTTTTAGCCATCCACTGCCTAAATCATAAAAAAACCCTCAACAAATAAATGATTCCAGGTTTCTTGGTCAACTGAAATTAGGAAAAGAACAACAGGAGCAGAACAAGAGCAGCTTATCCAGGACACAACTTGTTAACATCCTAACTGGTATTCAAGCATAATATTAATTTTTCACACTTGCATTAAAAAATCCCACCAAAAAAAAAATCAAACCCCAGTGAAGAATGATTCCTGCTGATAAGAAAATCACTGTGCTTAAATTCATTAATAGAATAGGCTGTGGGATACATTTCAAAGCACGGGGTGAGAAATAAGCTCCCAAATCCCATTAAGAAATAACAGGATTTATGTGCATTCCTCCCATATATTAACTTTCCCCTCTGGAAACGTCTTGTGCTGAGCTGGTGCCATTTTTCAGGCAGGTGCAGCGTTCTGCAGTTCCCACAGACTCCCCAGATAATCTGCCAGCCTGAAAGCCATTGCCCATTCTCCATCAAGAATGGGGATTTTCCGAGGCACGGCTGAATGAGGAGTTTGGCTGACAAACGCCGAGGCCGGGTGTTGTAGCGGGGTTCAGTCACACATTCTGCAGCGATGCCGTAAGCAGCTCCGGCCCGGCCGCATCCGCCGCTCCGATGTTTTCAACCCTGGCCAGCAGAGATCCAAGAGATACCGGGGTTTAACGGCCGCTGTCGGGTGCGGGGCATTTTCTAAACATGACATGCAGAGGTATCATCTGTGAGCTGAAGTCTTCGGGGAATCGGTCTGTAGGATCAGCAGGGTCCGAAAATTTCCCAATACCTGGGGAGAACTGACTCCCTGAGAAGGAGCGTCCACTGTAGCCACATGGAAGTTTTTACCTTGGTTTTCTGTTGAGCTTGTGAGCAGTATTTATTTGCTCCATCGTGGTAGTGGCAGCAGGATAAAGTTAAAAGCTACAACCTCTTTAATGCTGTTTATGAGTGCAATAAAGAAATCTGCTCCCAGGTGGCTGGAATTTATAGTTGTGATACAGCCACGAGATGTAAGTATAAAACCACAAATATGGGGATGGGTGAAGAGTGGAGCAGGAGTGAGCCTGCAAATGCACCAGGGAGTTTACTACCTCATACAAGGATGATGTTGCTTGAGATTTGTGCATCATTTAATATTGGATTTTAAGATGCTTACGATGGCACATAATTGCTGGAATAATAGTGTCCTTGAAAACTTGCAGTAGGGCCAGGTCCACTATTGCTATTTTTTTGAAATTTTTCTATAAAAATATGTGTTCTTTAAGGAATGCTTCATTCTGTAAAGTGGATTGGTCCCCAGTGTCAGATCTCATGTTTTCATACACTGATTGATGACCAGTCTTGCCAGTGGACTGAGAGAGACCCGCATTTCTCAAATGCAGTCTCATAGAAACTGGGAAATGAGCTGATGGAATCCAGACCAAAGATCTGGCTGTTTTCCAGGGGCGAATACACGGCAAGACACATTTCCAGTTTCAAGAGAGGGGCTCGAAATGGAGAAAGAAATGTGAAACATTTGGACGGCGAGGGGTGGGGTCGTGGAGGGAATCTTCATTTTCTCAATGGTCCCTCTTCCCTCCCTCCTGCCCTGCTCCGTTTGGTGTTTGCTTAAAAGCAGTTGCCAGTGTTTGTTGAATAGTGTCAGCACAGAAGGGATGCAGCCGCTGACCTGACTAAAAGGCAACAGCAAAAGGTTAGTAGAATTAGTCTTGTACTGCAGACTTGTATTAATAGTTGTATTGTGGGGTTGTTGGCACAAACTCTGCAATTAAATAAGTTGTTGGCACCCTTCCCTAGGTTAAATTACTATGGCTGTTCCCCCTGCTTGCAAGTCAATGAATACAACACTTTTGGGGAGGCAAGTTCAAGCATTTTTGTTCTTCGGGGATTCCGCACATTTCTGGTCTCAAGCTAAGAGGTTTCTGCTGGCTTTCCAAGCAGACCTCTGTTGTTGTTCTGTCTCTGCAAACAGCCCGTGCAAACTAATGCTGGAATAACCAAGCAGGGAAGGAGGTGGGTGAGAGGGAAGGACGCCACAAAAGACTGATGGAGAAACAAATGCCCTTAGAAGAGGTCCTTGCTTTCTCTCCTGCCCAGATCCACGGATGTTTCTTAGCACTGGGCTATTGTTGGAGAGGATTAGTTTTCCATCACAGCTTCATCAGGGGCAACTTACCCTTTTTGTTAGGCCAAAAACACAGCCACAGACATGGGAGGGGAGGGACTCCCTGCATATCCTTGCCCATGAGTGCAGAGCAGCCCCTTTTTTCCAGCCTGAGGCCCTCTTCCCACTCCTGCTTTAGTCAATGGCAGTTGCATTTGTTCCAGGGGTCCCCACACTCCTCTGTGCTATTCTGCAGGGGCCACTCTCAGCAATACACCTCCACAGCTGGAAAAACTACGGAATTCCAATTTATAACAGTTCCTTCTGCTGTGGGAAAAGAAGTCCTTGCGCTTCTTTCTGAGTCTGTCTCTCATGTAGCAACACGTTGACCTGCCAGCAGCACCTGTGTCCCCACCTACTCACTAAGGGGTACCTCCAAAAATCACTCTTCCCTCTGTGTAGTCCAGTCCTTTGGGCTAGCAACCTGCAAACTTCAGGCACAAGAACCGCAGGTGCTTCAGTCCCTCTTTTCCTGTGGCTAGTGTGGAAAGGCAGCAAGACTGTGGGGAGACTGTGCTCTTCACAGTCTGAGCTGAGAAACCTGTACAGAGAACATCCAAGACTTCCAATAAACTGGTGCTATGCAAAAAAAAAGTCAAGGCACAACCTTCATCTGTGCTTCCCTTAAGATGGGCTGTTATTTAACCAGGTGTTGGACACTGATTATGAACTGCAGTTAGAGGTTTCCCTGCCCGCCAGGGAGAGGGGCTTTTTATGGTTTATATCAATGTTTGATGGAGATTGATGGAGAGTGAGCCATGGACACACCAACAGAAGCTGGAGGTTTGGAGGAAGGAGTGAGCAGAAACAAAAGTAAGTGCTCTTGAGTGACTCAGTGTCTCTACGACTTGTTATGTATCTCATCAGCTGCTGAAACAAAAGGTTCCTGTGCTGGTTGGAGCTGAAGAGAACCAGGGTGAGAATCTATTGTTCTGCACGTTTTATTCTTCTCAGGCTGGGATCTTGTCAGCTCTCATTAGCTTAACAGGTTGGACTGTGTCACCCCTTGGATGGGAGACTTGGCAAGGCAAAGAGAAGTGACACAAAGTGGTTCAGTCTGCGGTCCTGCTCCTGCTGAGTCACTGCTGAATCACTGACCCCTCGGGGTTTGGGGGAGAGAGGGTGTGATAGCACTGCTCTGTGAGACCTTCTGCCTTTGGTGATGAGATATTATGGAAGCTCAGGCGGTGGCATATTGTACTAGGAAAAAAATGTGATGCCACAAGCTAAATTCTGTTCAGGGTAAATCACATGCCAACAGCAGCATTATCATCTTGATTTTTCCTGAGTCACATTAAGCCCTCTTTGTAATTCACAGGGGGTTGTAGTCTGCCCCTGTACTTTTGGTGACCAGTTGTAGACCAAGCACAATCCTCAGCCAAATGTCTTTGGTTAGCTGCTGACTCTTGAGCACTCCAGAGTGAGTCTGCTTCTCTTTAGGGTAATATGAAAATGGGGGTAGAACCCTGCCATTTCCAATAAAAGCATTATCTTCCATTATGCCTGTGGCCGTGGCATTCCCCAGTGACTGGAAGGGAGCAAATGAATCCTGTGGCAATTGGATCCGAGCTGGCTCCCTGCATCTGTGTGGGATGCCACTGGCCAGCTTCACAGCAATACCTAGAAATCTGCAAGGTGAGTTTATTGTGCCAGAGTATGGCTTTGAAGTACTTCCTTATCAAGGTAGTTCAAGGCAATTACCTCTGTATCTGCTAAA
Source organism: Mohoua ochrocephala (assembly GCA_013398855.1). NCBI lineage: Eukaryota > Metazoa > Chordata > Aves > Passeriformes > Acanthizidae > Mohoua > Mohoua ochrocephala. Next base: position 125,272 of record VZTA01029677.1, read on the forward strand.
AGCTGTGAATGTGGGAGCTAGGTAGGGAAGCTAAAGTTAGAAAGACACCTTTCTGCATAGGAGAGATGAGAGACTGGGCCTTTCTGAGCTCTGTAGCTATCCCTGCAAATTCCCTAGCCAAAAAAAAAAAAAAAAAAAAAAAGAAGATGGATAAAAGGAAAGTGTGGTTGTCTCATAGCTGCTCAACAGGCAACCCTGAGATCCCTCTGGCAAGAGCAACTGAAGCTGAATTTGTCATTGTTTGGCTTGTGTCACCCAGCTGGTCGGGTCAGAGAGCTTCTCTGACCTGAGTCCACGAGTGATGGACAGGTCTGTAGCGGGCATTATCACAACATAATCACATGGAGTGAAAGGAAAACCCTGTGTGCCTTTCTTAACTTTTTCTCTCCCTGTTCTCCAAATCTTTAGGATAATACATCTTTTCTTATTTTATTCTGAATCCGTTAATGCTTCTGTTGTGTAATAAGGTTTTCACAGCAAAATATGGCCTGGAGTGTAGTAAATGGAATTCTTCCAAGGATCCCCAAAGATCTGCAAAGATTCTGTTCCACTGCTAAAGGAAGCATTAATCATGGTCAGAAATATTTCCTGCTGGGTTGTAGCGTGCTTTCTGATTTCCTCTGTCCCTCAGGCACTAGTGGAAATTCCAGCTGATAAGAAGGTGTGTGTGTGGGGGGGTTGCTGGTTTAAGTTAGCTAAATTGGTTTTGGAATGGAACAGAGGGTCTGTAACTCCTTAGTGGTATTACTGCTCTTGCCAAAACTAACAGCGGCCAGGAAGAAAAATGCTGGAAACCCAAAGACCCCGGTCAGGAGGAGAACAGAGGAAGAATTTTGTTGGCCTGGGGGCTTATGAAATTCCTTTTCTCTTTCTGTATATCTGGATATATGTGCGTTGCTGGCTTGGGGGGCAGTGTAGGAGGAGATGTGCATTCGGAGCAGGCAGTGTCAGGGGTTTGGTTGTTCACTTGGATTTACAGTTTTCATTTACTCACAGCATATTGACCGTGGCATGAATACTGATTTTCAGTACATAGAAAGCTTAAAGAACATAGAACTATGTAATATCCTTGGTTTGGTGGCCTCTATAAAGAGACTGGTCCTTGTGGACCCTGAAACAAAATCATGGCAAGATGGAAAGAATAGAAAAAAAATGAGGGACTCATGCTGAACTGACAAGTTTTGTTTGACCCTGTATAATAAATGCAAGTGAACTTTGAAATGAAAACGATTACCAAGACCAAACCTGAAGTATTCTGCTTAAAAAATGTCAAAGTTAAAAGTTTCAACCCTTTAGAGTTATTCCTTCTTCCCTGCCTTTTAGGGATCAACGCCCCTTACTGCATTTAAGGTGCATGTGGAAGCAGCCTTGTTCTTGCCCCTGGAATCACTACAGCTAAATAAGGATGCCCCGCTCTGGTCTTTTAAACTAAAGCTCTGCTTGAATGTGGAGCAATTTAGCCCTCATCCCACCTATGAATGAGATTCCTTATTATCTTTGGGGCTTATTTTGATCTTTTGTCTTCTGGTGAAATGGAGCTGAACCTTGCCAGAATCCCCCTTCAGGACCTTTTTTTAATAGTACAAGGGATGTCTTAAGCTCCTAGGAAAAGTTAGGTAGTAAGGCAGAATTTTCATAAAGGGAATGGATGTGGTGACATCACTGGATATTATTCCTGTGCATTTCATATTTCTAATGGAGAAAGATATTTTGCTTTCTTTATTATTAGTGGTAACTGTAGCTGAGTGAAAAATGGATTTTCAGGTCACTGGATGTTAAAAAAATATTTGCACTTGATCCAAATGGTTTGTTTCAATAACATTTTTAGTTTTGACAATTCCCAGAGATAGCTTCAACTACTAAAATCAAATCAGATAACGACATGCTAATTTAAATCAAAAAATTGTAGCTTTTTGTTTTAAAAATAGCGACCTTCAGGCTGGTTTCTTTTTAATGACTATCTTATCAGAATTAGTGTGTGTTGGTTAGTGTTTCCACTATTAACATGACATCAACTGGATTTAATCACCCAAGTCACATAGGCATTAGAAAAGTTGATGAGCAGTCTTTGAAGCAAAGTAGATGAGAAGTGAATTTGCAGGAACACTCAGTGTCCCGGGAGGTTTCCCTGGTCCTTATTTGAATACTCATAAAAAATCTGGCTTTCTCACTGAAGTTTCCTGTTGGCAACTGCTCTTCCTTATTCACACCCAGAGCTCTCACCTGTGATGTCTTTCCACCCAGAGGGGATGCCATGGCCCTTTGCCTGTGAATGCTGCAGTGCAGAGAGGCAGGGAAAGAGCTCCTATGATGACCATCACCCCCAGGTCTGTCAGGAGGACCACAGTTCCCTCTGCCTGAGCTAAAAAGCTCTGCTCTAAGCAGAAGCTTGTGCAGAGCCGAATAAGGCCAGGAAGGAGGCACCGTTTGCTCAGCATTTGTGCTTAACCTCCCCACACAGCCCTGGCTGCCCAAACCTTGTTATTTCAACTATCCCAAATAACTTGTGAGATTTGTCTCTAAGTCTAGGGATAGCACTAATCCAGGCAAAGAGGTTTTGGTAGTGTAAGGCCTTGTCAGTGGAACAACTTGTGAGAATGAAGCAGCTTTTCTTAAAGCTGGTGTGTACACACCGATCTGGTACTTGTGTGCTACGTGAGCCATTGGCTTCGTGCATCCTGGAAGTGTCCAAGGCCGGACTGGATGGGGCTTGGAGCGACCTGGGATAGTGGAAAGTGTCCCTGCCCATGGCAGGGGTTGGAACTACATGGTCTTTATGGTCCTTTCCAACCCAAACCACTCGGTGATTCTAAGATAGAGCCCTGTGGGCTCCATTTGTATTGTAGAGTTGGGTTACGGTGTCCCAGGCATCCAAACGTGCCTGTAGCTCATCACACCTTGCTGGACTTTACTGGCCTGGTGGAGCCCGCTATGGAGATGGGAGCTGTCTGTGTGCCAGTGCCCAGCAGGACCCTCGAGCAGCAATGTCAGCTGGGAGGTCACGAGACTTGGTGTTTGCGCCCACCCTCGCTCTCAGTTCAGCGTTGCTCTGGCTGTAATTCCCAGCACGTGAGCTCTCCCTGCCCTCAAGAGCTGCCTCACTCTCAGGACTTGCCTTGGCTGAGGAGCCGTGGTGGCTGTGCCCCGCCTGGGCCAGCCCCAGGGTTAACCGAGGACAGCGGCTGCATGAGGGTGCCGGCTCCGCGCAGGCTCACACGTCCCCTCCCCACGGCACATGGGAACGGCCGGGACGGTGTTGGAGGCAGGCTGGCATGGGTGCGTGTGTGCGCTAATGAGGCCCAGAGGTGCTGCCAGCCAGCCCTCTCCGAGGGCACTTTGCACATGAGTGCACCAAGAATGCACCGGCTATTCAACGGTAATAAGTTTTTATAAGCACACGTTTCTGACCATGTCAAATTTTGTACCCATTCAGCTGCTAAAATCCATGGAATTTGACACTGGGGAAACAATCACATTTGAGAAGCGTTTGTACAAAGGGGAACTCACATTGCTTCCCAGCTAGAGCCTGAGCGGTTGATTGGCTTTTCTAACACAATATCACACATTTATTCCTTAAGCGAGATTAAAACTTTAGAAGAAGAAAGATTAGTCAGCAAGATTAGAATAGAAAACATTCTTAGAGAGTTATATTAGCCATAAAGAATCATCTGCTCTCCACAACTGCAAGAGTAAAAGGCCTTTTTTTCTTCCACAGTTTTGGATAGCAGAGGTCTACAAACACACAAATGGGGTCTAGTCCATTCTCAGCTCAGAAATCCCATTATTTTCTCTAATATTACCTATGTGGATAAAGTAAAACATGCTCGAGGGTGTGAATATGATGAGCAAACAGGAAAGAATCATATTCCTAGAGGTCTTGGTGTCCCAGACAACAGCAGCAGATGCTGATGTGCCCAAGGGGTTTTCACACTGAAATGGGGGGAGTGCGATATCTTCTCCATTAGAAAAAACCACAGAATCTAAATCATGGAAAATCACTGGTGAGAGGGACCCAGTAAGCATCAAGGAGTGAGTGACAGGCATCACCACTGCGGTAGCAACAAGGTGTCATCCTTGTTAAAGACAGAGAAGGCTCCTAGGCTGCCTCTCGTTGCCTTCCTGGATGAAGTGCTGGAGTACAGGAGGTGAAATCTTATTTCCCACACTGCTGGTCTGATATCAGTTTACCACATTAACTGTTCTCTGGAAAAATAAACATTAGCTCAGCAGAAGGCAAACTGCAAAACACAAAGAGATGGAATATTAAGGAAATGGGGAGCAGTCACTCGAGCTTGTACAGGAGCACTTAACTTTCTCACCCCAAGGGCTCGAGCGAGGTGAGAGGAGTTCCTGGGACTCATTAACCACAGATCCATTGTTCACTGGAAGCTTTTGCTGTGGGGTGATCGATACTTCAAAACCTGCGTGGGAACTGATGGGAGATTAGGAACAAATAATAAAAGTGAAACCAGCTTACAGGCCTGATCCTTTCTGCGCTGTGGCTTTGGGCAGTTTAATTCCTGGGCAGTGAGGAAAGCAGTGTAGGGGGCCTACACTGAGAAGGGGCCCTGCAGCAGGACCAAGGAGCTGCTGCTTACAAGCTAGTTCCATCTCGGGCCCTCACTTGTGCCTTCTTTTCCCTAACTTCTGTTTTGGGGCCATTTGAGGTCTTTCTGCTGGCACACCGGAGTAGACACATAACACAGTCTTAGTTGTAGGTGATGGGCCGTGAGACTAACATGGACACAGAGGGCTTTTTGGGGTGTTGCACAGCAAGGGCTTCGAAGTGATACCCTTGAGTGCCTCTGTGAGGGGCGTGATGAACCACCAGGGCAGGAATCTGCTCTTGGAATTGCCCTGTGGTAAACCTGGAAAGAGTGAATGAGGTGTCAGCAGTGTTTCTTCTGCTGCGCCCTGACATAACTGGAGCAGAATTTGGTTCTGGTTATTTAAGTGTGATGGATGAGCATTACTATCTGCCTGGAGAAACGGAGACAGGACGGCAAAGTCATCCAAGGACAGCCCTTGGGAGCTGGCCAATATCCCAAATCTGTGCTATGGCATCAAAGAACAATATTTTTTGTCTGGCCTGCTTGTCTTCCAGCAGTAGGGGAAGTAACATCTCTCCTGCCTGATACCCCTTTGCTTCACACCTCCCCTGCTTTTTCCAGGCCACAACTGGACTTGGAATTAGCTATTGATGGGAGAAAGAGAAGTTAGTGCTGTGCCTGAGCTATGGAGAGGGGACCTTTCATAGGACAGAGTGGCCGGGCCTTAGGAAATAAATTATGACGGCCTTTTTTTCTTTGAGTTCTGAAGAAAAACTTGTTGAATAGCCATGGGACCTTTTTCTTAGATCCTGGTTTAACATCGCCTTCTCCATCACTCCCAAGAAAGCTCTCTGCTTCATCAAAATCACCAGATATAATGCACGGAGCAATGATTTCCAGAGGCCAGTGCTTTAGCTGATGTAAATAAACACATTTGTCATACTGGAACAACACCAGCATCTCGGCTGAGAAATTGCCCTATGTTTTTCTTTCACTGGAGTGAATAATGTGTCCCTAAGGTAGGACACTAATTACTTAGGCACATTGCTCTGTCACAGGGAAAAGACTCAGGAATGCAGGTAGGCAGTGTTGGGCATAAAGCTCAGGCACAGTGTTCGGCATCTTGGAACAGAATTGCATGTACTGCTTCAGCAGGACAGGCAACCTCTGAACTGACCCTTCAGAGAGGAGGAGACGGGAAAAAAATGCAGACAAACTTTAAAAATGCATCAGATGATTCAGTTCTCGTACTGCCCAAATAAAGAGCCACACAAGTTTTATTCAGAGCCTACTCTTTCCTTGGGAAAGCATGAGGAACACTTCTCATCATCCTCCCAAAACAGAAAGAAGAAATATCTGTTGGCTGACATTTGCTTCCAGACCAGCCACTTCCATGTTTGCTTGTGAAGATTGGAAGGGGTCACAGAAGAGTCTGCTTAAGCAGCAGGGTGGATACTTGCAATGTTGGAAAAATCATTTCAAAACTGAAAGTTTCTTAAACTCCACTGTGGATGTATTTCCACAACACGAAAATCTGCGTAATGAAGGGTGTTAGACAAGAATATTTTGGGGACCTTCACTCTACATATTTCATGGCTTTTGTTCCCTGCACCCAGTGAACCATCTGCATTCAGTGAATCCTGTGCCCGACTTCTAAACCTTCTGCTGAGGTAGTGGAGCTAGACAATGCCAGACCACTAGATATTAAAACTTGGTCTGTGTTTTTGGACTGATAAGGGAGATGTTGTGTAAACTGGTTTAATGCATTTTCCTATCATATTAAGTTATCCGTATGCATTTATTTTTCATTGTCAATCAAATAGTCAAATTCTGGTTTTAATTCTGTTCCTATACTATTTTAAAATCTGCCAAGAATTGTATTTACATGTCGTGCCTCGGTGCTTTACGCACATTTAACTCCAAAAGGATTTCACCTGTGTGTATTTGGGGACCTGGGCCTTTATACATTGATTTCTTCCCTGTACTTCCTGAATGAAAGAAGCTTTTATGAGGCTATGAGGTACAAGCAGACACCTAAACATACATTTAGGGGCATTGAGCATTTCAGCAAAAGCCCTTGTTTTAAACAATAGTTTTCAAACCAAAGCGTAGGGCTGCAGTTTTGCCAGCGTCTTACTTTTTTACTGGGCCAGGGAAAAGCCATATTTGGAGTTGCACTAAACCTGCAAGTTCTCTGGCTGTGTTTCAGTCTGCCTTCCAGTCAAACTGGCATTTGTCTCCCAGTTCCAGAAATGTTACTGTGATGATGATGATGTGTGAAATGGAAACAAGACAATTAGCGTTTCAGACACGCCAAGCTGGCACTGGAACCAACTTACTTGAACTCCAAGGGAACAAATCTGACGTGGAGCCCATTCAGTGTAAACAGCGGTCTCAAAAGAGCAGCACGCCTTTATTTTCTGATCACGGTGGGTTAACGACTGCTTGTTAGTCCCAAGGTGTTCTCTCCTTCCCCACGTCCATTCCTTGGGAAAAAGGAATGGGGTTTGCCCTTATTACTCAGATTAAGAGTTTTGACCGTGAAGTGATGAAGTATATGCTGTGAGCTATTACAACTTCATTGGCAAGTGGCAGGGCAAAATTGTTCAGGGACTGTGAGCACAGGAACGGATGATAGGAGCCTTTTCATTTATTAATCACTTTAATTCACATCTAAAACTCAGCCAGCTGAAAAATAACCAGCTCTGGAGAATGGGCACGTAGAGCACAACACGGTCAGCTCATAGCTTGGTCGTGACATCCATGTTTTACTACTTGTACTTTGGGAGGCCGTGCCAGGATTAATGACTCTGGACAATGCTGAGAAATTGTTCATTATATGCAGAAGTTTATTAGATTAACTGACTAGGAGACATTTTGTGGAGGTCTTCACTGGGATGCTGCCAATCTCAGGTTTTAAATGGAATATTAAGTGTTTTCAGTTTAACTACAAAAAAATACATCGCCGGTAGTCAGAGGCTGCAAGGAAAAGATTAAACTGAAGGTGGGATTTTTATTTTTAATTCTTTTTTCCCCAAAAGAAAAGTTTCAGATTGGTTTATGCAGGAATTAATTACTCACGAACCTGCATTATGATGCCGAATGTTCACACATTGAACACGTTTTTAGCTGTATTCCAGAAGTCTTCCAAGACTTAAATCCCCGGTAGTCCATGAAGATGGAGGCGGCGATAGATACCTTGGATAGATGGGATAGCTGATGCTGGGAAGCTTGTAAACTCCCACAGCCTTGGAGGAGGAGAACGTTCACGGTTACAGACACCCATCAGCCCCGTACAGCTGTCCTTGCACCAGGGTTACCCTTGCTGCTACTTGGAGTGGAGGGAGAAGGAGAGGATTTAAAACATTTTCGTTCATTAAAGTATGACAAAAGACCTTATTCTGCCCAGGCATGCAGCCCACAAAGCTGTTTAGGGACTGAAAGAATCAATTGAGGCGATCCAGCGGCAGCAGGACAAAAGACCTCGGGCAGTGTAATTAGCTAAGTACTGCATGCTGCTCCTTCAGCCCCCACTCAGTTAATCAATCAGGACAGGGATGGCTGAGTGGAAAACATCGCTGAAATCATGCACTGGCCACAGTCACCTGGGCTCCTCTGAAAGCCACGGCTGCCTTCTGGGGTTTATGTATTTTATCAATAATTGAAACCAGCTTCCCCACAGACGGACATCCAGACTGAAGGCAGTTCTTGTGACGAATGGTGACAAAACTAGTGGCAAGTACAGAGGAGAGACTCCATCCCTGCGTTGCGCACTGTTTAGCTCTGAAGACAAACACCAACCCACGGTTACATCTGCCATTTTCACAGGGATCTCTAGGATCCAACAGGAAGAGTCAAGAGGCCACCACAATCACTGTGCTGTTTTCATGCTCTGTATTTTGGCTCTCCATGCAATGAAGGCATTAATCCTGACCTCAGTAAGGGCCAGAATGCAGGAGAGAATCAAACTGCTCAGGCTTTGTTCAAATCTGGGGGTCTATCCTGTCAGCAGAAGGGAGATTCAACTAAAAGAGTCAGCTGGCTCTGCTCCTAATTCAGCTTGAGGAACAGATGCTGGGATTTTACTGGAACTGGTGCTCTGTGCAGCTTTTCAAAGGGCCAGCACTGTACGTTTTTAATTATTATGTTGGCAAGGGTGAGAGCAAACAGCAGCAGTTCAATATTAGTGTTCCCAAAAGTCTCTGCAGGGACAGCTGGAAACTCACACTTGCAGCCTTAAGGTTTGTTGTCCCGTTTCCCTGTGGTTTTGCTCTTCTCCTGCCAGGCCCTTTGAACATGAGCTCTTCTTCAAAGCTCATCCAAGCTTTTCACAAGTTCAGCACAGTCTGCTTTGATACAGACAAGACAGTGCCTGGTTTTCACCAACTCACTTAAAGACACTTCCTTGGAGAGAGAAACGGCATCTTTAAAAATTTGGAAGCCTGGAGGAAGGATTGCTACTGGCCATCTGTAGCCATAGCGAAGGAAATACCCATGGCAAGCCTTCTTACAGAGGGATTTTTTCCCTGAAAAATCCTTCTGTATAGGCTTCATCCAAACCCCATGAAATGGAAAAGGCATATTCTGAATTTAGCAATGCGTGGTCGAGTCCCTGGAAGGATATTAATTAAAGTAATTCCAAACAGAGCAGTGTCTGCCGCAGTATTTCTGCTTTGAGCTTTCCAGTGTACTTTTTGTTCTTTCCTCTTGGAACTTTTATGCAATCTTCAAGTTTTCTGCAGCTTGTTTGTCTCAAAGCTGTTGTTGCAAAATCGTTTGCCAGAAAGGACATTGTCATCATTCACGGGAGCTATTTTTAAATTCCGCCAAGATTCCTGAAGTGAGAATGTTATCCCAGAGAACTGTACATCCCAGGGATGCTGCGGAGCCACTCGGAGCTGAAACAATTGACCACATTCACTGAGGTGGCGGGGAGACCGTAGGGAAAGAGCGTAGTTACCTTCACTGGAATTTGGCCAGCGTCCCAGCTACCACTAATGCCTCTGCTCTTACAGGAATGTCCTGGGATTTTCATTAATGTACAATTCAGCTTATAAAAACATGTGCCTGCTGCCTTATCCCCTGGGGCTACGGCCATTAAAGAATTGCTGTTTAGCCTCTGTGTAGCGTCTGGCTTTAGCAGGCACATTCCCTTCCTTTCTAGTTATTCCTGCTCCTCTCCTTCCTCCTCCCACCTCGGGATGCAAGGGTGAAGTTTCCAGTGCATTGTGTAAACAGCGTGAAGCAAGAATATGACTTTTCAATGCTTAAAGTTGAAGCTAAGAAAACGGAAAAGGTGGTGCAGTATTTGGATATGAAGGGCTCCTCGTACCCAGAGTCATCCTCTCCTGGTGTCTGTATCAATACCTCCAGAACCTGGCACTACATGCAAGAAGAGAGGAGACCAGCAAGACAAATGGCCTTCTCATGATGCAGGGGTTAGGGCTCATTTTGTGTCCTGCTCTAGCTCAGATATTAAACGGGAATATGGAATCTCTGTAATCCAATTCTTTCCTGAGATCAAGGGCCTTTCGCGGCCAAGAGCCGAACATGTCATTCCCCATCGACCTTGTCAGTGGGAATCTCGGAGCTGTTTGTCCTCTCAGTTTATTTTCAATGACATTTTTGGAAACAGAAGAGCAGCAAAAAAAAAAAAAAAAATTAAAAAAAAAAGAGGGAACTGTGAGAAACCAGGAAATGGGAGCAAGTGGAGGAGAAGGCAGGAAGGGAATGCACGTGTTCAGTTTGTGTTTGCAAGGCTTGTGTGGGACTTGTCACTGGAACAATACAGTAAAACAACAATTTGAAACTCTTCCTATAGAAAGGCGTTTACATGTCATCCTGGAGATGCAGGGCAAGGTGTAAATCCAAAGCACACAGGAAGGAGAGACAGCGGGCAACGTGCCTGGTGTTTTTACAGGTATATTTACCTCATCCATCTCCGTGGCACCTGACAGCTCTGGAAACTTGGACCTGCCTCAACCTGAACTGCAGCCGAATTCATTTGTGTGTCTACTGCAGCTAAAAATAGTTTGGCCAAAAAGTGTTTGGCTTGGTAAATGAATAAGCTTGGAAATGCTGGTATGATTTCCCCTCCCTAAAATGTCTGGATAAGACAGTTCCAAGCAGGATGTGGCTACTTCAGAGGATTCAGGCAAGGAGAGGAATAGGTGCTCTGTGTGACTGTGAGAGTGGCTTTAGGGAGCACCTTTCCCTGTCACCCACATCTGAAGGGATTTTTTTAAGGCAGAAGAGAACAAATGTCTTTCCTGTCACACTCTGGCAGTTTTTGCACTATTAACGTCCATATCTGCCTTATAAAATTAACAAGAAAGTTCCCGGAATGCCATGAAATGCCTTGTTAATCACTAGCTAAGCCTGCTCTTATCACCTTAGTTTCCAAATTGCTCCGGCATTCTCTTGAGCTGGTGAAAAACCCTGCCCCATGCAGGTTGAAGACATTTTTGGCTGACACGTGGGCAGGGAATTTCAGGGCTTTTTGGCCTCGTGGGCAGTAGTGAAAGAATTGACATAGAGCATGAACAAAATGAATTCAGTGCTTATTAACATGAATGTTAAATAGCTTTTAGCAGCATAAGGTACTTTCAGGACAAAATCATAGGGAATGTGCTCTGAACCACCCGGCGAAGGATACTCTCAGGAAAAAGAGACCTCAGAGATCACGTCTGGCAGAGTGAGAAGCACTGAAAGATATCAGCCAGACAAACTGAAATGGTCAGGAGCCCTTTCCTCTCATTTTTTACTTAGACAGAGGACTGCAGCATTTCCTGATGAGCCTGCCTGGGTTTTCAGTATTTAAATCGAGGAATAAGGTGAACACCACTCTTTGACACTTTATTCTTGCTTTCTCACACAGTAAAATTTATTCAAGCATCTGCCTTTTGAACCTTTCAGATATTTTCCGTGGCTTAAGAGCAGCACTGCTCTATTTTCACAGCACCAGTAATAACTGAAAAATTATTTCCATTGAAAAATGAGTTCCACGAAATGCAGTTGTCCCCTGAATGTCGAGCGGCCGCGGGGTGGCAGCAGAGGACAGGGATAGTGACCGCAGGGACGAACCGACCAGGGCCGGGTCTCTCCTTCCTGTGGTTCATCGCTCCATCTCTCCCGGAAGGCTGGGAAGCACTTCAAGACGTCCACACGGCCAGAGCAAGAACAGGCGCTTCAGTTCCCGTGCTCTTTTCCATTTGGATAGCCTGGTACACAGAAATGCCCATTTTATAAAGCTAGCTGCTGCACTTGGGTCTCTGGAGCTGATCATCCCTGAAGATCTCAGAGGAAGAGTCTTTCTTGGAGACAAAAGAAACTGGGAAGAAGGCAGCAGGGCGGAGGGGTGACAAGCTGATCTGTAGGCAAGGAAAAAGAATCTCCCGGGCTGTGAGCCTGGCATCTTTCATGGACACTAAATTCACTTGAGAAGACTTTTTAATAATTACAGAAGGCTGGGGGAATAAAGGAAGGGTTTGCCAAGAGTGATGTGATGACAATGGCTTGGACCGTGAAATTCCTCTTTTGTCCCGGCACCATCGCTCTGAGCCGCGCGCTGTTGCCATCCATTCTCTGGTCCGAGGGGAGCTCTGGCTGTGGCATTGTGCAGGGTGTGTGACCTGGCACTGAGTCAAGATGCTGGGGTGAGCCGGCCCAGCTCCTTCTGGAAAGCCCGTTAGCTTTTCCTTCTCATCCCTCGGCATGCCAGCAGTACTCCCCTGCCCTGAAGGACACCTCTCGGAATGTTCAACTGAGTTTTATTTGCTGTTGGCTGCTCTAAGCTTTGATCTTCAAAGAGCGCCTAAAAATTGTGATGTCTGATTCTCATTAAAATGAGAGAGAAGTGCATACGTAAATCCCTTCAGCAGCTATTGAGTCCTGGCAAGAGCTGCGGTTGGTTCATCAAGCATGGCTCTGCTGCATCATCTGGTTTTATTTCCTCTCAGATATAGACTGTTGGGTGGTTAATCGTTTGTATTACTGGGCTCAGGGAGGAAGAAGAGCATGATAAAGAAGGGCAAAAGGTAGAAAGGGAAACGGTGGCATCATGAGGGAGAGGACAATCGCAGCAAACAGAGGAGAATTAAAGCTGTGGAGACAAGTGGGAAACCAGAAATAATGACAGAAGGACATCCAAGAGCAGCTCCTCATGGCTGTAGGAAAGGGAACATTGCTGTGAGAGAAAATGCCCCAGTGCTGGGGATGTGGATGAGATATTAGAGGTGGGGAGTCTGGTTTGGCATCGGTGCAGTGCGACCTCAGCCAGAGCAGGGAGCGCGGCTCCGGCGCTGCTGTGCGGTGCTTTCTGTGACCCTGGAAAAGTTACATAAACGTGGCTCCTGGTTTTATTCCTCTCTAATTTAGGAACAATACTTCCTGCTGTCTCCCCATGGTGCTGAAAGGTCAAATTAGCTAATGGAAGGAAAGTTCTTGAGGATGATTACTGCTGTTTTCATTACTGTCATTATTGCTATTTATAATAGGTATAATGGAAGTGTTAATATTGGGGAAGGGGAATAAGGGAAAGAGAAGTGGCAAACATCAAAAGCAGTAACTGGCCACGCTGGGGCCAAGGATCTGTCCACAGGAAAGGTAAGTACTACCTGTTCCAGTAGCCAGAAAATCCCATAGCTTTAGATTCACATAATTTATGGAATTAACTGATTGCAGGGTGGATTTTCTTGACATTTCTGCTTTGAATTCATGTGAGCAATATGCCAAGGCAGGAAGTTCACTGCCTAATCATGTGATGAAAAAACCCCTCGACAACTGTACTTTGAGAGCTGCTGATTGTCTCCTTTCTCCTCCAAACTGATCCCAGGTGTGTACATCTCAGCCATATTTTCTTACCTGGGAATATTTTCCAGTTACCCCAAAATGAAACAATCCAAAAAGAGTCTCCTGGCAGTTGGTCACCCTGTCAAGCCTCAGGGGGTTATGGCAATACAGGTCATAAAAGCAAGTATAAAAAAAGTAATACAAAAGTCTGGGAAAACTTGTTAAACTTCCTGTAGAGAAGGGCACGTTGCCATTTGCACCTTGATTTTAGAAGAGCCAGGAGATTAAAGCAGTGACTGAATTTCCTTCTATGGCTGTTCCTGTGACGCTAGGGTTGGCTTTCCCCAGCCTTGAAAAGTTGTCCTTGGAGTAGGGAACAGATACAATTTTGCAGACACATCTCCAGCTGGTCTGCTTTCCTAGATGGCAAGGATGGGCAGAGGGGAGGGGGCGGAAGGTACAGAAGGTCCTGCAGTGCACAGCAAAACAATCTGCCACCAGCAAAATACGATAACACGTTCCTACACTGATCCATTTGCACTCAGTGCCAAAGGTGGTATTTTTTAGGTGGGCCAATTCTTGTACCTTTTACCTTTTTGTGAGCGAATGGTAGTCCATAACACCCACAGCTTGAGGGATACACTGCAACCACCAAGAAGAGCTGTTTGAAGATGGTGTGTGTGGGCTCTGTACAGGTGCCTGCGGGAAGGATTACGGAACAGCTAATGCCACTGATTGTATATCCTGAGGTTTGTAGGGTTCATGCAGTCCCTGAGCAGCACCTTACATCAGTTTTAGTACCCTCAGCTGTTTCCACAGGCCCATCTCCATTTTTGAGGGATGTGTGGCACTGGGTGAGGAACACTGAGTGTCATGGACACCATAGCTGTGAGGCAGTGCTCTCTCCTAGGCTGGGTGGCCACATGTTTGAAGACCCTTACCTAGCCTTTAATGGGCTCACTGTCAAAATGTACAAACTGGGTTTTTAATTACTGAAACCTTGTGAGAAATGTGAGGAAGGACTGTGAGGTTGGGAGCAGGATGGCAAAGCAGGGTGAAAGAAAGGAGTCCTTGGGTGTGTTTGGGGCAGAGCAGAAGACCTTTGCAGCAGACTCTTTGGCAAACAGCTATTTTTAACTCTCCCTTTGCAAAGCAAATATTAACTCTCAGCCATGTGCAACCACTGGCTTTGTGTGCTCTGGAGAGGGGCGAGCTGTATCAGCTACAACAGAGGAACAGGGAATGAGTTCTTGTAGCCCCTCGAGCTGATATCGGCCGATAATCGCCGCAGACCAAACAGGATCAAGTTAACGTGCTCCAGGCCCCAATATTTGTGTCACCTGGTGCTATAACCTCTGTGGCATGCTTGGAATGGATTGTTTGCAAAAACCAAACAGTGAGCAGAGAAGTAAGGCCCTCTGATTCCCAGGAGCATGGGCAGGGTGTGTTCTGCAGGCTGGGATTGGAGCTGGAAGCAGGAAGCAGAGGAAGGACAGGACAAAGTGGTCCCTCAAAGGGCAAGCACTGCTCTGCACTGGCATCGTTGTTCTGTAGCTGACCCGGGTGCACCTCGGTCCTTCCTTGCCTTGTCTGGTTGCTGTGGGCTGTGAGCAACAGGAGGGAAAGGCAGGAAGAGGCATTGGTGATGGATTTATGCTGGCTGAGAAACAGCCAGTTTTACCCAGCTGTTTCTCAGCTGGTTTTGCCCTGTCCTGCAGCTGCTCTTCTCCCTGCCCAGAAGTTCAGTCCATATGTTGCCAACGTGTAGCTGAGAGCTGATTTTGGTGCTGTCTCTCTGCTTGCTCATCACAGCTTTTCCACATCTGTTTCTCGTCCCTCTGTTGGTCAAATTTGCCCGTTGATCCTGGAGGGCTTGGGGCAGGAATTGTCCATCGTGAGGTGTTTGTGCCATGCCTCTAAAAGCGGGACCTGATACGGCTCGAGGCGTCACCCACGGCAAACACAGATTAGTTCCTTGTCTTGTATATACGAAGACTGGGTGGAGAAAATTTATTGTTAGTTTTGCCTCTTGTTACAGAAAAGATCCTGGAGGCTTCTTGAAGGCCTGAATCAAAGCTGCATCCTAGGCCCATCTTTCTTTGTGCATTAGTTGAAAGAAGACTTGATTTTCCCTGCCCCTTCCTCTTTTAAATGTAAAAATCTCTGTGGGAGCCTAACAGTTTTGTGCTTAAGAAGGTGGAAAATTATCTTAAGAGCTAAGCCTTCTTTCCTCCACTGGCTTAGGAATTTAGAGTGACCAAGAGGAGTCAGACGCAAACTCATCCAGGCATGTCTCCTTATCTCTTGGAGCCGAAGCCAGCAATCTGTTTTCCATTCACTTCTTGCCACTTTTTGCTGACGGGCTGGCTGCTGAGATTAACCTTGCTCCCAGGACAGGAAACAATCACACAGGAAATGGAAAGGTGTGGAAGTGTTGGAGCCTGCAGGGTAGTCCTAGGAATGACCTTGAATCCTTGCCACTTGTCAGTAACTTGCATCCCTCCTGCGTGGATCCCGCTGGCACATCTGCAGCTGGATTGCACCTTTGGTGCTCACAGTCACTGTTCCATCTGTGCCACCTTCACTCACATCCTGGATGGGCATTAACGTGTTCAGGCTGGCTGTGGGAGAAAATGCCTTGTTTTGCCTGTGTTAAAGAAAGGATTTACTTTAAAGCATTGGAAAGGTTTCAGAGCACTGCTAACCCTTCAAAGCTGTGGAGTTTAACTTGTTCTTCCACTGAATAAAGTTCAGCCTCTCAAGGTGAGGTCATTCAATATGAACCTTGTATGATTACCTGGAATAAATTAGTCTGTCCACTACTATGCTTTGTACCTGGGAGCAGAAATGTTACTGTAGAGCAATGCAGAACACTATGAGAAAAAATGCCTTCCTTGCTTCCCTGCAGCAGAAAACAATAACTAATTTGGAAACTCTTTCCTTAGCTTGGAGTAAATGTCAACAGCTGAATTCTCTTGAGATGCATGTATGCAGCAGGGATGGGGAAATCCAGCAGAGACATGGCTCCAGGGGGAGACCTTTGACTTAACTATTTCTTGATTGAATTGTCTTAACTGCTCTGTCACGCTGACACAGAGGCTGGGGACAATGGGGAGGAATTTCTGTCTGCTGCATGTCACTGCCCCCAAGTTCTGACATGGCATTAAGGTTGAACGAGGGGAGCAGCATATTCTCAGGAGACATTCAGCAGCTCTGCAACTTTGTTTTTAGGTTTGAGAACCATCTCTGAGCTCCACGGGGGATTAAAAATCTCCAACACAAAGCCCACATCAATTCAGCAACTCAACGAGTTTTCTGAACACGCCAAAATATGTGTGCCCTGCTCTGTACTGGGTGCAATGAGCGACTGGTCTGGTGTGGCTGTGCTACACTTCATAGAGGACAGGTAAATGAAACATCCCAGTCTTCCCAGTTGGAAGTTCCAGTCTGGGCAGTGAAAAGTGATTAAAACCTTGGCTGTTGAATTTGCCATGGATACAGTCAGATTTTCTGGTCTAACCCTTTCCCTCACGTTGCACTGGTGCTAATGACCTTGTGAAGAGATGAACCCCAGATTCAATGGAAATGCATCTTTCCACTGGAAAGAATGGAAATGGTTCCAGTAGAATATTTGCAAACAAGAGGTCTAAAGCAGGGAACATTCTGTAGTCCTGCTCCTGGGAAAGTCAGGGACTCCTTGCATCAGTGAAAGCTCCCTCTCTCTTTTCCTTCATGGCAAAATTTCTTCCTCTTTCACCCTGTCGGTTCCTATAAAATCTTTTTCAGCAGCTCAGGAATTCCGAACAGCCACCTCCAGCAGTTCATTTGTGATGCTTCTCTTCCCATCATTATAATATCTGACACGAAAAGGGCAGTAGTTTGTCACTGCAATTGCTGCTGCTCCTGTCAACACCCTGCTATGCCGGCTTGCTGTTTTTTCCAGGGCATCTCCAGGTGTCCCCCTGGAACTGTCCTAACCTGCTGCATGGCTCTGCTCTCACCTGTGCAACTGCATACAGCGTGAGCACATTTCTGCTTGATCGCTCCTCTTTTTTTGTTGGGAAACTTGAGCAAACAAGTGTGCAGCTTAGGAATCACACGTACCATTCATCACAGAAAGGACACAAAGATGGAATAATCCATCTTAAGAGCTGCAGAGAATTCGTTGTTACAAAAGCTCCTAGAAGAAAGGGAAGAGAGGAATAAATGAAGAAAACTTCTTCAAAATAATCAAGAAAGGCTCTCAGTTAGCCAGTGTTCTCCGAACCTACAGTAACCATAGTGAGCCAAACAAAAGGCAGTAGTAGTAAGTCTTATGTATCCTTGGTGATCTGCTTAAGCAACTTCTTGCTTTTACAGTAAGCCAAAAAAAGGGGGAACACATGGGTTTGAAGTCTCCTGCAGGATCTATTGAGTGACAAGAAGCCTCCTCTAATGCAAGAAAATGGTGTGGAATGTTCATGCAAAGCAGGACCAGGGGGTGGCCTTTGGGATTTTCAGCAAAGGGCAGTGGGCACGGAAGGTTTTATTGCAGAAAAGACAGCGAAGGAAGGACTGGAGTTTGCGTCAGCCTGAGGAGACCGTGGAGGCCTTTTGAAGTGGGTGTATTTCAGGAGAGGCCAGCTTGGCAGGGAGCTCCTTGTCCTCTCCTTCCAAAGGAACCTGACAGAATGGGCCAGATGGGTTTGTGGTAAACAGGAGAAAGAAAGAGGTGTGTGGGAGACGCTGGAATCACGGAAGTTTGATGGGATTTCACAAAAAGTAGGAACCGTCCTGTCGATGGGTGGTGGAACACCCTCTGGAAAGGGATACTTTGCTGTTGCACGGTTCTAATTGGCATGGACTGTCCCCAGGGTCAGGGCCTGTGAGCTAGGGATCTGCAGAGACATCTCCTGGAATAAGAGCCAAGATTTGGATCATCACCACCCACAGAGCGCTCAGGCATTAATTAGACAGGACAGAGCAAGGTAGAACAATTGTGTCCATTTCCAGGTGGGAAACTGAGGCATGGAAAACAAGATTCTTTGTGCTATTGACATGTTTTGCTGTACAGATGCTCCTACTGATTTCAAGGAGAGGGGTTGTTCTCCCCTCCTGGCACTGCCTGGGCTCTGTTCACAGCACCTGCAGTAAGACCAGCCGTGGAATCCAGCCCCAAAGGTTCAAAGCCAGACTGATTTTCAGGTATTCCTCCACCCCGTGCTTGCCAGAGTCACCTCTCATAACTTGACTTGGCAGAGCAGTTGGCCTAATCCAGCCAAAAGGAAAAACCTTCAGTCCCTGGCTGGCTCCCGCTGGCTCCTCCTGCTCCTGATGGATGAGTGACAGTCATTACACCCACAAGGTTTGCTGGCTGCATTTCACCTTGTTTTCCTCAGCTTAAATAAACCATAAGAGGTCTTCCTGGCTATTGAGTGACCCCTTGCACTAGATCCTGTAGCTTATGGCCATCACATTTTTGTCACAAGTGACTATTGAGGGTGATTTTGGCAATGCTGTGGCTGCTTGAACTGCTCCACTTGCACACTGAAAACAACAGACTGCATTTCTGGCTCTGCCCTGGCTGACTGACAGTGCTGAGATCCACTGGGGATTCAGGGAACAGTGGAAAACTCGCCTTCCCACTTCCTCTCACTCGAGATCTGGTGCACAGGGTGAGTCGGGCTGTTCAGAGCAGGGAATCACAGGCAGAAGTGGTCCCCACCTGGTGGTATTTGGCTGCTGTGGCCTGCGTGGTGTGGACACATCTCCCATCCTTGACTCCGTGCCTCCAGCACGTCCCATCCTGGACTCTGTGCACCCTCGTGCAGTGAAGCAGGTGTTCATTTCAATAGGTTACCTGCATGTTGAGGTTTGTTTGCTTTGTTGATAATTGTTACACTGTGATAGAGCTTTGTGTTTATAGTGCAGCTTGTTTTGTGTGAATCACTCAATCCTTCCCATGAAATATCACCACTCCTTAAACACAATTATTTTTAGAGGCATACAAAGAGGAAGAATGGACATGGAGCATCTGAGCCTTGCTTTGGGAGACAAGGCCTTGTTTCTGGACTTTTGATGGAACCTTATGAGTCTTTTTGCCTTTTTTGCTTCTCTGAGCGATAGTACCAGGGCACAGGCCTGTTGTGAATGTTTTCTCCCAGGAACTTTCAGGAATTTGTATCCAGGTAAGCCCAGCTGGATAGATGACAGATGAGAAGGCTAACAGCTTACTAACAGATGAGAGAACTGTGTCAACAATAAAATAGAAGTCCACATCTCCATTTATATTCTCTCTATGTCTGTAAGTAATATGGTTTTGATGCTGCCATCAAAAGCTTCCAAAGGCAAAATGTAGCTCTGGTCGTGGACAGCTTAAGTACACAGGTGCAAAGCAATTCACTTTCAGCCTCTGGAGTTACTTGCAGGTGACTCTACTCATCCTAACGAACTTTCCTTAAAGGCATCCTTTACTCTGGTACTGTGGCTGGCTGCTTGGCCTCGCAGGCTGCAGTTTAAGAGCCCTTGGTGTAGGGATAAGCTGGAATGCATCAGGATTTGAAGAAAGATTTCTTTCAGAGCAGTTAATAAGGCTATCAGCCTTATCAGAAGTATTGCAGGGTTTAGTCTTCCCTGAAAGTGTTTGATTTCACATTATTTATAAGGGTGAATATGGAAGAATCCAAATGTCCATTTTCATTGAAAAAGGAGAAAAAGGAAGGTCTAGCCCATGTGGTTGTAAAGAAAACCTTAAAACAGTGTTCCTGTGAAGTGAAAAATCTCAAATTTATCAATACAATTGGAATTATTAGACGATAAAGAACAGATCATGATTGTGTTGATTTTTTTAAGGTTAGGGTTCATCAAGGCACGAGTTAATACAAATGCTTGTGATGAGTATCGCAGCCTTTGAAGTGGCTGGTATTTGTTACAAGAGATGTTTTTCCAAGCAGGACTTTTCTCCATTGTACATGCTGTAGCATAAAACAAAAACAAACAGAAAATCCCTTCTGTTGACTATATCAGGAGTTAATCTAACCCCTAGTACCCCACTATTGTATTTCATTGAAATGATACCCACCTGTTCTGCTTTACAGCAGCAATAAACTGCAGCAATACCGCATTTTTCGTTTGTTATTTATTTATACTGGCAGCAAAGGCTTATATTTCATCTCTCACCCTTCCTGGTAATTGTGATACAAGGCTCTTTATGGGAAGGCTCATTCCTGTGGTTTTATCCATTCTTAAGAAGAAAAGAAAAAACTCATTCATCAGTGGAATGACTTCCTGGTAAGATGAATGACAATGATTTTTACCTACCTTTGTAGGGGGTTTGGAGAATTTATTGGCCGATGTTTGGGGAAGTCGGATTTTACATTTTAGAAGGTATCTGGGCTGGAATTCCTTGGTTTAGAGGAACAGACCGGCTTTGCCTGTGAGAAATCACTATTCAACACTGAAACTAATGCCCTGGTAAAAACCTGGGCAGTGTGTCTACATGTGCTGAGTTACATGTCTGGGGCATGGCTCAATTACACTCTGCTTGGCACGACTTGAAATAAAAGCAACTTCCAGAAGTATGTGTGCAATTTCACTGCTCCGAAAATCACACCCCTGCGAATAGCAGCCCTTCCTGCCTGGATCCGAGGCTGAGTCCGATCCGGACGCATCCCTTTGTCTCAGCAGGATGTCTGGGAAGGTGAGTGCCTGAAGGAAGAGGTTATGCTTCTGCCGTGCCAGGAGATGTTACACAGAAGTGTGCGTCCCGTGACATCTCCTGACACAGGTCACAGCCTCTGTTGAGCAGGGACTGCTGGGTGCTTTGAATAGCACATTTTACGTGGCAAGTTTTGCAATCAAAATGATTATCAGTTGCACTTGGAGCCAGTAGCACTCCTGAGTCTCCTGAAACTCAAGATTGAGTGTGCTTAACCCAGCCCTCTGCTATGCTAGTGTATGCCTTTGCAGAGAGTGCATTAGGCTGCGATTTAGAGATCCTGGGCCAAATTTTCTTGTCCTCTGCCTTGTCACTGACTTCTTTCCAGACTTGGTGTATTTCTGCTGGCCCCCGGATGGGGAGTCACTACACTGTGTACATGATGGGCTGTACAAAGCAGAGGGAAGTACCCTAGGAGTCTCCTTCTAGCCTTGCCACTACATGGCCTTGAGCAGGCTGCTTACTTTCTCATAAAATTCAAATAATTGTCTACTTTCTTTATATCCCTAGCTGAAAAACCCTACAGAGATGCTGCACGTCATTAACTACCTACACCAGAGTGTTCCTGCTTTGCTGCTGGCCAGTAAGAAAGAAGCTGTTGTTCATCAGGCATCTGGATCATGAAGGGGAGCTTGAACAAAAAAAAAAATCACAACCAAGCTCTTCTAATCCTGGCTTTGCCCTTGGGCTGGTTCCTGGGTGCTCTTATCAAGCTGTTTCACTGGTCTTTACTGCTTCCAAATACCAAAGACTTTTCAGGCTCATTCCAAACAGAGCTTCTTGGCAGAACTCATCTGGCTGCTGATTCCAAGCTCCCATCTATATGAAACATAGGGGTGGCAAGCACAGACCTCCGAGTGAGCTGGCTGGGAAAGGGAGACCAAGATTTTTTAATCCAGGAACAGAGTTTGGGGCTGGTAGATTAATTCCTTCAGCAGAAACACATGTTCAGCTCTGCAGGTGAAAGCCAAACCGTGTCAGGCACGTCTCACCTTTGCCTTCTCCCCTCTCTCCTGTGCAGATCGAAGAGGGAGGGAAGGCAGACTCCCTGCCTTCCAAGCTGCAGGCTGGTGATGAAGTGGTGAACATCAACGAGGTGGAGCTGAGCAGCTCCAGGAGAGAGGCCATCTCCCTAGTGAAAGGCTCCTACAAGAAGCTGAAGCTTGTTGTCCGCAGGTAGGCAAGAGCCACACTCATTCCCTGCCTTCCTCCTGCCTCCCAGGCCACCCAGCCATTACCCTCCCTTCTCCAGCTGGAAGCCTATGGCTTGGCCTAATCTTAGCACAAGCCTTGTTTTGAGCACACAGGCATGAGCCCAAGGGCAAATGCTTGTTCTTTTCAGCCAATATGTCTAGGACTCCTTTGTCACTGATATGTCCAAGCAAGTGAAACACCCAATTCTCTTGCACTGCTCCCCTGCCACATGACACTCCAGGATCCCTGTTCAGTGGTGTACAAGCAGTCCCATCTTCCTCCCAAGTGCTCGGGGCTCCCTGCAGAAGGGTAACCATTCTGTACATAGCTCTTGCCCCATTTGCTGCGTGTTGTCACTGTTGCTGTGAGGGCAGAAAGGTTTCTACTGGCCTCAGGAAGACTTGGAGCTGTGAGTGATAGAGGATTTTGAACCAGAGATGTTTGGGTCTGGAATTTGTGTTGCTTGGTTTTTTAAAAACCTTAATAGAAATGCTACCTCTATGTCTTTTGCTGTGGCCATGTCCAGTTTCTTTCTGTGCCAGTTAAGTGATAGCTGGTATCACTTTATGTAGTGCTCTGTCCTCAATTTCCACACTTATCCAAAAAGGAATCTAGGTAAGGATCAGCACAGCCGGGGAGCTGTCATTAGTCAAACAAAAGGTGTCATTTTGGGTCACTAAATTGGAACAACTGAGTAACATCTGAGTGGTGATGCATGAGCTGGGCAGGTATGACCAGCTCAGACACCCTCCTGCTCTCTGGGCTGTACTTTGTGCTTTTGCTGACTCTATTTTGTTGTTTCACTAAAGCATCTGTAGGTAACCTTACAGCAAATTCTGAATATTCACATAAAGAACTGTTATGTGGTTTGTGCACCCGTTGGGAGAGGATTTGCAAAAGGAGTTTGTTGCAATTTGAGTGTTTTCAAAAAATACATGGTTTTTACTTTAAGCCCATGTAGATTGTAATCCAACTGTACTGACTGAACAAAACGTTTAATTCAAACTAACTCAGCAAAACTGTGGAAACAGAACCTGTTTGTTTTGTAATGTAATAGTTTCTCTGCGGTTTTTTTCGCTCCCAAGACCTCTTCACCTTTTTTTTCCTCTTTAATGGGTATTCAAGGGGTTTTGATGTTCTTCTGGTTTGGATTACTATAGTGAACATGAAGAAAATTTGGTTGGGAGTCTTTCATGGCTTCATTTCATCACCACTAGAAGGATCAAGCACGTACACCACTAGAGGTATTGCATTCACATACCACCCCCTTGCCAAGGTACTTTGAGTCCTTCATGCACATTTAAAGCTCAGTGATAATCCATAAATTTAAAACTGGAAAATTGCAGAGCTACGAGCCCAGCCTTCAGGTAATTTGACCCAGTCCCAGCTGACCCTGCAGTGCTGGCACAAAGGCAGCAAAAACCAAAAAAATGTGAGGTCCTGACTGCTCTGTGGGCAGTGGGTCACAAGTTTCTCTGAATTCTCTCCATCACCAGAGATAACCAGACTCAGCACACTGGCCAGGGCAGAAGAAGAGATTTTGTCTCCAGTTCTAGAGGGTAGGAAGGGATAAAATAAGGATTCTGGACGAGAATGGTGAGAAAAGAGGAAGGAGGTGCAGATTACCTTGATCCCAGACAGAATGAGTTTAGCCAACAAGCCTGGTAAAGGCAGCACTAACCTGCTTCCCACCTGGGATCGGGTTTGGTTGGTTGGACAAGATGATGCTTTGCAGTACTACATCATCTGAAAATAAATTATTTTTGGAATGCTTGTGATGCTGATTTTTGTAAATTTGCCATAATGATTGAATCGAAATGGATTAGGGTTGCTTGCTGCAAGTACCAGCAGTCTTAAAACTTCCTGACCTGTCATTTGTTACCTGGATTTTTGGTCAGTGTGTTCAGTATTCACAGAAAATCTTCCTTACGGAGTGACACAAACTCCCATAGACGTGGACTTTACTCTTTAAAAGTCATACACAAACAACAGCAAAGTCTGCTTGGTGTATGTGGTTCTGGTTCTTTGCAGAGCATACTCCAGGTCAGCATGTTTTTGAAGGTTTAGTTGTTTGTTTTTCAAATGAAAACCTCAGAAGTTCTCTGTAATGGTGTGGTGGTGGCACCAACCAGCACACCAGGCAGAAAGCACACTTTTTAAAAATCAGATGTATTGTGTCATAGCCCATGTAGCATACTCAGATTGCTGTTTAATCTTGGTTTTTATTTCAGGACAAAGGTAAGCCTTTAGCACTGAAAGGGTGAGCCCCTCCATGTGTTACTAAGCAAAAACTAGATGTTACAACACCTTGCAGGTCTGCAGCCTGGCTGATGCAATGATGTGGTATTTCCCTCGGAATGTCAGAACCGATGTGTCATCATCAGTCTTCATCAGCTCAAGTTTGATTGATCAGTGTAATGGAGGGAAAAAGAGGGAATAGTTTCAGTGAAGGGAATGTGAAGGCAAAATCAAGGAAAATTCAGGGCGAGAGGAAAGGCTAAAAGGCTAAAATAAATAAAGATAAAAATTAGCTGTCTCACAAGGATATTTAATATTAATAAATACCAATGGTTTAAATTAAGTGACCAGCACCAGAGTATTTAGTACATGAGGACCACAGTCTGCCTCTCACTCCTGTGCAAATGTCCTGCTGTCCCCAGGGAGGAGCTTGCAGGAGGAGAGACATGAAACTGTGAATTTATACACTTTCTGCTTCCGTGCTCACAGACTTACCGTAGGGCAGAGGCAGAGAATGACCTAATGAAGCCCTAGTGTTAAGTAAATCCTGTGCCTGTTCCCTAAGAGGATCCTTATTCGGGAGATAACTGTTGAATAGTTTTCATGGATGCTCTCTAGCTGCTTTTTGTTTGTCTCGTCCCCAGCTCAGGAGCCCTCAAGGACAGTTTTCAAATGTTCATGTTTCTCTTCTTTAACACACCTACTCACATCTCCCTCGTTTCAAAGGCTGTTCCTAAAGCCAGGTCATGCCTCTCCGCCCATTCCTCCTCGCTGGCTCCCTGTGCTTGTTTTGCCCATTCACTTCCAGGACAATGGACTCAGATATGTGTGTGTTTGCTCATTCCTGTACACCTCAGGGCTGCAGCCGGTGTGCTCTGAGGGGCCTTGCTGACACTCACACTCCGTTGTGCTGAGGCCAGAACCGGCTGGAGTAGGAGCTGCTCTGCAGCCCAGGGAGTGACTCAGTGTGTCTGTATCACTGCTGGCGACAAACGTCTCTCACCGTGGGTACGAACAGAACCTGTTTCATCAGGCCTGAGGAATTCACAGGCTGATGCTGGGGAGATCGCTTTGCTCAGGGTTTGCCTGTTTGGAACAGTTGGTGTGAATCACAATGGGAAACTGGTGAGACCAGTTTGTTGGATTTCATAGAGGGAGGCTGGCCTACTGTCCTCAGCAAACTGCCTTACAGAGGTTTTGATACTCAGTTGATCTTTAACCAGGTGGAGAAAAGGTTTGAAAGCCGCAGCTACAAAAGAAATAAGACTGAGCTGGTTTGTTGTGAAATACACATCATTTTTTCCAACCCGTTTTTTTTCCTGTTGCTTCCTCTCCAACTGCAGTATCCAAGCAGAGTTGGATGCAATTAAAAAAAGACCCTTTTCAGCGGTATCAGTCTGATCTAATTGTGTTGTGCATGCCTGGATCAGCTGCAGATAAGGCTCAAACCGTGGGCACGGCCTTGTGTGCTTTACAGCCCCCACAGTGGCCTGGAGCAGTTGCCAAAAATAGGCTTTTGCACAGGTCAGTAGGCAGGAATGGCTGCGGGAGCGTCACACTGTTTACATGGCTGGACATCCAGCGTGTCCGTAACAGCAGCAATTAGGGCAGCCAGGCGCGGTGGCACACGGAGCCGTGCCACCAAGGGGACCCACGGCCTCGGGGACAAGTCCCACACCCCCTTTCCAGCACAAACAGTGCCTGAGCCAAGGCCTCCCACAGGCCGCTCCTCAGCCACTGCGGGTGCAGGGAGGGCGGAGGGCACAGCTCATGAAGTCACTCTTGTCGAGGGGACAGTGCACTGTGGAGGGATCCAGCCTCAGGCTTGGTTAATTAATGCAAAGCTCTATTAAAATTTGCTGGTGGAACGGCAAGGAAAAATGTTCTGCAGAGAATTACCAGGGTTTTAGGCCTTTGCTCTGCCCACGCCAATGTGCAGGGGCCCTGCGGATCTCTTCCAGGATGTTGTTTTCAGGGCTCAGGCCAGCACAGATTGATTGGGATGTGAGGGGCTCTGATGGTGACACTTGTGTTCGCAGAGCCAGTGAGCTTGGACAAAGCATGAGTCTCAAACGAGCTGTGATTTACAGCAAAACTGCTTACTCCAAGATGCACATGTGTGCTCTTAGCATCTATCCCATCGTTCTGATACCAGCGACCGCAAGAAGCCTGTTCAAGTATTATTCATGTGGTAAATACAATATTCTAGCGAAGATCAGTATTCAAGGTGGTTGATTTTCTGTTTGCAGTGGTAGTGGTTTGTGTCTGTCTCAGGCTTAGCAGTGCCTGCAATTCTTTTCCTTCTCAAAGAGCCTCAGACTAAAAACACAAGTCAAATAAAGGAGGAGTGGGGATAGAAACCATTATCCTCTTTTTCCTGTTGTGCTAAAAACTGTACAAAAAAGAAGGATTAAGCTTATCCTTGGCTATGACCACAATCTGTATGTTCGTTTTCACACTTGCCTACAAATTCCCTGCATCATTTGGGTTATTTGGGTTATTCTCTTGGTACATCCCTGTCCCTGAGCCCCCTTGCCTGAACGATGAGACCTGGGGGAGATGCTGGGAGAAGCATGCTGCAACCCTGAGACTGGGAGCATCAGAGGGAAGCCGGCTTATGCAGGCACTGAACAGCCTGAGAATTCACCCAGCGATACATCCCCTGCAAACACCAGTCCCGTGGCCCAGGAAAACCTGGTGCTGAGCAGGGGCTGTGTCACACTCACACACTGCAAACTGCTGGGGCTGGAGCACACCGGAGGTGTGGGTGTATTTGTTCTGCTCTTATCCTCCTCCCAACACGTCTGCTTCCAAGTGCTGGCAGCGAGAAGGTGCTGGGCTGCGTGGGCCTCCCAGGGCCAGTGCTGCGTTTTCAGACAGATCTGGTTCTAATCAACTCGTTTAAACACCTCTGTGGAAAGATGGGGAATTAAACCCAGACATCCCAAATACCTGCACTTATGCCACAGCTACAGAGTTGTTCCTTGTTTGGCAGCAAATTGCTATAACTAAGGCTTTAGGAAAAAATAAAGGAAAAAAAGTCTTCCACTCCACCTGATAAATGACCCTATGGAGGTGTCGAAGGGTGGGAGGAAGATGTCAGTACGACTGACATCTGCGGCTCAGAGCTGATTCAAGCCCATGGAAATCGGTGGAAAGATTCCCACAGACTCCTAAAGGCTTTGGCTCAGACCCTCACTGAGCAGTGATTTCCCTCATTGACCAGGAGAAAATGGGCTATTCCTGGAGAGAGGGGAAGCTGCTGGCATTTTTACAAAAAGACAAGTGCCAACACAATTCTTCAAAGAAGTCTGTCGACTAATCCTTTCCTCTTATGACACTAATGTAATTTTGTACCGTATTTGACAGCGTGCCAAAAAATGGCATCGAATAAATCCAAGTTTTGTGAATGAAATTAATTAGAATTGGCGTTGGCCCACACCCCGCTCCGCAGCAGCGCGGGAGCGCCTTCCCAAAGAGCTGCTCCGTGGTGCGGTTGGGTTTTGTTCGGTGATGATGACTGGGGGAACGGCAGAAAGGAAGGCTTCATGCACATGGAATGTTTAAGACTGACAGCTTAGAGGCCAAAGCTGGCATTCGAGGGCTGGCAGGGTGGTCTGTGTCTAGCACTGTTTTATGTTTGTAGTGAACTCCTCCTCAGCTTTTCAGCATGCCCCTGCTCATGTCTCCTTGTGTCTCAGCTCTTTTAAAGTGCATCTTTTTAACACCAAAAAAACGAGCCTTTGGTTGGAGTCCGCAGTTCCTAGTGTGATGCCAATGGGTGCGACCAGCCAAAGCCTATTAGGGGCCCCACCCACCGTTTGGATGGGATTTCCAAGGCCTGTACACCCTGTGCCTAGGTAAGGAAAGGCTTTAAAATTTCCTTGTGTCTTGGATCAAACTGGTCAGTCTTTAACATCTCAAGCATCAGTATCTTCATAGAGGAGTTTTCCATGCATTCATTTCCTGTCTCATTAGGAAGGGACAGACAGCTGAGAGGTGAACAGAATTCAATTTTTAAATCACTGGCAAATCCTTACTGCCTAGGATTTAATTAGCTACAGCTCAGGACTGACAGGCTTTTAGGAAATTTACCACAGGGAGTAATAAATGTGAGGAAGATCTAGATACAATTTTTGAATAAAAGAAAGTTTTAGGCCACTGATAGGGACAGTGGGAAAATGCCTTGGAAAAAAATAAATGTCAGCCACCATGATGTGTTATTGTCTCTGGGATGGTACAGACTGACCCCTCACCTGAAGCTGCATTAGGAACCCAGGAATTTCCAGCCACTGCCATTCCAATTAGCTGCTCCTCTCACCCAGTGCCTGTGGATTAGTTTGCCTTCTTCAGGCAATGATCAACCTGGGGTTGGATTTGACAGCGAGTGACTCCGGAAGAGCTGGGAAATCTCTGCCAGCACCGTACAAAGTACTTTTTACAGCGCAAGTCTCCTCCTTTTGGAATTTCCCGAGGATTAGGTTGGAGCTGGATCGGATCACAATAGTATGAAAACTCAGACAAACAAGCATGTGTTCTCCCAGCCCTCCATGCATCGTTCACTATCTGGGATGGTGTCTGGGGTGACCTTTAGTCCATAGGGCAAATACTTGGACTGGAGAGGGGTTCTGGTTACCTGCCCAGGTGCAGAGGGGTGCAGGGTGACACCTTCACTGGGCAGCTGCAGGGGAAGCTGAGAAGAGCTGCATTTCATCATCCCTGCTGTAAGGAGCTGCAGTTGCATGGCTTTCATGCCAGGAGCTGACCATAAATGTAGATTTATAAGGGATTTCTTGGTTGGGTGGCACTGATGTGTACAGATGTAAATGGGTACACAGCCAGAGCCAGGTTAAATATTTAGTTGCCCAGCTACTAATATAAAATCATTTCACAAAATCTTTTCCTTGCTTTTCCTGCTTGATCCAAGGTTTCCTCTGAAAGGGAGGTGGGGTCAGGAGAGGATAATGAACACTGATGTAATCCTACTGATATAAATTGTGTTTGCCTGGATTTACTTCAGCAAAACAGATGTTAGGGTGTAGTGATTACTGTAACTCCTTTACGTTTTTTATGAATGGGCTTGTACAGGTCATCCAAATCCCTTGGTATTGTTTCTCCCTTACGGCTGGATACATGGAATATCTCAGGCAAAAGAACAATGAAGAGCAGACACTGCACAGACAGTATCAAATGGTCTTTTATATGCACAACTCTTCCTGCGTGTAGCGCAGGGCAGCCTGACTAACTCACCCAAACACAGATGGACAAAGAATATAGAACTTTTTCTTTTCCAATCCCCCTTTCTTCAGCTTCTTGCTCGTTTGACTTTGGCATTAGAAGGAAGGCAGGGCTGATTTTCAGTGCACGTATGTAAAACATTTTTAGGTAGGTTATACCTGCATAATACACCATATTATAAAACTTTTTTTTCTATTGAGAATGCGTAAGGCAATTAAAATCAGAAATAGTGGTGGAAAAATACATCTTTCAGAAGCTGAAAAGAGACAGTTAGCTCAGAGTTACCACCTAGGCTTTTGTGTTTACCAGGGCTTTTAAAAACGATTACTCTTGTCAGGTGAAATGTCAGGGGGTGAGTGGAGGCATTCAAGAAGGTAACTGCGTGGAAGAGGATGATGTATTCCCTTTACTTGAAGTACAGGGGACATTGGAGTAGAGAAAATGTGGTGAAAAGTATGGGTGAGATAGTGAATGTTTTGACTTTACAGCCGGGCTGGAAAAGAGAACTATTTAGGGTTACATGGAAATGCAATTGTGTGTTCTGTTTGGCCTGAAATGAACCATTTTGCTCCCGGTAGGAAAAGCATGTTAATTTAATATATGTAATGTGTATTTAATGTATGTTTTCAGCTTTCTCTTGGGTGTTAAGGCAGCCTGGCTGGGTAGAGAGCACCTGAACCTCCCTGGCTGCATTAGGCTGACTTCCTCTGTAGCAAGATGGGTCCGGTG
This sequence comes from Mohoua ochrocephala, assembly GCA_013398855.1. Classification (NCBI taxonomy): domain Eukaryota; kingdom Metazoa; phylum Chordata; class Aves; order Passeriformes; family Acanthizidae; genus Mohoua; species Mohoua ochrocephala. The sequence goes on from VZTA01029677.1 coordinate 155,707, forward strand.
GGTTGAGGGCCATGTGCTTTTCGGGGATTATTTCCATGGACTTCATCCAGTGTCCACAGCCTTCTCCTGTGGCAACTTTTTCAGGCCTGCAGTCCATTGTGGACTTAGGGGCCAGCGAGCAACAGGGACCCTGCTACATCTCTCCTCCACCATTTTTATCCCCCACCCTCACTCCCAATTACATTTTTCAATTGCGATTTGAGGGGTGAACTTTGAGAGAAACAATAGATCATTCCTGGCCGGCTGAAAACACTTTTTTCTCGGATATAGTTTCTTTTCTCCTCTCTCCCCGCAAAGACCAGTGTTAATTATAAGAGGGGCCAAGCCCAAATCTGCGGGGAGCCGGGACAGAGCTGACTGGCACTTTCACTCAGCACATTCCCCCTTTCCTCACGGTCCCTGCTCCTGTCTGTCAGGCCTGCTGACGACTGCTGGGTAGGAGGGCAGTAATCTGAGCTGCCTGTGCTGAGCGAACCTCCTGCTTTTTACTGCGGGATTAGCGCCGAGGTGCCTCTCAGCACAGCACCTGTATCTGTAACTCGTTATCGCAGTCGCTCCGCCCGCGGCTCCGCGCTCTGAGGCGGTGCTGCCATTCCCCGCTCCCGGCACCGCGCTCCGCACGGGCAGGCTGCCTCCGGCGCCAGGATGGGAATACCTGAGGCTGGCTCTGGTGGCTCCCAAGGTAAGCGGCCTCTCCTCAGCCCCGGCAGAGCCAGCCGGGCGCGGCTTCGTGCCGGGGCCGGCAGCCGGACCGCGCCGCGGGGCTGTGGGAGACGGAGGGCGGGAGTCTTAAGGACACGCTCGGTCCCAAACGTCACGAGCATCGTAAACTTCAGAGCAAATGAGTGTTCGTGCAGTGCCGGGGGGGAATTTTTCGGCTTCTGCTTTGAGCTCGCAGCAAACGGGGAGCCGGTGCTGCGCCGGCGCTCGGGGTCTGTCACTGGGAGGCTGTTGGGCAATGTAAGCAAATCTCTCAGACTTCGGGCTAGACAAGTGCCAGAAGCTCACAGGAGAGGTGAACTTGGGAGAGCCAGCAGAGCTGTACAGCGTGTTTAGGGCCATCCCCACCCTCAGTGTCCAAAGGTAATAACAATGCCATGCACATGGGACGCTGAGGCTTCGTGACCAGGGGACCTGACTCACGTCCTCACCATGATTTGTAGGGTGCAGTTTGCGGCTTTATAGTCTGGAAGAGTCTCTGCTCAAGTTTGTGGCATTTTTTTTGGCCTTCACCTTTTATTAGTTGAGAGTCATTTAAAGTGGTTGTCAAACCAGGCCAAGGCTTTACGTCACTGTTGGACAAAGATGGACCGGCCCCATAACCTGGGATCTGCTCTCGTTTGATCAATATGGCAACATTGCAGGGAGCAGAGAGAGGATGTGAAAGAGGCTGGTTCCTGAGAGATGGTGATTAGTACAGCTCCAGTGCTGGCAATCACTGTAGCTCCAGTTGGGCCTGCACAAATTTACATTCCTTGAAGACCTGTCGAATATTGTACACAAATCTATCCGCCCTTTTAGATTGGTCATGAATCATAAAACTAAGTTCATTGAACTTTGATTTTGATTATTTTCTGACACATGAACTCCTTTAGTAAACCCATTAAGTAATCTTTAAACTCATTAGCTGCTTCATTGCTATTAGGATATTTTTAACTTGAAGTTTGTTTGGGGTTGTTTTATCTTTGACTATGGGCCAGGGCTTTAGCTGTGCACTTCAAGGGAAATGGTAACTGGTTCTTCTTCTAAACTGTGGTGATCCAGTCTGGTTAGGGAAAGTTGGCAGTGCAGGTCAAAGCAAGTTGTAGTGGTGCTAGTGGAATACCGGGGCCAAACTAGTGGGCATGGGCGTATCCCTAAAGATGCCTGAGGCAGCAGAGCTGACCAGAGGATCCGGAGCATGAAGGAAGAGGTTGTTCTACAGCACAGATCCCATCACCCTGCAGCCTGGCCTGATGCCTACAGGGGTGAGCATGTTCTCAGGCTGCAGCAGTGAGAGGAACCTCCCATCTGAAACTTGAAGAGATGCCTGAACTAAAGTGATTTGGTGGTTGCCCCCTTCAAGCAAATTGAAAAATTCATCTCGGGCTGATGCTACTGTTTTCTCTGGTGTGCTTTATAGTCTCTTAAAGAGAAGTCTTTTGGATGCCTTCAAAGGGCTAAAGGCAATACCTCATAGAAACCCAAGTGGCTGAAGAATTACCAGATATTAGCATTTACCTCAGTTGCCAAAGCTCGGACGTTTGTTTCTGCCTTTCATAAATTACAGCCTGCAGGGACCATTTAGTAATAAATCGTAGCAACTTGGCTGTTAGAGGGCAACCCATGTACAGAGGCACTTCAGGTCTGTGCCAGCATCTCCTTTGTTCAATAAAAGTAACAGCAGGAATTTGATTAAAGACTGATAGAAAAGACAGGGAGGGAGAAACATAGGAAAGATTAAAGAAAGAAAGAGCCACCTGGAAACTTCATTCCTCCTTTATTTCTAACTTAAGCTCATAAATACCAAATCTAAACCATTGTGTGTGTGAGAGGGAGGGAAAATTTCCTGCATGCCTGCACAGAAAAGACTGCACATGCAGCCACCCAAACGACTTTTAGCAAAAGTCACATTCTTTCCTCCAACTTAAGGCTTGCTCCGTGTCTGCATTGGAAATAAAACAAGCTAGAAAATAACATTATCCCCCCGGTGCCTTGGGAGGATGGCATTTAGGAGGGTCAGGCGAGTCCCATCCCTAAAGGAGAGTGGTGCTGGATTTGGGCTGAGCCTGCCTGGGAGCAGGGAGCACGTTTCCCAGGCTGCCTCGGAGCAGCCCTGCAGCTCAGCACAATGCGATGGCCAGCTGCACACGGCCAGCCCACAGCATCTGCCCCTTTGTCTCCATCATCCTTGCTGTAGCAGCCCCCAAAAAAAAGGAAAACCCAGTGACTCCAGCAGCCAAATGCAAATAAGCCCCAAAGAGCCCCGTTCTGTGTGATCAGCGAGCGACAGGCAAATCACATTCAAATTCCTCACTGCAGAGCCGGGCCCGGCTGTTGTTTGGGTGTAGGAGACCAGAACGCTGCCAGTAAGTGTCCAACGGGAGCGACGGTGGATTGCCTTTTCCTTAGCCTGGCTGTGCCCTGGCAGCTCGGAGCGCTTTGCTGGGAGCCAGAGGTACGTTTTGGCTCCCAGGAAGGATTTGCAGGGCACAAAGAGGAAGTCTGGAACCACGAACTCCCCGGGAACGGGGAGTTCAATCCTCAACATGGTTTTGCATATTCTGGGGGCTCCTGCAGGTAATCTTGCCCTACTCCAGCCTAGATGGAGCAGCAAGGCAGAATCCTGCACCTGAAGTCTTTGGCTGCTGCATTTGGTGTCCCTTTTCTATACACCCGGACATCTCTGCTGCTTAAATCGTGCTTTTCCCCATCTGCCACTTCTCTTCGTCCATCTTTACATTGTTTTCTCTCTGCTCACTTTCTCTCACACTTTTCAGCTGTTTGTAACACCTGTTGGACAGTGAATCCCTTCTGGCCACGGCCTTGGCTCTGAACTATGTTCCCCTCAAGTGTTTAGGATGCGATGATGCCTTTGCAGCAAAGAGCGTGTCTCGGCCTCGGTCCAGCCTTCCCCACCTCAAGCCCTTATCCTGAAGGCTGCTGCCTCCTCCATCCAGGGAGCAGGAAGATGCACAGCCCTGGTCTGGATCAGGCCTTGCGGGGCTGGTTTCTCACTCCCATTCAGACCGCTACAAGGACGCAGAAACGGGCAGTGTCCGGGACTGAGCCTCCGGTTAGCAAGCCACGTTCTCCCAGTCATTCAACCTCTCAGAAGAGAAAGTGCCGAAATCCTGTATCCCGACAGGGCGTGCCGTCCCGCTGCTCCTCACATCCCGGCCCCGCGGCTCGGCGCGGGCACCTCGGGGAGAGGAGAGGGCGGCGCGGTGTCCCGGGGACCGGCCGCCCTGCGCCGGGGCCACGTCCCGGCGGAATGCGGGGAATGCGAATGGCATGCTTGAGTGGACAGCTTCAGAGCCGGGCGCAGGGATGGCTCTCCTGCCATCTGTTGTGAGCCCCGCGGGCCCATAGCAACAGCGGCTCAGGAATGGGGCCGCTGCTTTTTTTCGTAAAGAAATTCTTCCCGGCCCTCTTCCCTGCTCCTGCATGCGCACACTCATGAATAAGCGGGAACGGGGCTGGGATTCCTGCTCCAGAGTGATGCGTGCTGAAGGAGAAAGGGTCTTTTAGAGCTCAGCTTGTGTTTGGTTTGGGGAGGCATTTTCTTTTCTGCACTGGGACATGAGCCCATGTGTGTAATTCATCGTTAATTGCCAAAATCTTGTTCTGTTCAAATCAAGTGTGAATCTGCATTTGCCACGAGGTCGGTAAAGTCTCCAGTGGATGTGCAGCCACTTGATTGTCCTCAATAAAACAGAGACCCCTTCTGCCTTATGATTACAAATACCAAGGTTGTAACTGGTGTAAATAATCCCAGTGTACTGATTTGTTGTGCCCATCATTTTCTTCTGGCCCCGGAGCTCTTCTGTGGTGGCTGAGGGGCTTTGCTGCATCATGAAGCGGCGAGACTGGATTCTTTGAGGTTACAGGTAGCTCAGCATCGCTGGTGGTACTGAGAGATGCCAACTTTTATTCCAGGGAAGATTTTGCCACATAAGAACTCTGTCTCCTAAGGAGACCAGTGTGAGGTGGTGTGCCACAGGGAAGGGTTAGTGCTGAAAGAGCCTTTATTCAGTCAGCGGGGGCAGGAACAGACTGTCTGTCAGTCTGTCTGAATGGTTTTACTCCTTCCTTTCCCCTGGAAATACCCTTCTGAAATGCAGATTTCTCTTCTCCCCACACCTTAACCTTTTTTTTTTCCTGGTGTCAAGCAGCTGAGGCCTCATTCCTGCAAATTGCTCAACCTCTCGCTGTGACTCAGCAAGTGGATTGTTTTAAAGTGTTTTAATTCCCTTAAGATGAGGAATTGCAAGTTGTAAATTTACATGAGAGTTTCAAGAGGTTTGATGGGCGACATTCAAAAGTTAGGGGTGTTTAACTTTCCCAAACAATATGTTGGTTTCTTTGGTATTTTTTTTAGTATTTCTATGCCTAACAGCATGCAATAAATACCGTAATTTGCAGAGAAGCCCTCATGGACATGAGATAGTCAGGGAACTTGCAAGGTTTCATGCCCTATGCAAAGAGACGTCACGAAGAGGTGAGGGGAGGAAACCCAGCAGTTTTTCCCCCAGTGCTCAGGGCTGCGTTTGAAGCTGAGCACACAGCTACAGTGGCTTGATCACAGGGAGCAGGGTATAATTTCAGTGAAAGCTGATATGTACAGGGAGGAGGGATAAAACTCTCCCTGTTACAGGTATTTATTATCGCTTGACAGCTGTCAGTTTGCAGTAAGGGATTTGCCTTCCTGTCAGCTCTCTGAGAACCGGGTATATTTGCCTAAGGTTGTAGGGAAGGGTAGAAATCCTGCTTTCAAGCACGGGTATCATTTAACCGTGATAAGAAGGCAGGTAAAGCATTTCTTCTGAAAGACGGCTGTGGAGAACAGGGGAGTAAAGTCTTTCTGGCCCTACCCAGATGGGAAAAAACAAGTCATTAAAATCTGATACCTACCTGCTTTTAATGAGAGAAATGTTGTTCGAAGAAATAATCTCAGCCCTATCACCACCGAACTATTTTCAGGAGCCATTAGCCTTTCACCTCCTCATATGTTTTATCTCTTACTTTTGATCTCATTCAGGGAAAACGGCAATGCTGCTGCAACCAGAGATTTGGGCTTTAATCAGGAGCTTACTCAGTCATAGCCGTGCTCTTTGCAGCCATCCTTCCCAGTAAATGACCCGCAAAACCGTGGGGAGCGGGGTGGGGAAAACAGCAGTTAAAATCAAGCACTTGGTGTCTTGAGTCATGTTTCGTTCTTCAGTGAGCCAGTATGGGTATTCTTATGGGTTCTGCAATGCTCCCTTCATCTTTGGCCTCTTCTCCCTCCCCAGGAACTCTTGCACAGCTGCTGGGGACAGGGGACTGTGAGTTGCCAGCCTGAACTACAGGCACAAGGCAGTTGGTTTTTCGGCTGGAAAAAGCAAAGGGCCAGAGCCAGCTGTGGAGGGATGTTCTGAGCTGCACCGAGCAGACGCAAACTCTGGCTCAATTTAACTGTACCTTAGCATCAGGTTGTATCTTTGCTGTATTGTCTGCTTGAAAGTGTAATGTAGAATAAGATCCTTGATCCAGGCATGGATGCTCCCACAATCCCCCAGCTGGAAGGGAAAGAAGCTGAGTTGGGTTGTTTGTTTTGGTTTTGGACAGTGGGATCAGCAAAGGAAGGCTGTAGATGACTGAGGGCTGTTAAGGTTCAATCTCGTTCTCTCTCTTCAGTGTTTATCACGAGTTTTGTTCTTGGTACCATTCAGAATAACATTTTAAAACAAAACTAGGAGTGCAGACTTGAGTCTGCTCAGACAGTCCGAGTCCTCTGGCTCATCCTGCCCAGGAGCCCACTCCTCTCTATAAAATGTAGCTGCCGTTGTTGGCTGTTCCTACACTGCAACAGGTCTCCAGAACCATCAGCGTTCTTCAATATTTTCTGACTCGGCTCCAACACGTTGCATTGGATGGTCTTTGATGCTGCTTTTTTCCTTGCATCAGTTTAATTCAGACTGGGGCCCATTTTAATGCCAACCCGGTTTTATTTCAAAAGTTATCCATTATCAGTATGTGAGGATAAACAGAAATGAGTGAAAAAAGAATGTGGATTATAAATAAGACATAATATATACACATTTATTTCAGTGCTGCTTGTCCATATTTATTTCTTTTTCTCCCCTTTATCTGTGGATATCAAAAGCACAAAAAAATGCCAGGAATGCCACATCCCATTGAAGTTCTTCTGACGGGACATTCAGAGCAATCCACGGCAACAGCTGTACTGCCTATTTATCCTGAAGCAGAAAATTGTACATGGCCCGGGACAATGGCCGGCGTCACCGACCGACACGGGGGCCACGTCTCTGTCACGGTGGGAACTGTCCCTGCGCTCCCCTGGGCTGTTTGTGTGCACAAGAATCATGCTTATCATATTGCTGTAACACAGCACTTTGCATCTAATTTAAGCAATACTGGGGCTTTTGTTTGTCTCACGAGGTCTAACCCGGAGACAAAAGCCGTGGTCCAGCCTGAAGGTTATGAGACGTTACCAGACATTCATGTTCACACATACACGCTCCGTCAGAGGAATTTATGGCCATTACCATGTCCTCTAATGAGTACAAAATGAGACCATTACATATTCACATAATTAGTTTGACAGATTTTCATTTAAATATAAAAAGACTTCTAGTCTTTAGAGAACAAAAGGAGGGGTTTGTTTCCAGGGCAGTTTTTGACTCTGCTTTGCTGGAGGAGGAGGTTGGGAGTGACAACTGAAGGGAGACGATTTAGTGTGAATAATTCTCAGCTTCTGATTTCATGTTGCCATTTCTTTGCTGCTTTTCCAGTTCCCCTGGAGCACCTTGAGGAGAGCTGTGTGATGGGGCCTTTCAGGTGCAGCCAGGAAAGCCCAAGTGTCATTTTTGTTTATTGGGTATTTCGGCATCAGAGGAAAAGATGTGGGGTTTTTTATGAATTTAGTTAGAGTGATTTCTCTTTGGAAGAGTTAGCAACAGCTCACCAGCTTGCTCTGTACCTTTTCCCATGCCTTTCTCACACCTCTTTTACCTGTGGTCACTTGCCCTTCAGGTTATTTATCTTTCTGTACTTCGAATGCTCTGTTGGCATCACTTTAGCTGTGGTTTTCCAGAATTGGTTGGGATGTGCAGCTTTTTCAGGCATTCATAGAGGAGCACTTGCTTAATTTAACATCTGGGTTTTAGAGGCCGCATGTTGGCCTGCTCATCTCAGCACGATGAGCACTAAACATGACACATTCCAAGCAGGAATTCTTAAAAGTCAACGTGAGGTGTCCCCCAAAGACCCATGCGTGCACCCAGGGTATCCAAACCAAAACTCCTTGGGTTGTGGTAGATTTGGATTGCTTTAGGCTTGGATTATCCACTAATATACCAGAGCAGTGCCCTTAAACCATGTGAAGTTCCTTTGGTTCATAGCATGCGGCTGTGGGGCCGCTCACCTTAGTGTAACCAGCCCGTGTCCTTATCGGAGCTGACAACATTTGTTCCTACACAGGGGTTACATGCTGGGAGCCGGGACTAAGTGCACAGCTTCTTTATTTACACATCTAAGTGCCTCTTGGATGAAGCTGGTAAATTCCAGGACGCTTGAGGTTCCCTGTGACATTTTAAAAAACAGCTTTTGTGGGAGAAGACCTTGCGCAAAATCCACACAGGCTTGGTTGTGGCACTTCCCAGCCCTCCCTTTAAAGGGGTAAAGCTTGGGGCCCACTTGTTCTTTGGTTTCCTATGAATGTCCCATCCCAGGATGTGCCTCCCATATATTGTGTCCAGCTGGGAGTAGGAAAAGTTTTATTCATGGGTCGCACGTAACCACACTTTAGAAATAGAGCTGTGAACTCGGAGAGAGCACAAGGCATTGTGTCACTTCCACACACTAAATCCTCAGAAGGGCTGATGTTCATCCTCAGCTGCAAGCACACCTGAGAAATTCCCTGCCTTGTTCTTCCTGGAGACTGCCAGGTGAGAAGTGACCTTTTCCCTGACCAAGTGCGAATAGAGCACATCTGTGGTTTGTTCAGGATCCCAGCACTTTTATTCTGTGTTTTTTAGCTGTCTTCCTTGTCTGGCATAGGCTTTTTTAAATGATGTCATGAAAAGGAGTTTGGGTTTAATGATGAATTAGTGCTATTGGAATTTGAACTGCTCTTGTTTTTCAAGTTATTCTTATCAGAGGGGCCTTGTTTCTGGAAGGGGAACGGCAGCGGCTCCGTTTAGTAAAGCTGACAAAGCAGGAAATGATCACCAGCCCTTCACAAAATCCTAACTGAGCCGCAGTGGGAGAGACCCAGACCCATAAATCAACCTATTAAACCTTCAGATGTGAGTTTTTGGAACCTCCCAGGCATTTCTTTCTCCTGCTGCTGTTAAGAAGTCTTTTAAAGGCACAAGCTTCATGATGTCATTAAGGACATGAGCAAGTGATGTTGCTCCAGGCCTGGAATCAAGGCAGTGAGTGACCTTACCCCTCTATAAACAAATCCCGGCAACTTCAGCCCTGAGCATTTATTAGACATAAGCACAAGCTGAAGTGAGGTGCCAGTTTATCAGGCAGGAGAGAGAGGTGGTCATGTCTGTGTAGAAACGGTAGAATTCCCTGGATTGTTTTGAGGCGGCCTGTGCTGCCTTTTATGGCAGGGTGTGAAGGTTAAGCCTAGCCTGAGTGAGTGGCTGAGGGGGAGCATCCATCCGGATCCATCTATCCAGAGCCAAGCTATCATCTTTTTGCAGTCCAGTTCTGCACCGTGGAGGACAAGAGGCATTTTGGCGTGTCTGAAACGGAGCCCTTCAATAAGACCTGTGTACAGTGTTAGTACGTGGGAGTACCTCGTGCTCTGCAGAGACACAACAACCCCTCAGGGGAATGTTTAGGGGCAAAGAAAAATACAAACTGTCAGCACTCAACATTTAAATTTGGGGGTAAGGCAGCTAGTATTATTCCTCACTGTTTAATCCCCTTGGAAGATTAAGGAAAGGATAATTAATATCTGCTGTTAAAAAATCAACAGTATACTTCTTTCCTCATAGACAACATTAAAATAAAGGCCTGTAGTTACATGTGTAAAGCCTGATGAGTGGGTGTGCAACTATTAGAGGGCCAGGATGCCTGGGTTTCATTTCTGCCTGTGCCACATACTCACTGTGGGATGAGAGGCAAGGTGTTTACTGCTGTGTACTTCCATTCCTCTGTCCAGGCATTACGTGTGACAGCCCTTCCTAAGGCGAGGGATGTTGTAAGGCTTAATTGTCATGTGCGGGGCACCTTGCAAAATACACTGCGCCGCTGGAGGTATGAAATGGCAATTAAAAGAAAAACACAAGGTCTTTCTCTCTAATTTTCAGAGGAATGTCTTTGTACTTTTGGTTGCTGTACCGCAGCCCAGATTTTCCTGCTAAGTAGATGGTGAGAACTGCTTCTTAGAAAAGAAAATATCGCCTTCCTCAGCCGCAGTCACCCAAGAATGAGCCTTTGGTAGCTAAAAGGAGGAACTGTTTCTTCTTCATTTTCCCTCCCATCCAGGGCTCAGAGGACAGGGCTCTGCTCACAGGCCCAGAGTATTCCTTCATCTTCCTGCTTCGCCTCTGCCTCAGTGGCTGAGTGGTTGTTCTCTCTTTGGGATGGGGCTGGCACCATGAGCACTACAAATGTGGCTCATAATTCCAGTGCCTCTGAAAGTATGGATAATAGAGACCCCAGGTGCCTGTGGCTCTCCCTAAGTGTGAGAAAATATAGGACAGTGGTCTGCTCCTGTCATCCCAGTAGGCCATTGGCTGAAAGTTTTGCTGCTTAACGTGAGATCTCTGCTGAAGATCACTTTTAATTCCAGCATTTCGCTGTTCCGGAGGATTCTGCAGCGCTTCCGAGTGCAGCTCTCATGGGGTTCCCCAGGAATAAAGAACACATGACAAAGAACCATAAAGGAGGTACCATAAAGCAGTTCTGCTGCAGAGAAGAACCCAGGGGAACTCAGCTTTGTACCTTCCTTTATATCTTTCTTTGCAGCTGAAGATAAATCATAAGCCAGGGGGCTGGAAGCTGTTTTACAGCTCCCAGTGTGGGAATGGGTGTGGGGGGGTGTGGGCACAGATATGGCTTCAGAGTAAACCAAAAGGGAGCTGTGCTGGGACAAACCCAGTGAGGAACAAGGGGGAGTTGAGTTTTTCTCTGCAAACTCAGAGAAAAACTCCATTTGTCTCTTGGGGTATTTTGTTCTTTACGTGATTTACACACACAAGACCAGCAAGTCACTAAGAGCAAGTTGCATCTCAGACCTGTCTCTCGATGGAAGTAGGGAAGCAAGAGCCTCTTCTCCTCTCTGTGCTGTTTAAGAAGGCAGCAGGAAGTGCTGGGCTGACCCTGTGAGTGGTGGTGCAGCTTGAACAGAACTGAACAGCCAGAGCCTGGGCATCAGGAAGAATTTCTTCCCTGAAAGGGTTGTCAAGCATTGGAATGGGCTGCCCAGGGAAGTGGTGGAGTCACCATCCCTGAAGTGTTCAAGAAGCAACTGGATGTGACACCCAGTGCCATGGATTAGTTGACAAGGAGGTGATCAGTCAAAGGTTGGACTTGGTGATCTTGGAGGTCTTTTCCAACTTAAATGATTCTATGATGACATTGCTACGCAGCACATCCAGCCTGTGATGTGTGTGGGCCATCAGGAAACCTTTCCAAGGGCTTTTTGCCTCTCTGACAAGATCAAATACTAGAGGAAAAGAAAGGAAAAACCAAGGGATGGACTGGGAAATGCGGCAAGGTCCCAACAGGAGAAGCGGCTGATGAGATGCCCCCGTGCATGTCTGAGTTTCCATGGCATGGCTAAGGACTCTTCTCCTCCCTCCCTCTGCAGAATTAGATGGACACCCCTCCCTCATGGCTGCAGTGGGACTAATCAGACAGTAAGGATTGCTCGTGTGAGTAAAGCTGGCAGGCCTGAGCTGCCTGCCAAGTGCTGCCCACACTCCTTTTTGTTCTTCCCAGCACTGATCTGGGAGATGAGCAGAGCACTATTTTCCAGGGCCCTGAACCTTTTAGTAGCAGACAAAATGTTAATTTGAGCTGTGTCTTACGACCTTGTGACCCACGACATGCTCTGGGGTGAAAGGTGCTTTGTTCCTTGTCCCAGTTTTGTCAGAGCCTCTGAGGGACGGGCAGTCAGATAATGGACACTGGTCCAGCAGTGTCAGCTGTGCTTGGCATTAATGAGCGATCCCGAATTTCAGTTTTAGCAGGTGGCGGGCTGGAGCAACTCCTTTGCAATGTCCTAAATCTTTTTTTTACAAACAGCTTGGTCAGCTTCGTGAGCTGGTTCCTGGGTGCTTTGGATCAGGTCTAGGCCTCCAGTGCTGCAGTGAGGGGATTAAGACCAAACATTTTCCAAGTAACCGAACAATGCCCTGCAGAGAGGTGTGATGGATGCAGGAATCAGGACTCTGGCTTAGAATTATTGCTCGTCGTTATCTACGTGGTTGTACCTCATACAAACAGGTGGGTTAGGAACCAGCAGTGCTTGCTGCCATAAAAGCAGAGCAAAAGCCAAGCCAGGCCCTCAGGCGGCAGGAATCTCCAGGTATGGCATCAGGCAGTCGGCATCAGCCCGGAGGGCATTACGGGAATCTTCAAGGCTGATTCAGCAGGCCAGTGTTTACTGCTGACAGAGTGTATTGCCTGTGAACATTTATTTTATGAGTGACATTAGGTATGAGACCGGTTCTGAAAACTGACATTTTGCAAAGCGTGCTGGTGGGTGACAAACACCAGTAGCTCCAGTTCTGTGCTGGTCAGAGGTGGTGTCACTGACCCTTGCAGCCTTCCTCTGCAGCAGTCCAGACGTGGGAGATCCCACTGCACTCTCAGCCCTGCACTCACCTCCAGGGTGGCACTGGAGCTGTGCTTCACCTTTGCCTAAAGAAAAGGCCTAAGAGCTGAGCATTATTTTTTCATAGGTAAGGTGTATGTAAGAGGATCTTGCTTTAATTTCAAAGTCATTAACATATTTTCTGTCATGGAGCTTAACAGGCAGACATCTTTCATCTGGCTCGCCCCTCTGTGTGGGGGGGGGTGAATGAGAGTTTGTAACAAATGGCTTTTTTAAAGAATGAATAAGGGTTCCTAGTTACCATAAGCTGCCTAAGAATTCTGAAGGATCTTATCTTTTTAATGAAAATGACTCTGGTTTAAATCTTCTGCCAGCTTGGAGTTCATGCTGTCACATTTCAGGTTCCTTACCCACCTTTGCTCTTAGGGGCTAGCCTTCCAAGCTGAATTCACTAAGGATCAAATTTGCTTGTTGAGAAGGTTTTTATTTTTCAGTGTCACTGCCATTCCAGCTTCCCCCCAGGGAAATGAAGAGTGCAGTTGGGATTGTTGCTGGGATTGCATGCTGGCAAACAGGGCAATCACAGTTCATGCTGGAGGGAGATGGTATGGGGTGATGCGTCCATAAGGCAGGAATGAGTAAAGTTTACAACAGTATTCCAGGAAAGGAACACACTGGTTACCTTGAGGAAGATTTCACTGTGATGATGTGCAGCTGTGCTGCTCTTCCCAGTTCCTGAGCTCTGCCACTGGTTCTTCTCCTTCTCCTTTAGGCAGATACCTCACATTTTTTTAGCTCCTTCTTCTAGAGAAAGAGAGGGGAATGGGGTAGAGACTGGAAAGAGGATCCTTGGGAACTGTCCCCACATCTCACACCTCTGCATTAAAAAAATCCAAAAAACATGCCTTGACTTGTCTGCTAACCTGTATGTTTTAAGGCTAGGCCAAGCAGGATTCCTGACCAGGGCCTGATCTCTAACAGTACTGGTCACCTGCCTTTATCACCTGACACAAGGACAGGACGGGAGGGCGGTGGGGACATGTGTTCCCTAAAAGAAGGGGCAGGATTTGTTCCCAAGGTCAAGGGACCAGCTTGCCTCTTTGCCAGATTGGAAGCACAACCTTTCCAACCAGTTTGTCAGCTCAATTGTTTAGCAACCTGCTTTGTTTATGCTATAAAACCTGGCTCCTGCGTTCAATGTGGATTGCCAGAGGGCACGGGGACAACAGAGTGAGCTGCTTTAAACCCTGTGCCTAAACTCCATCAGGCCTTAGAGATGTAAAGAGAAGGTTTCTTTCTAGCTGATAGATTTATTCTCAGTCGCATTCCTGTGACCCCAGTGGAGGGAACAGCCTGAGCAAATGGGGCGGAATACAGCTGCTGGGATGTAGCTGGGATAGCCAGAGCTCCAGAGCGAAGACCCAAACACATCCTGCACCACTGGGGATTAAAGTCAGGCTGTCAGTAGGGCTTTAACTCCCTGCAGATCTTTCACCTGACATTGTCTTTAAACCCTTTTGGGCCCTAACAGAAACAAAGGTGAATTAGAAGGAGATTTTCCTTGAAACCTGAGCTACAGAGTTTGGAAGATGTCAATGCTCACCTTGGGCTCAGACCTGCAACATTCTGTGGTGAGCCCCCAGCAGTTCAGTGAGCTGTTCCAGGCCTGGGGGGTCAGGAGGTTTCCTTTGCTCACAAGTACTGATATAGCCAAAGGCAAGCCAAAAATTCACGATTTACGCTTCAGTCTAGCTCTGACCTGTCCCAAAGTCTTGCAATTGCTCCCCTCATGGTTCCATTGCATTTATCTCTTCCTGGGGGTGTTTGCCGGGCTGCTCAAGGAAAAGGGCTCGTAGAATGTGATTCACCAAAAGAAGTGCTTCCCGAATTACCCAGTGCCAAATATTCTGGTTTGATCCAGCAAAGCTTTTCAGGTCATGATCAGCTTTAAAGAGTGTGAGTAGTTGCACTGAAATGCTCTGGATTACCCTGGTGCTGGTGTGGGGACAGCGGGCGCAGCCTTGCACGATCAAGCCCTTGGATAGAGGGGTGAGAGGCCATGTGCTGGAGGAAGGGAGAGGGGTCACTGCCAGCAGTCCTGTCACAGAGTAGCACCCTGGAATTTAGGGCAAAAGCACATTGGACTTTTTTATTTAATGCCAATCTGCCTGAAGTCCTCAAACTGTGTAAGCCAAGATCAACAAAGGAGGCTAAAACCTCTAACGCCGGTTTCTCTTCTTTGCTGACAGCGATGTCAGGCACAAAATCAAATTCTTTCTGGGTGTCAGGTAAGTCAAGGACCGCAGAGTGCCCCAGAAGGGGATTCTTGGGGATTTATGTTCCATCAGCAAGACGAATGATAATTAAAGCCTGAATATTTCTGCTAAGCTGGGAAACAAAAAAGAACCGTCTTAATTCCTTAAATTCCTCATGCCAGGCTGTAAAATATATTCCATTCATGCCTGTGTCTTGCTGCTTGTTCTCTCTGTGTGTCTTTCTTTAGCATTCAGCCACCTGTTTGTAAGCAGTGTCCTGCAGGTTCTCAGGGCGCTTTCCTCCCCGCTCTCCCTGCCCTTGGACGTGCTGCTTTGACACTGAGGCCTCCTTGTCTACGGGAGACAGTCCATCAGAGCTCCCCGGCCTGCCCCGCTCCCATAACTTCATTCTTGGAAAGTTTCTGAGTTTCCCGGGTGATAAAACATGAGCAACATTTGCTCTGACCTGAATCATTTCTGAAGGCATTGAGCCCTGTTTTGTTATGAAGGTTACTCAGGGTGGGTGGTGGAGCATGAGAATTCCCAGTGATGGCAATTCCTGACAAGTGTCAGAAAGTCGCTGCCTGCACCTTTCACGCTGCAGGATTGTTTTGATTAGATTTTTAGTGCATGCTGAAAAGTACATGTGACAAGCTGAGGGTGAGAGACGCCAGCAGAACAAATCGGCACGTTACAAGATTGTCTGCCATGGCTTGCCCCCAGCTCTCACCAAAAGGGGGGAAAAAAAAAAAGAGGAAAGGAAAAAAAATCCAAGCCCCAGCTCTGTATGTAGAGCAGCTATCAAACTGTCACAGATCACCACTGCTACAGCTGGGGTTAAAATAATATAATAGTGGAGTGTTTGCTGGTCTTGTAAAACCTCCTGTTATTCACTGGAGACCAAACTAATGAATCAAGAGGACAGTGTTTAAAACTGTTAAAAAAACCATAAAATGACAAAAAACCCCGCACAGTAAATAGCTCTGGAATGTTGTGGGTTGACTGCGTGGGATTTTTTTTTTTCTTTGCTCTGCATTATTTATCCCCTTAAAATTAATACCGTCTGCATGATGGGTGGCTTGGGGCTTAGAGAGACTTACAGAGCAAGTTCACTACCAGTTCTCAATTACTGTGGAGTCTGATTCTGTTCTCATTTACTCTCGAGTACATGGGAAATGATTGTCTTTCCCTTGATACAGTATATGCAGGGAATAATGAAACCTTGAGGGTCTGGCCTCTGCAAAGAGAGACCCAGGCCACTCCGAATACTAGCAGTCAATTTATTTAGTTTTTACTACATTTCTCGTGGTGATGACATGCTGCATCTCTGCTCCCAGCCCAGCTCACAAGACCAGCATCACTTCTGGCAGAAATTAAAAAGCTTCAGATTGCAACTTTGGAAATACTCAGTCACATGTCCAAGCTTTAATAAAAAAGCCCAATGCCATTTTGATCCTGAGGGGTCTTGCCTGACCAAACCTGGTGACTGAGCAACCTGCACAAGATGCCGTGGTGTCAGTTCCCAGATCCATGGCAGAGGTTGGGTGGCGCTGCCATTCCTCATGAAAATAATCATCATTTTCTGCTCAAAACAAAGCATTTGCTTTTTAGCTTGAAATTTCATTTCCTCTTAGAAACGTGAAAGCTTTGGAACAGGATCATTTAGCAGCCAGACCCTCATCGTACACACTGACTTGGCCTCTCTTGAACCTTCCCAGCCCACTGGCAACTCCTGTCAGCATGGCTGAAGGTTGTTCTGCAGCATCTCTGCCATGAGGAAACAGGCAGGTCATAGCTAATACCATGCCAAATTACCAGACAGGGTTTTAATTGAACACCAGTTATGTATGAATACTTGCATAAGGAATCCCAGGCCTGCTTTAAGCAAGGCCCCTGGGCGTGCACTTCAGGCTAAACCTAAGTACAAGTGCTTCCTTGTGTTGTGTCTTGGAAGTGATGAATGCCAAGTTGCCTTCGTGCCCTCTTTTCAGAAATCAATTTGCCTTCAAAGAATGGGAATTTTACTGCGCTGTTGGTGGAAGGAGGTGGAATGTTAGATGGGAACCTTTGTGCCCTTTCACAACATGAAAGGAAGGGAAAATACAGTTTTTCATCTGAGTAAACGACTTTGCATGTAGGTTGACTGAGTGAGAAGTTGTATTATAAGGATGTTCATTTTTCTTTAGAATTATGGAAAGCCCATCCAGCAAAGCATCTTGTGAAGTATTAACAAGGTCCTGGTTTGCATCCACAGGGATCTTTAATCCAGGCTGTAGCTGCTTTCAGCATTAGCAGCTTCGGAGATGTATTCGGGGAGCAGGGAAAAACCATACCAGGCTAATTTGAGAGAGCAGCTGGCTACCTGGAAGTCTAGGGACCATGTGTAATTAAAAACATTCCTGTCTCCAGCACAAGGCTTATAGATCTGTCCTGGCTGTCTGTAATTAGAGATGTGGAGTGAATATATTGGTTTGGGAGTGGGATTATTCGTACTTTCCTTGTTTCTGGTCCTCCTGTTTTATGGTGATGTTCTCTGGGACACGCGGAGGAGTTCAACATCCCAAGTGATCCCGGAAGGAGCAGGTTGGAGATCAAAGAGGGAGCGCTGCCCTGCTGCATGTGTACTATTAAAAGAAAACATGCTGGATTTCGGCACAGGGTTAATGAAGCTGGAGGTAGTCCGATCTCCTGTTACTGATACAGAGAGGAGACACAGCCTCCTTGCACGGGGATGGGAAAATAACCATAAATTTAGCAAGCACACACTGTACCAGGGCAGTGGAGCTGAGCCTGTGATGTGCCTTCATTTTGCTGAACCCTGTTTCCCTTCCCAACCCTGATTCACAAGCTTTTCATCAAAAGGGATCCTTATCTTTTTCCGTCCTTTTCCAAAACTGTGTGAATGGCCGAGGCACTCTTTGAAGTCAGTGGGGGCTGCAAACTGCTCTGTGCTTTGGAAACTCAGGCCATGAATTTAGGCACCTGCTTTTTAAAGATCTTTATCTATAAATTTAGCAGTGCTTCAGCTTCACTGTCCGTATGACAGGTCAAGTAATTGCTGCTTCGTCCAGGATCGGAAATGGGGAGTGGGGCAAAAATGCCCTTATTTAACTTAATGTGGACGGGTACAAGATATGCCTAACTGAGGCATTATCTTTCAGAATATAACAAGGCATGAAATCCTTTTATTCAATGTTTTAAAGTACCCTCTATGAGACAATTAGTGGTTAATTTGATAGGATGGCACCAAATATGCACAGAAAGGTTATCCTGTGTGATTCTGTTAGGTGACCTTTTCTCTAAGGATTCCCTCGTCTGCCTTTCTCTGCATTTCTTTGTGGTTTCTCTCTTTTCTTTTGGGGCTTCCATATTAATTTCATCCCACTGCTCCTTTTTCATGCCTTTTCCCCTGGGGCAGAGGAGAAGCAGCAGCAGAGGAGGAGGAGAGGGACGCGTGTGACACCAGCTCTTCCCCAGCCAGCCCTGCAGTATCACTCCATACCAGGAAGCACAGGACTTTCCCAGAACTGGTTCTCATTGCTAGAGGAGGAGAGGCAGTGTCTGAAGAGGCAGTGTCTGAGCCAGGAGAGATTAGGCTGTTACCCAGCCACGGTCCTGACGTAAGGGCTGGGCTGAGAGCACCCCTAGGTGTGGCTGAGAAACTGGCAATAAAATTTGTTTCTGAGCTCTATTCATGGGTGTTGGAGATCACACAGGGAACTGATCGAAACCAGGAATGAAGGGAGAACCTCTGGCATTGCCTCAGCTTATTTTTATTATCATTTCCCAAGGAGCTGTGACTCCACTGTGGCACTGGAATAGGAGCTTTTACCGTTCTAAGAACATTTCAGGCTCTGGAATAAGTGTCGGATGAGGCTGGGCTAAGCTGTCACTCCTTTGTGCGAGCCTTTGAGGCAACGCTGGTGTGTTTGAGCTTGGACAACTCAGGATCACTAAAACACGGGGTCCTGCCTTGGCTTCAGAGCGATGGCAGTGCTTTTCTGGGGGGTAACAACAAGGCACCTTCTCCCTCCTGTGTGTCTTCTGCTGTTCCTGCCCTGGTTTAGTCACCTGGCCCTGCTGTGCTCTTGTCTCATCAGCTCGGTGCCTGCAGCAAGGGCAATTACTCCAAAGCCATGGCTGGCTGGCTGCTGGCGAGCGCAGCTCTGTCATTATTCCTGCCTGCCTGTTAAAAGGGTGAGCGGGGCTGGCTCCTTCCCCTTCCTGCCCCTGGCCTGGCTCCCCATGCACTGCCTCACCTTGCCCGGCACGAGCTGCAGCGCTGCTGGTGAAGGCTGGGAGCGGGCTCCCGGCAGCGCTCCCCATGCAGGCCCACCTGCACGCCCTGAAGAAGATCCTGGCCCTCTGGAGCGCGTCCCAACGGTGCGTACCCGGCTCCGCGGGATCAGGGACATCGGTGTGGCACTGCACACCCCCCACTTGGGCACCTGGGCCTTTTGCTTCCTCACCTGTCGGGGAAACTTCAGCTCCCTTTGGTGACAGTCGAAGGCAATTCCCTGCTGCTTGTTTTGTGTGCCTGCTTTGGTGAGGGATGGGATGCTCGGAGACTCGGTGAGCTGGGACGCTGCACTTTGCTGTCACCTCTCGTTCTGTCTGGCGTAGTTTGCTTGTCCTTTTAGGCACGAACCTGTATGGTGATCACAGCTGGATCTGTTGTGCTGACACAACCAGCTGGGCACAGGAGACGGCATTTAGCTGTGAGGCAGTGCCAGCCTGCCCCAGCCTAGGTGTGCTGCTGTCAGTGGGCTGCTCTGCTGGTTGCTTGCGCTCTGTGTGGGCTCCATATTGTGAGAATCTATGTGGGCTCCATATTGTGAGAATCTGTGTTTCTGATGTTTAGATGATGACGAGCTGATCAGAACAACATCATATCACCTGGGAGCTTAATCACAGGTGGCACCGTGTCACTCAGACAAGTCCTGCCTTCACTTGGTTTGTGTGTTTGGTCACCATCCCTATCAAGGGCATGATATTTGCTCCTTTTCTGCTGGCGTGTTTATCCAGGGGCTGGGGGTGAGATTCAGGAGTTAGTTGAAGTACTAAAAATTGCAGAGAGATCTGTTTTCCAGACCCAATACTGAGTTTTCAATCCTTTTGATCCAGTTCTAGAAAACAACTTCTTTGCCTTTGCATGGGTGCAGAAACGGCCGTGGTGGCACTGAGGATTTTCACCCAACAGGAGTTGGGGCCTAATGATACCAGGTGTGGAGCAGCCTTGTTTTATAGCAACAGAGTATCTTATAATTTAATCTTGACCTTATAAAATTACAGGACACCTTCCTTTTCTGCCAGGGCACTGTGCCCGCCAGTGGCACCATACTTAGTGCAAGTTGCTCCAGGGTTTTGGCGGGGTGGACTCTCTCCTTTAGAGCAGATTGAGGGCACGGGCTTGTTTTCAGCCATTAAATGATGCCTCTTTCAGAGGTCTGTTGTCACGTAGTCTTGAATTACTGTGCAGTTCCTGAAAACATCACTGTTCAAGTGATTATTTTCCTTACAGTCCACATGTTTGGGAATTAAGATATACCTGACTCAGCTTTTCAGAAGTACTTACCATCCATGACAATCCCAAGGAAATTATCATGAGCTTCAGTATAGGCATACTTATATTGAGGCATTTTAATTTAGATGTCTAAGATTCTAGTTTTTACCTGTTTTGCCCAACTCTAGGTTATGTCATTCTCTACCACTTAGAGAGTCAAGTGTTTCTCTTTTGCTATTCGCTCGATAAGTGTGAAGTGCGAATTCCTCGACTTGGCCTCTTCCAACGTAAACAAACCAGAATTTGTTTTAGTGATGGAAGCTAACAAGGGTTTCATTGACGTCAGCACAGGGTGAGCAACATCACGCTATTACAGATCAGAGTTATGATGTCGAGTGGCTCCCTGGGCTTCTCCCTCTGCCACAGCTGTGGCACAGCTGCTCGAGGCTGGATGCCAGGTGGGAAATGGCCAGTTCCAAAAGCGCCATTGCAAAACTTCTGGAAAAAGTGGATGGAACTGCTGCATGTAAGCAGGGAGGAAGGTTTTTGAGACCAGTCGACTTGCAGATGGTGACTTGCTTCCTACAAGGGAAGCAAAACTTTATCCAACTGTAAAAGGGAATGCAGGCACTTAAACATTTAGTCTGCAGGTTTTGAAAGTTAAAAAAATAAAGGTTAATCTAAGCGTGCCTTTACACATCTGGTAGGTGCAGCTCCCATCGCAGGAAGGCAGTGAGATGTCTCTTAGAGGACTAATGACAGGGCAGAGCCGTGGCTGTGTGGAGCAGCCCCGTGTCCCCAGAGCAGGCACAAACAGTAACTACAGCCGTGCCTGACACAGGCTTTGCCACGGGCTCCTTCCTGGGTGGTGCAATTAGGCAACTCACAGGCTGCTGGGTCTTGGGAGAGACTTCAGCGAGCTCAGCATGTTCTGAGACAGGGCGTGGAGATCTTCCTAAGGGATCTCATAGGATAACTAATTCATTTATTTCATCAGCATCTTGACAATGTCTCAGACTGAGTTCCTGGCTTGCTGGGAGCAGCGTGGTCCAGTGGTTCTGTGTAGCTCCCAGTGCTAAATGATTGGCATTTGAGGTTCCTTTTTTGGCTCTATTGGTTTGCACAGGGGCTACTTGTTAAACAGCGTGTGCAAGAAATGGAATTATTCTTCTTACCAACATTTTGGGATAACTACACTTATCCCAAGTGTATTTTAGATCCAAATATATTAAATTTGGGCCGGCCTCAGGCATTTTCTTTCCCAATTGATCAAATAATATTCTTCCTTTCAGGAAACAAATTCTAGTTGCCTTGAGCTCTTGTCACAGAGGCAGAGTCCATGTATGTGAGGGACAGTTCCCACATTTTGACAGAACTAGACCAGGATCAGAAGCTTCACACTCCTCATACCTTTCAAAGCAGTTTTCTTCGTTTTCCCTCACGGCATTCAAAACTTTTATCTCTACTTTTGGGCCACATTTTCTGTGCTCTGGCGACCATGCCTTTCTCTCCTGGTTTCCCTGAGCCGTGTCAGTAATCCAGTGTAAACTACCCCTCATTGCAACAGCGATTCTCAAGTGACAGCACCTCTCATGAGATGCTGAGCTGCTGCCTGGCACACAGGAGTGCAACCAAAACCTCCACTTGTTTCTTAAACCTTTATCAACCCATTAAAGCAGGAGTGAGCACTGACCTAGAAATGCGGCAGCTGCAGCTCTGGCCATGGCTGAAAGAGCCTCCTGGTGACCTACTTTGTCCCAGCCTGGAGCATCCTGCTGCACAAGGGTGGGTCCTTCCCAGGAAACTCATCAACAAACTCTTCTGGCTGCTGAGGTTCGGGGCAGGCTGCAAATGAAGGGGTTAAGTGGCAGGAACCGTGAGGTTCCTTTTTAGGAGCCTTCCTGAAGCCCTCCTTGTTTACACCCAGCTGTCAGCCTGGCCTTATCTCTGTAGTTACCGTGGGATACCTTGGACATGCACTTAGGAAGCCCCTGAAGGAATTGCCCAATGTAACCAGCACACACCGGGTTAGAGAACTCTCTCCTGTAACTTTATTTTGCCTTAATGATCTTTCTTTGCTTTCCCATTTTGGTTTGTGTAGAGCAACAGTGACATCCATTGGCTTATTAAGTGAATCCAAAGTACTGTACACACGCCATGTATTTACTCAAGGTGGAGGGCTGGACCAGAGCGTGTCTGAGAGATTATAAAATGCTGAATTCTCTGAATAATTGTTAGCACTGCAGAACCAAGCCAGGCAGGAAAAACTTAGAGCAAATTTGCTTCAGCTTATTCACTCATGAGAATGTCTAAAATTTAAATTCCTACAATAAAAGTCTGTTTTATTTTAAAAATGCATCCTTTCTTGAAGATAAGAGGGCTTAGAAAAAGAAGAAAATTAGTAGAGGTGGTGGGGGAGGAACTGACAGCCAGAGGGCTGTAAAAAAACCCAGTGAATGAAAGGCTGAGAGTCTGAAATAGAGGATTCAGTGATGAAAAAAAAAAAAGAAAAGAAACAAAACAAATCATTCATGTGAGAGGCTGATCTGGAGGATTCTCATTTCATTCCAAAAAACCTGAAAACCGTTCAATTTATTTTTAACCGTGTGAGTGAATCAGTAGATGTTTCCTGCAGGTACTTCATTGAACAGAACCAGTGTCTGCAGTAAATTTTTGACCAGCTGTAGTTACAATCCCACTCCAAGGTCCAACGCCTTGACCTGACAGGGAACGAGAAGGAGGATTGAACTCTGAGCCCATTGGCCCATTTTTGTTGCCCCACAGCCCAGTGCAGCTCTTGGGGGTTGTGTCTGCAGCCAGGTGCAGCTCTTCCTTGTGACTGGGGCACCTGGCACTTGCAAGAACAGCACAGGGGCTTTCTCTTCCAGCGCCACCAGAGACAGAGGAAAAAGGGAGTTATGCTGATTGACGCCATCTGATTCCGAGTCTGGTTCATGGCTCTTAATTAGAAATGAAATTGTAAGTGCTGTGCAGAGCAGTCATAACTGAGGGGAGCTACAGGCGCTCAGCATAACATTTTCCATTCCGTTCAGCAGCTTTGGAGCAGGCGTCATGTCCACAGCAACTGGAGGGATTTTCCCCTTTATTGAGATTTTCATTTCCAGTGGGAGAGCTCAGGAAACGTTCCCAGCTGATGCTCAGTGTACTGGGGAATTTCAGACTGCCCTTCGTGGCTATGCGCACAAGAGAGCAGGGGGGAAGTTCATGAAGAAGCTTTGCCTCCTATCCCTCCAGACTCCAAGATGCTGGAAGTGCTTTCATCCCGTTTATGTGATTTTAGCCCTTAGAGTCTCTCTGCTTTATCTTCACATCCCATTGCTTTGGATGGCTCACAGCTTGCAAATGTTTCTTCTGGATATTTCAGACACTGACATCTCAGTCCAGCCAGGAAGTGTCCCTTTGGCAACCCTCTCTTCTCTCTGCCTGCCTTGGGGACTCCTTTGTGGAGATGTGTTGGTGCATTCCTTGCTCTCCCTCCTCCCTGTGAAGTGCTCCCGTGCCTCTCCATGGCTGCATGTCTGCAGCTAATGCCAGTTGCTGTGCTTTTATGGGCTGAGAGAAGAGCACATAATTTCTTTTTTTCATCTGTCTTAGTCATCCTCTGGCCGATCTCTCTCTTTCCCTCACAGCTGCTTTGCAGGTCAGCTCCACGCAGCATTTGGGTTTGCAGGGGCTGATCTTCCCAAGCCGTTACCAAACGCCGGAATTTCCCTGGGTGTTGACTTTTTGGTGCCTGGTGAGCTCCTTTTCTCATTCCTGCAGTATGTGGTTTCACGGGGAGTGGCTGGCTGTCGGCTCAAGTTCCTTTGACTATCCCGTGTATACATTTTCCATGATCAGAGAGGGAGGCCGGCGGATAAAATCCCGCTGTTTGCGGATAACAGTGGATAACATTGCTGTGCTAACAGACATTTGCATGGGAGATATGAAAACAGCCCCATTCATACCCTCCCGTGACGGTGCTGAGTCTTACAACTGCTTTGAAATTTGAGGTGAGCTGGTGCTCGATCGCAGAAGGCACCGGCTTTGCCACGGCTTCCCACAGGTGCGCTGGGCTTACTTGCCCCTGGTCGGCCTGCCAGCAGCGGGAGGAGAAGCACAGCCTTCCTGCAAAGCTCCCAGCATCCTGGGGGAAGTTACAGACTGCTCATGGGTGCCTCGTCTGCAGATTTCCAAAGATGGAAGGGAAAATATTGTATTTGTGCTCCAGAGCAGGCTTAGCCCTGTTCTTACCCATACAGTAGGGATAATTCAGCAAAACACCGCAAACGTCTGAATTCCTTTTGGTAAGGAATAAGCCAAAAAGGTGGGCTTCTTTCCAGAGAAAATACTGACAATTTCACTGCAAACCAGAATCCCCCCAAAGTGCAGTTGCACGTCCGGAGACTGCACCGACCAGTTTGTACCTGCGAGGCCGGCATTCAGTCAGCCTTTCCAGCGAAGACAAACAGGGTTATCTCCTCGAGTGTGCTTGGAGCTGCCATGAAAGGGAGGCTTTCTTCCCCATTTCCGAGAGGAACCAGGGTTGATGCTCTCCTATCACATAGGGACCTTGTTCTGCCTGTTTGTCCCCAGTTAATGACATCCGGTGCTGATTACTGGTGTCACCGTAGCTTCCAGCGCTGCCCACTCTGGTACTTGATCTTCCTTGTGCTGCTATACCAGATTGCCAAAATGCAGTAGATTTGAGGCAGGCTTTAATTTGGAAAATGCAGCCTGACCTGGGATCCTGCTGGGAGCTACTCAAAGGCTTGCCCAGGTGTCTGAGGTGGCACGACGTGGCCCATTTCTCTGACCTGCCTGGGTTATGGTGGGGCCAAGTCCCTGCCTTGGGCTGTCGTGGCTCTGCTGTGGCAAAGGAGAGCGGCTCCCAGTGTTTCCCTGCTCTCACATGCTGAAGCTGTTTGCACATTTAGAGCAAATAATGCTTTATTACTGTTTACATGAAAGGAGGAAGGCAAAATAAATTTAAAGAAAGGAGAGTGAGAACATCTTGTGAACCTGCTGTTCTCAGATCTCTCCGATAAGGACAGTTCCAAGTGCGTGAGAAGTTTCCTACTCCAAGATTTATTTACTTCTGAAAGAAAAGCCACCTTCATCTCATTATTTTATTTTCAATACAGGTTTTAATTTGGTGAGAAAATATCTTCCCCTTAAAGAACCTATTCTGCCTCATTAACTCCTATAAAAAGCACCCCCCCAAGCTTGAAATGTTAAAAGAAGCATAAATTAAGGCTAAGTTTGTTGTTTGCCGCTTTAATCAACAAACATCTTTAAAAAGGACTCACAAAAGGTTCTGTAAACTAAATTTATTAGTGAGTAGGAAAACAGGCCCTCAGCTGCAGCCTCCTCCCCTTCCCAGCCCCCTGGATTTGGAGGGGGTGGGGTTTTGGAGTGACTGGTTTTGTTTACAGTGTCTCATTCTCTTGGGCAGGTTGTTGTGGTCCCATGGATCTCTGTCAGACTTTTGTGATGCAGCTGAACTGAAGTGACTTGGGACAGAGTCTGTTAATTAGGTCTTCAAAGGCTTCTCCCTTTCTTCTTCGCTGTACAAATGTCCTTTTTTCCTCTTCTTTTCCCTAAATCTTTTTGTCAGTAGCTCAGAAGGAAAGAGGGTTTTTTCAGTGCAAGAGAAAACTGCCGTTCTCTCTGCCTTCCTTTCACCTCTCTGGGATGTTGGAGGAAAAGTGGATTCGCATCTATTTTCTGCACTTTTCATCTCCTTGAAATGTTTAAGAAACCTCCCACAATTTCCTCTTTATGCTATCATCATGATTTATTTCTCTCTTAGGAGTATCTCCACGCACAGAGTGGTGCTCACAGTGACTGCGGTACCAAGAACCAAGGGGAAACTTAGGGACATAGTCTAGAAAGTTTCAGTGCAGAGGACAGGATAGTTGAATAAAAACATTAGGAACTAACTTCCCTGAGTCGGCACATATGATTTCTTTCCAAATTCCCCTTAGAATTCCCCTCATAGCAGCGAACTTCCTTAGAAACCTCTTGCATCCAGACTCAGGTCAATCTTAAACTGATTTTTCATTTGGTTTATTTGGGTGAAGTCTTCAGGAGGAAATTTAATAATGGGTTTTATTCATTGCTGCAGGATTCGGACTTCCTCACTTCTTAATTTTTTTCACAGCTATCTTAGGTTCAGTCTGAGATATGCAGTGTAAGAGAGACCCAATAAAAATCCCTTTTGTTCACTGGAAAAAATGGCCTTGACCCATTAGAGAGGGATTTGATACTTATCTGAACACCTCCTCACCTTCCAGGAGTTAATTTGACTTGGAGATGAGCCAAAACAGGGAGTTTCTCTAAACTTCCCCCAGCTTTACAGCGTGGATTCAGAGAGTCCTGGCTCTGAACAACTCACGGTTCAGGTTTTCCAAACCAAAAGGCGACTGGGCATGTTTTGGAAAACCGGAGCCTCCCTGGGAGTTCTGTTCCCCCCTGATTGATGGCCCTGGCTCCAGCCCCTCCGTGCTCTCCCTCTTCATGGTCTGTGGGTAGGTCAGCGCCGCAAACACTCCTCAGAGGAAATCATCCTTCTTCAGTGCAGCCCGTGGCTTATCTCAAAACCCTATTTCCTCTGTCCATCCCACGCCTTCCCTTCCTCCCCCAGCAGACGTGACGAGGGTCTCACATTTCACACCAGCTGCCTGAGCAAATGCAGGGTGGGCCCCACCGTGCTGCAGCCTGGCATCTGCAGTGCCCAGCGAGCCAGGGGCACGAGGAACTGCCACAGGACAGGCTCCTTTGGGGCTGTTTCACATTGTCTTTTCATACATCAAATAAGAGCTTTTTTCCATCTCTGTGAACCAGCCGCGTCCCAGCCCTGTGTCCAGCAGCTCGTGTTGCCAGAAACACGAGGCTGGGAAAACGGGGAAGTGTGGCACAGGGATCTAGGGCCACTCCTCTAGTGCCATCACTGTGGGCACGTGGTGCTCTCCCACCTCATAGCTTTATTTAAACAGGAAGAGGGAAATGTCCTTGGTTATTCCGTGCCCCTGGGAGCACGCTGTTCACTGGGCATGGCAGTACCGGGCATCCAGCTGCCAGGGAGCCAGGCAGGTGCAGAACAGGAACACTGGAGGCTTTTTTTTTCATAGTGAGTAGAAAAAAAAACAAAAGAGAAAAGATTCCTAGATGAATGCCTGAGTCCTTTGGTTCCCCACAGCAGAGATATTCCTGTCATCTCTGGGAACGGATGGGATGTGGCAGTCCTAGGGCGTCTTCATCTACTCCCAAAGGCAAACAAAGGCAATGCCCATCACGGTGCTGTGTACACAGGGGTTTTTAGGCTCTCTGTCCCTGCTCCAGCCCAGCTGGCAGGCTCTGGAGCTGATGGCAGCAGTGTGTACCTTGCCTGTTCGCTGTGACGTGGGAGCTGAAGTGAAACTACCTGCTTGCTTTTATCCAGGTGAGAAAGGGCAGGGAGATGGGCAAGAGATTCACTGGACCTTCCAGACACCAACTCATATCTGTCTCTGCCATAGTTCACTCCGCTTCCAATGCAACTTGCTGCATTTGGGAGATACAGGTTGGAATCTGTCCGGGCACTGCAGGGTCCAGCTCTGATTTCTTCAGGTTTTCTGTAAGTCAAAGGACAGACGTTTTCAAAGCAGTGAGAACACCAGCAGGACAGAGGAAAACTTACAAAGACCCACGATTGTTGAGGGAGATTATATGACCTCTGCTCTTGTGCTTAAATAGGATTAAACTGCCATCGGAAGCAAACACCAAGTAAGAAACCAAAATCCGGCAAAAAATATTAAAAACAGCCCTCTGAGTCCTCCCCCTGGTTCTCGCCCCTTGCAGGACATAATATTTGATACTGGTGTCACAAGAGTCACCCGGTGGAGGAATCCTGCTTTGTTACAGACATTCTTTCATTCATTTGTATGGAAGGGCTTTTCTTTCCAGAATAAGCACTGACGGGCGTGTAGGCTGGTCCTGCTGGAAAAAGCTCTGGAAGGAGTTCAGTGGGAGCTGAGCTGTGGTGTGACATACAGGACATGTCATCCAGGGCTGCTGCAACTGAATAGGGAACAAACACTTCTCCGTCGAAGCAGGATCAGGAGGGAATTGCACAAAGGCCAAGGTGTGACTGGGATGGGTTTAGCTGTGCAGGGCCAGCGAGGCATTCCAGCCAGGACACTGGCTCAGGGTGAGCTGTGGACGCCGAGCACCTCCGAGCCGTGGCTGCCGTTAGCCAGAGCTCCCCGCGGCCCCTCGGCTCTGCGGTGTGGGTGTTTGGAGCCACGCCGGATCAGCCTAGAAGGGAAGCTGTGCTCGCTGCTCCGGGGCAGTACGGATGGAAGTTGTGCGGGAGGTTTCGTTTTGTCAGCACTATGTGCTTGTTGTGATCCCTCACAGTGAATTCCCACTTGGATTAGCTGCCTGTCATCTGCCTCAGGGCGAGTCCCTGCGCTATCATAAGTGCTATCATGCTTCAGTAAATAGTCCAAGGTTATGGGGAGCCTCAGGTTTATGCTACGGGTGGTAATGCTTTTGTTGTTGTTTTTATCACAGAAGGACAAACGTTCACGGGTTTTTATGATCACATCCCAAAACCGGACTTTGTTTCATTGCCTGGTAACGTCTGTGACCCTGTTCGCCACTCGGTATCTTGCCAAATGGCTGGCCAAGATGCAAAGTACACTTAAACTGTTTAAACTATCAATAAAACCATCTGGGATCATTTCGCAGAGCAAATTATCGCGGGTCCATCTGGCTCCTAATGGAATGATCCTGAGCAGGTGACACGCTGCACATGCCGGTGTGGGAATATACAGTGTTCCACGTAGCTTTCCAGTCAGGGAGGGGAGAAATCCTGCCATTGGGAGAGGTGACAGCAAAAGCCGTGCCTCCAGTGGGTGACATCTGCCCAGGGGAGCTCTGCTGGCAGCAGCATCACCCTGGCTGGTGGATACAGACAGTGGCTCTTGAGCTGGGTGATGAGTGTGCTCGGCTTGGATCAGAAAGGGCCTCTTGCCGTGAGAGGGGACAGGAAGGCAGGCACCACCTGAGTCATCCTTACTGCCAGGCTGTTTAATCCTGCTTCCCAAACCCGCCCTTTTGTGTCACAAGACAGCGATCTGGAGCTGTTGAAATTATTAACCCGTCCTGATGACGCATCCCCTTAGGCACGTGCACGGGAAGAGCGTGTTGTTGTCCCTGGGAGAAATGCAGCTGTGGGAGCTCAAAGCCATCACAAACCAGGTGTGTGACAGCACCCCAGGTTTTATACAGACCAAATACTCTCCCTAGGAAACACAAGTGAAAAAAACACGGGAAATGGCACCTAATCTGCTGGGAGAGGTGCCACCTCCTGATGGGTTTCATCATTAGGACTCAGACGTAATGCTCACTGCCTTTGTAACCTCACCTCAGGTGTTTTTTCTGCATCTCCCACGCTGCTTTATCACTATGATTTCTGCAGCTGATGAAGTAGTCAACATTTCAGGCTGCTGATTATGAGTTTGCAGATTGGGAGAGAGATGTCAGCATGAAAAGTAGCACTGGCTGAGCATAATTTCACCTGATACAGATGCACCCATTCAATATTTTAGTTCAAATGACACCAAGAGGAACCATTTTAAGCTAAGCCAGAATAAGTTACTTATAAACAGAAATAAAATTATCTGTGTAACACGTTGTGATAGCTTAACAGTGGGTGAACAAATGGCTTCAGGGAGGCCAGTGCCTCTTGTGAAGAGCATGTTGGGAGTGGGATTCTTTCCTGCTCAGATTAAGATCCCGTCCCTTTTCCTCACTCTATAAAATATCAGTCTCTTTCTTTATAAAATAGGGATATTTTCGGGTGATGTTTGGATATTCCTGGATAAAAGATTCATTATGGGCCAGATATTCACACTGTGAAGAGCAACTTTTCTGGCATCTCCTTCAGTCACGTCTTTGGGTTCAAAAGATATTTTCTTTTCTTCCCATTCCCCCACTTGCCATCTTCCTTCTGAACGGCTCTCTGGTGCTGCCAGCAGCTTGCAGAGGAGTTTGAGTTCAGGGGTTGTTAAAAGAGCAGGTGCTGTATTTGCATCCACGTGCAAATCCAAAAACCAGGGGTGAACATGGAGCCACCCCTTGAGAGGAAACAGGAGTCTTAAAGGAGGGTACAGAGCAGAAAGGGAGAGGAAGGTGTTTGGCATCCAAAGGGCAGGAAGGAGGATGGCAAGTGGCAGGGTGGGAAAGCAGAAACTGACTTCATTTCACCTGCACAAAGTGTCACCACTGG
The DNA here is from genome assembly GCA_013398855.1 of Mohoua ochrocephala. Taxonomy (NCBI): domain Eukaryota; kingdom Metazoa; phylum Chordata; class Aves; order Passeriformes; family Acanthizidae; genus Mohoua; species Mohoua ochrocephala. The sequence goes on from VZTA01029677.1 coordinate 186,246, forward strand.
GAACGGGAAAATGAAATCCTGCAGTCTTCAGCCAGGAAGACTTCCACACCACCAGGTCTGGCCACTTTAGTTCCTGGGCACAAACCAGCTCAGCTCCATAATAGCACCGTGCTTGTTTCATGCCAGCCAAAAAGCAGGGCATTAGAAGTAAGAAATTCTTACTTGAAACTTGAACTCCTTCCCCTGTAATGCAAATCATTGTGCGGCTGAAGGGTTTTCTTTAGTTTTTCGCAGCAATACAAGAAATGGAAAGGGTTTATTTATCTTGTCTCTGTCTTTACCTTCCTTTGTGAGACACAACAGTTCAGCCTCATGTGGTTTTAAAATTAATTTCATGTATCTCATTTGCTGATTAAGTGCCCTGTATGAAACGAACCTGGCAGGTGACAGCAGACGCTGTTCAAGCCACCGCAGCGGTAACGTGGCTTTGCCGTGGGCCGTGGCACTCGCTCCCGAGGCAGGACCTCGGCGGGCAATCGGGAAGCACCCGCAACGGCCTCTGACTTATGGGAAGGTGCGAGCGGACTTTTACAGGGACGGGGGAAGAATGGCAGGGCTTTGGAGGGAGCCCAGTTCTCTGCGGTCTGCGCCCGGCCGGGAGCTCAGGCGGAGTTCGCGCTGCTGGTACGGGGATGGAGAGGCGGTGGCAGGGCTGCGGCAGGATGGGGGAGCTTGTAGGGGGCTCCCGGCTGCAGCCGCCGTGCCGGGGGGGCTCCCCCGGTGCGGGGCGGTGCCGGGGGCGGGCTGCCCGTCGCGGCACCTGCCGGGGGC
>VZTA01029677.1:187026-252585 GCA_013398855.1 Mohoua ochrocephala
GCGGGAGCACCGCGCTGCGGCGGGCCGGGAGCGGGGAACGCTCGGGCAACGGGGAGATGCGCGGGAAGCGGGAATGCGCGGGCAGCGGGGATGTGCGGGAGCGAGGGATGCGCGGGGAGTGGGGTGCTGGAGGCGGCGGGGTGGACGAGACCCGGCGTGCGGGGGCTGCCCGGGGTGCGGGGCAGGCGCGCTCCTTCTCCGAGGGCTGGGCAGGGCGTGCTAACAAAAGGCGGCGGCCCCGCAGCCCGGCCGGCACCGCGGAGTCTCCCGGAGAAGGGCGCCCGCCCCCTCCCCTTCCAGCTGCTGTTTGCTCGTTCGGTGTTTTCGGAGCCTCTGGATGCCGGGAAGAAGCAGTCGGGGAGGGAAGGGGTGTAGGATCAGACCCCGCCGTGCCGCGCTTCCCCCTGTCCGTATGTGAAACTCGTTACTCGGAAGGGTTCTCCAGGTGGGAGTTAAACGCCGTCGTTGTGCTGTGGTTGCACGGACACGGCCGGGACTGCATCGTCCCGCTGTCCGGGCTGCAGCTGGGCAAGAGCTGCGGGGCTTGAGGGTCCCTTTAATGCTCTTTCCCTAGAGGCAAGTGCCGGGCATCCGGGAGGTTTCGTGTGCGCTCTCACTGTGTTACGTGTTTTTAGTAGGCAGTGTAGTGTTCCTGCAGGCAGTTCTGCTGGCAGGCACCTTGCAACGAGATACTGGGACAGAAGCTGAGAAGTTTTATCACCTGGTTGGAATGACCCACAGACTCCTTAAAATGGCTAAGAAGAGAATTATATTCAAACGTAACATTATCAGCCAGCATTTTTCTTTGCAAATTTGGGAGGAATGTGACCCACAGACCTCATCTGCCTTCACTCCAACTTTCTCCCCTACTTCTTCTGCCCATGAGGTCCTGAGGTCTGCTTTCCTCATTCCCTGCTGTAATGCCTTTTAAACTCTGATCTCTGTGTGTTCCTCTGCCTAAAAAACCCAGCCTTAAATTTAAGTGACATTAGGTGCCACCAGCAGCCCCCATTGAAACACGTGCATTTCTCATCCCCAGCCTGAGCCCTCTTTAGCCCAGTCAGCAGTGGGGTGAAGCTCAGCAGCCCCACTGTTTCCTCAGCCATGGGGGCCTGACTCTGGTCCTGCAAGGTGCTTGTCCAGGTTTTCCTCGACGCCAGCAGAAACAGCAGTAGGGAAAAATCAATGCCCTAAAACTGCTTTGACTAAGAGAGGTGAAGTCCAGGCCAGCCTACAACTGGGAGAGGGGAGGGGTGCTCTGCAGGTCCGTAATATGGGGATTTAGAGGATTGAGAGCTTGTTGGCCCATATTAAATGGTGCTTGGCACCTCTGGTTCTTAAATCGAAGAGGGAAGTTCAGTTCAACTGAAATCAGGATTACTGTAAATTTTAAGGGAAAGTTCATTTAATAATCGCAGAGGCTTATCTTCCAGAGGTCAGCAGGCCAGAAGTTTAACTATAAAACATTGCTCAAAAGGCAATAAGGACATACAAGGCCAACTGCAGCCTACTTGGCATTGCTCTGCAGAGAGGGCTGCTGCCGTGGCACGTGGGAGCCCTGCCTCTGGGAGACGGGCAAGCTGTGGTCCTGCAGCAGCCAGGGGCCTCCACAAGTGTCCCTGTGTTCAGTAGGCCTGAACAGATTTTTTGTGAGAATAAAAGCGGGTAATGTGGAGCCCTTCTCCCTCTACAGAGTATCCTAGCTCTTGGCAGCAGTGGGAGAAAAGCTGTGCTCTAGCAGGAGGATGCAGCTGGCATCGGTGAGCAGATGGACTCGGGAAGGCTGCTTGAGAGAACAGCAGCGGTGGGGAAAGCATCAAACATCCTTCCTGCATTTGTTTAGCTAGGGTGGGCCCTGCTTTAATGGTCAGCCCTCTGGGTGAGCAATCGTCCTTCACTTGGTGTTTGCAGAGCAGCTTGCATGGTGGGGCCTGGTCCATCCCGTCTCTGGGCTTCTTCACCCCAGCAGCAGTGTAAGTAAATAAATCAGGAGGATATGACATCACACAGGGTGTTTTATAATGCCCGGTGTGATTCCCACTTGGCTAACATTTGTTGAGGCCTGGAGTGACTGTGGCTGGCGCTGGCAAGCTGCTGGACTGTAATGGATGTGGGAGTAGAGAATGGCTCATGGTCAGCAGGATCAGGCTGTAGCCACACTACTCAGAGAGCATCAGGTGCTCAAGTCGCTGGGAAAGAAAACCTGTGTGTTTGAAACCATGATTTAGGGGGTTGTTCCCAAGCTGAACTGGAATGAAAAGCTTGGCTACCCTTGGTGTGCTGCATTGCTGCGTGCTTGCCTGTGTTCAGATGGGAGCCACTTCTCTAATCCTTTACATTCGAGTTGCACCAGGGCTCGAAGCAGTGGCAGCGTCCTTTGGGTTTAAAGCAGCATGAGGAATTTCAGTCTTCAGTTGTTCTCGAGGGAAGGGGATTGGGTGGGTTTTTGATGTAGCGGTGACTGCTGTATTGGCTCCGTTCTAGAGGTTGGGATCAGAAGGGTAAATTTATGCCTTTGAAAGAGGAATCTGATGGAAATGAAACCAGCCCACTTCACCCTGATTAGATTTCATCATGTTGTGCCTTCAAAATGCCTTCAGCATCCTGGCAACAAGGGCAGAGATTTGAGAAACATCCAAAAGTTAAAAGGACACGGTTCCTATGGATTATCAGCATGTCTGTTATTTAAAAAAAAAAAAAAAATCTCATCTTTACTATTCTTTCAGCAACTCAAAACAGTGTTGAAGAGAAGTATTCAGGGAGACAATAAAAATAGCCAGGCCAAGCGCTCTCCAGCAGCGACCCGATCCCGTCTCGTGTGCTGCGGAGGGTGCGGATTCCTTAGCAGTTACAAACGGGCTCCGGGCTGGAGACAGACTCCATTTCAGCCTAATTTAAGCAAAGTACGTGATGATAACTGGTGGCCAGTACAGTTATAGTGGGGACAGGGCCCCCCTGCACCATGGCTGCATCCTCCTCATGCTATGGCAGCTTAAATTTCCCTGCTTAGATGGGAGCAAATATGTGCTATAGTAAGGCATAGCTCTAAAAACTCAGCTGCAGCCCTGATGGAAATACCAAGCCTGGAGTGTGTTTGTCTTAATACTGTGTTTTCCCATCTAGGCTAGGGAGAAGTAAATGGCATATACCACCCCCCAGGGGCAGGAATGATCCGCAGGGAGAAGGAGAAGCTGGGATATTTGGAGAGAGACTCTTGCAGCCAAGGAGTTTGCCTTGTGAAATCATGGTTCGATTTGTTTGTCTTCCTGTGCGGACATTGTTTGCCCGGGAGCCCCCTTACTTCATGCTGGCTAGAGTGCTTAATTCCCTGCAGGCCAGACCTCGGGACGGATCTGCCCTGTGTTGGGAAGGGAGTGGTTAAGCCAGACCAGAGAGAGGTGTGTGCTGAGAAGTGGATTGAAAAGAAAAGGTTTTACGGGGCCCGGTGGCTCTGTTTTGAAGGATGCCAAACCTCCAGGCTGGAAACTGGGGACTATCACCATCCAAGCAAAAAGGGAGCTTAGTTTCTAAGTGGCTACTGAGTTTACTACCTTGTTTCTGTCAAGAGGTTTGCAGGGGTGATGCTGATGAATGTAATGTCCTTTCCCCAAGTCTGTCTATCCCCTTCCTCTTCCATCTCGCCAGGCTCAGTCTGACACTGTTTATTAGGCCACTTGTCCCTGATTTGTGAGGAATAAATATTGACACTGATGGCTGCTTAATAGGATTTGGGTTTGCCGCTCTCTCTCCGAACGAGTTTGGCACTTGTGACTCCGTTTGTGTTTGGGACTGGCTCCACCAAGGCTTCATTTTGGGAGGGGTGTTGGTAATGACGATGGGCACAGCGTGTTCTGTGTACGAGGAGAGGCTGGGAGCAGGGGTACGTATTGCTCCCCTTTTTCCTGTTGGCATGCAGAGATTTCCAGGCTGTGACTCCAAATCACTGCATGTCCCTAGCGAGGGTGTGGCTTCCTTTGAGAGGGTGCTGCTGTTCCCACTGGGGAAGAAGAGTTTTTGATGTCTCGTTAACCTGTAACTGCTGCGAAGGCCTCAGGTCAGACTGCCACTTGGCACTGCTGTGGGTGCTCCTCTCCTCCCTGCTTCCTTAATGTGCTCGGGGGCGGCCACTCCAAGGAAATGCAGCTCATGCTGTTTCACAGTGTTTTGGGTGGATTTTTAAGATGTGTCTGAAGTGAGGAAAGTCCCATTAAAAGGTGATAGGCGTTTAGGCTAGGTGGGGTTTTCTGGGTTTCCCAAGAGCTGTGAAAGGTTTCACATCGACAGAGCAGCACCTTCATGTTCCTGGAAACCCAGGAGGATCTGAGACTTCTCCCTGGAAGTCAAAACCATACGCTAACCCGTAGTGGAATTTCTCTCGACTCTTGCTGGGGGTGCTGCACCTTAGTGGTACTGGAGGGCAGCACCACTGGGGAAGCCCCTGACCTCATCCAGGTGAGCTTCCCACAGCCTCTGCAGGTGCTAATCCAGCTCTGCAGCGCTTGCAGAGAACATCTCAAGACCTACCTTCAGATCTTGCTTCGAGCCCAAGGAATGATTTGGGTCTGGGCTCAGGATCATCAGACCAAAACACGGTAGACAGGGTGATGGGGAAGAGTTTTTCTGCTGGCAGGGTGCATGGAAGACATCCCACACCCAGGGCTGCGTACAGGAAAGATGCTTGTGGTATCTCCTCAGCAGGACGGCAGATGACTCCTAATGCTCCTAAAATGGCTCCCTGCTGGGGGGGAGTGGAGTCAGGAAGGCCAATTGCCCCTTTGGGGTGGTTTGTGTGAGAGCCGTGGGGATGCACTGAGGCGTAGGACCAGGCAAGAGGGGCCAAGGGTCCCTCTCTCATCTCATGTTCCTTGTCATGGTTGCAGCCCTCATCCTCTTCCAAGCTCATCTCTGCCAGACTGGCAGATGCTGAAAATATTTTGAGTGACAAACAGGTATTTATTAGCTCAGCAGCCAGCATTTCTGTCACTTGCCTTGGGCTCTCTCATTCAGCTGGCCAAGTCCTCATCTCCCTACTCAATCTATCCTCACTTCTTAGTTGGGCAAATCTCCTGCTGAAATCCCCAGGAAGTGAATGGAATGCTGTGTTGAGTAAGGTGTTCAGGAATTTGTCCAGGAAGAGGTTGGCATGTGGGATGGAGAAGCAGCTCATGAGGAGTAGCTCATATTCTGGGGATTAGGCATTGCAACACCTGTAAAGGTGATTTAGACCTGTACACTCCACCCCTCAAGTTACTGCAATTAAAATCTGGAATACCAGGAAGCACTGCAAATAATCAGGTTAGAGAGAGCTGAGAGACAATTCAGCTGCAGACTTGAGTTCTTGGTGCTGAGTGCCCACCGTGCCTGTGACAAATGTGAGTAGGAGGCTTTCTTCTGCCCCCTCTGAAGAGATGCTCGGATTGTCACTCCGTTAGTACAAATCACCGAGACCAGTTTTTCAAAACGCAGCTGAGCCACCGTTGCAGCACTTTGGTAACATCCATATTTCCGTAGGAGAGCTGCTGGGCTAAAATTTACAGGGTGTGTTCCTTAAAGTGCGAGGTGTCGCCAGTGCAGGCAAGGAAGAGAGATCCATCCAGCTGTGCTGGCGGAAGAGATTAATGCCCCACTTGCTCATAGTGCCAGAGACCTCGTCCATCCGCCACTGGAACAGTTCCTGTAAGCACTCCCTTAATCTTTAGCTTTAAACCATTTAAATTGTTGGTCTGAACTGACCTCGTTTGGTTTGTATGGAACATATTAGGAGCTGCACCGGCAGATCCAGCCTGGTCCCAGCTGCACGCTGCTGGTGGACAAGTTTCCAAGTGAGGATTGGGCTTGCCTTTCAGGTCTCAGGTCTGCACCCTGTGGCCAGGTCCCAGGTAGGATATGTCTTGCCTCACATTCAGACCCTGCCCAGGATGGCCCTTTTGTAGCTGGAAAACATCGCTGTTCTGAAGGGTGAGTGTAAAAAGAGTAATCGTGGGGAAATATCTTCTGCTTATTGCATCTCTTGCTGTGAACATAACTATTCTTTCAGCATGGAGGGCTTGCAGGCTTTTCCTATGGAATCGTTTTAATTCCCAAATCCCAAAATGGAAAGGAATCCTTACATTATATTAGTATGACTTTTCCTTCCTCCTCGTGGCTGCTTTTCTTTGTAGGAGCTGCAGTTACATTTTTTGTTTCATTTACACTTGTCCTTTAGAGCCAGCTTGTGCTTTGGTGTGTGTAATGTAAGAGAAGTTGAACGTCATCATTTATACAGAAGGACTCCGGATCCACACGATTCGGTGTGGGGATACCCCAGCAGCTGTCAGGATGCTGATTTACCTGTGTGTGGTGTCCCTGCTCCTTCCAGGGACAGGTGTGTTATGGATCCTCCTGCCTGCGTGAGCGCTGCCATGCATCATCTTCATCTCAGGCACCTCTGCCCAGCAGATCTGATGCACCACAGAGAGAGCTGATCCCAATCTTTTATGGCCAAGTCTGAAGGGTTGTTCCTCACAGTCTCCTGGTCCTGAACAGCCCATGAGGAGAGGGGATGCTCTGATTCCCCAAGCTGATCCCGTAGTGTCCCCAAAAGCGTCTCTGAAAAACCTCAAGAGATGCTCGGTAGTGGTCAAGAGCAAGTCTATAGGATAGTCCTATTTAGTCGTGGGGTAGAAAAGAATGAAAATGTCATTTCTCTGTGGTTTTGCTCCTGTCTTGACACAATAAGTAGGTAGATCTGTTTTCTGAGGGGGTTAAAGCTCTCTGGGCACAAGGTGCAGGAAAGCATTTCGCTTGCAGGTGTAGCATTAGGGTGCAGGATGGATCACACGCCACTTTTTTGACAGACCAGGACAGTTGTCACTTCTCAATTGTCTCCTCCTGAGAAGGTGAGATCTCCTCTGAGCAGGCAAAGGGCTGCTCAAGTCAGTACTGATTTAGAGTCCTTTGCTTCCACTGAACTTCATCCCAAATTAGAACTTTAGAGAATTAAGTCACAGTCCTAGAAAGACTTGGACCAGAGCTGCACAGAGCACATTTTGGGAACAGGCTCTCTGGGTGGTACTGGGGCACAAACAGCAAGCTGTGATCGAGTATAACCGTAAACCTCTGTTACAGAAAGCCAGGAATTCACCAGGGATAAAAGCTAATGCCTGAGCCCTACGGGTTCTTCCTTCCAGCCAGGATCCAGGTGGTTTTGGCAGGGCCGGGCAGGGAACTGTGCGCTCCGACGCCGGCGGCCGGGCAGCACAAGAAAGGACTGTGGGCTGCGGGGCTGCGTGCCCAGCTGCCTCCGAGGGCCAACTGCTCATGCAAAGCAGGGAAGGCCCCCGATTCAGAAAGCGCGGATTTAGGGTGCCTTTAAAAGGGTGGCAGTCCCCAGGTCGAGGTCTGGGCGCAGTGGAATGCCTATTGTCAAAGCTAAAGACCAAAGGGAACGCTGCATATTGTGGGCCCAAATGCAGCTGGCATGAACCAAAAATGTGCATGTGAGTGCCTTTCTAAGTACCCAGTAATCCTCCAGGGCAAAACGGGGATTAGGGCTCTCTCCCAGACAAAGAGGGAGTTCATTTTCTCAAAGATCCCTTGGCCAATGAAGTGAGGAACCCAAATGAATGCCAGGGCTCCTTTCAGCTCTCTGCTTGCAAACAGGTACGGCGCCGGAGCAGCTGGTTTGTGTGGGGCTGTGCAAACACAGCACGGCCAGATTGTGGGATTGAGGTCAGGTCAACTAAAACCCATCCAATCCCAGAGAAAAGGGGAAGACAGAAAAATGCTGGACAAGTAGGACTAGACAGTGTTGCACAGGGAAAACGTGGTCTCCTTTCTCCACATTTTTTCTCAGTGGACCTGAAGGTCAGCGCTCATTGAGGTTGTTTAAGTTGGAGTCGCCTGAGTGAAGAGCCCTCCGAGAAGGAAAGCTGTGAGTCTGGATTAATTCCAGGTGACTTCTCAGCCTCTGTTGCTTTGCCCTGAAATTCTGCGTGCTCGGAATCGCCACGTAGGAGCCGTTAGACTGAAAGTGATGGGTGCCTGGATGGGGGATGTATCCATCTAAAATTCGCCATCCCTCGATTTCTTTAATTTGCCTTCAAGCAATGGCCTGTGCAGGTAGAAAAGCACAAGCCCCTCTGCACTGTTCCTGGAAAAATTCTTCTTTTCCCTTTTGGTGATTGGCTTATGGCACAAAGACCAGCTCTAGTAATCCTGTGTTACCAGATATCAGGGTGGATGTGCCTGTGATGTGTACAGAAAGTGTGCGTTCAGTAGTCCCATTTCTTAGAAGCAGCAGCCAGCAGCACTGTGAATGGGTTTGGGTTGCGTGGGGTTTTTTTTTTCCCGAGCTTTACTGACCCATCTGCATCCCAGACATGGATATTATTGTTTCTACTTGAGACTTGGATCTTGCTGCAGATCTCTGGAGAGAATGCCTAGTTCAGACCCAAGATTCATGTGCTCAACGGGCCTTATTGAGATTTCAAACTCTCTCTTGCTCTGCTTAGGATGAAAATGTGCTTCCATGAGTTACACAGGTGGAGCCTGTTGCGTTTTGGATCCATGAACCAGCCTTGAATTCCTCATGTGCCTTATTTAGACCGTGGAGTTAAACCTGGCTGCTTCCCATCTCAGGTGAATGTCCTGAGTCACAAGCAAGAGGTTTTACCCAGGGACTGAGACTTTCTCTGGCAAATGTTTGAGAGGTTATTAGTGTGAGAGGTTTCAGTGCCATTTATAAATTTTTTTTCATGAAAGTGTTGTATTGTCCACGTGTTTCCAGCTGCTCTTGGCTCTTGGTGTGGCTCAGGGGTTCCTGTGAGCACAGAGTAACAAACCCGTGCAGGCCTTGCTGCTAGCAGGAGAGCACCTGGGCCTTTGTGCTCTGACACACGGGGCACTTCCAGTGCAGCTAAAGGAGATTCTGGGAGCGTGACAGAGATGTGGATTACGGGCTATTTCTGGAGCAGCCGCAGGAGGTAACAAAATAAGAAACACGTAAGCAACTCAGCCTTTTCACTTCAGGCAGAGCAGGAGGATCTGCCAGGCAGGATGGCCACAGGCAAGGTCGGTGCCTGGGATGAGTGTGGTCTCTCCCTCCCTCTGCATCCCTCTCTCTGATGGGAGATGGGAGACTGCTGTGGAGGTGGTGTTTGCATTCCCAAGGAGACGTAATTCCAGCTCATCAGCTGCTGAGAGCTTGCCTGCGGGATGAGGATAGCCAGAGGTGAAGCTGCCCAGCTCTCCTTATGTCACTGGGCTGAGCTGGGGATCTCAGGCTGCCCTGTGACATTGTGTAACGTGGGGTGCTATGAGGATAAACCAGCAGCTTTAACTCCTCTGGCTCCTTCCTGCCTGTCAGAGCCCGGTTCGGCTTTGTGGCTGCTTCTCCGTATTTTTGTGTCTGTGATGTGCTGTTGGCTGTTTCTGTACTGGAGGGGGGTTTCCTCTTAGGTTCTGATTTAAGACAAAGGGAAAAATATCAGGGAATGCCTAGAAATAGCTGTAGAAGTTGGAAGAAGAGTTCCTTGCGTTAATCTCGGTTTCAGAAGCATCGTTGTGTGAGCACCTATTTTTCTAGGATAGCTTTTAATTCTGACAGTGGTTACAAATACTCCTGTTGATCCCAGATGATTTAAAAGTGAGAATTGAATCTCCATCCTCTCTGCTAGAACAACACTGGACTTAGAAGTAACAAGATATTAAAAATTACTAAACTTGTTAACATTTGGGGATTGGATCCTCTGGGACTTAGGTCATCTATTACCACGGCAGCAAACCAGGTATTAGTTTAAACTCAGTAATCATGGCTTCAAGAGGTGGGTCCATTAAAAAATAACTGTTCTGAAAAATTTATTAAAAAAAAAAAAAAGTTAATTTTTAGACGTAGTTCCAGGTGCTGTTTATGGCTGATCTCAGGCATATCCTAGACTCATCCCTGGAACTACAGGCAGCTGAGCCAAGAAGCAGAGTACAGCATGGTAGTGCAGCCACAAGAACTGTAAGGCTGTTGTGCTGGAAGAGAAATGCTAAGAGCAGATAAAACTTCCAAAGTTGGGTTTGTGCCTCTTCCCTGTGCAAAATCTGTCTCCTCTTTGGGGATTACAGCCCGGCAGCTGAGCTCGCACTGCGTCATTTCCTAAGCGAGAGCAGTGATTTATGCAGCTGCCATTACTCGGGGAACTCGTGTTATGAAACATGGAGTTTAATTAATTACGAATATGATCTCCGCAGGCTCAGATAATTGCTGGGAGAGCTGCTGGGCAGAGGCACCCACCCACACTTTCTGTCCAGGCTGGCTTTAAGAAAACCAATCTGTTGGAATGTGAAGGTTGTAAATAAGGATAAGGAAGACTGAAGAAAGTGAGGAAGAAGAGCCAGGAGCCCAAAAGGTTAAGATAAGTGCTGTGAAACGTTCCAAGCATGCAGGTAACGGGAGGTCAGCACGGGAGGCAGATAAGGCGGCCAGAGGAGCTCAGAGTCGGCCCTGCTCAGAGGCAAAGGATCTCCCTGAAACAGCAGCTGAGTTCTGCAGGGACTGCGGCAGCTCGGGAAGGCCATAAGACATCAGATGGCAGCAAGTGGCAAACCAGTCTTATAGGGAGTTGATTAATATGAAATAAGGCCACCCATGTGTTCTTGAAGAGCTCTGAAGCAAGTGGTGAAAAGCAGGGAGAGTTTCACAGATGCCTGCTGTGGAAAGGCTGTGCTGGCTGTGTGGGGAGAGATGGATGTGGGGGTCAGGAGGTGCTGCCTTTCTTCTGGGAGGGGGCACTGAAACTTCTGAGGGAGGCTTTCCTTGAAAAAAGCCCTAAATCTCTAGCACTGTATTCCTTCACTGTCAAGCAAGCAGCAAGGAAAAAAATCCAAGCAGGCCGTATTTTTAGATGAGGGAAAAGCTGAGCAGAGTGTACTCACAGACATGTGTGGTATTAAATACCAAAGGCACCATGGAAGCGGCAAGTATAAATAACAATTCATAATTAAACACCAACTTTGCAGAAAAGGAAAGATTTCAGAGGCAGCTGCCAGCCTCAGGTGGGAGGTAAAGGAGTTTTAAATAGACTCTGTGTGCCGAGTTTCCTGTCTCCCACTTGAGAGCTTTAGAAACAACACGATAACAAAAGGAACAACTGCAGGCCCCTCCTTGCCAGGGATACATTTTAGCTATGGAATTGTGAGGCCCTTTGCAGCATCCCGAAATAAAATGCAGCCCCAGGCTTTAAGAGCATCCCATCGGGCTGGGTGCTGCCACAGGGAGCTGGAGAGCCGTCCTGGGGCAGCTGGAGCTTCCGGAGAAGGGCCACTCTGAGGAGAAGGTGTGAGGACAGCCAAGAGGAAAGGTAGGCCCTCAACACTTGTGCACAAGAGCGGCTGCCTCCACGTTATGGTGGCAGAAATGTCTTTATAGGGATGAACACCTTCCTGGTTGTTAGACTGAGCTGCCTCAGTTAGAAATGCTGCAGAAAATCATCTGGGATAAGCAGCCAGGTAAGGCAGAAGGCTGCAAGGGGAGGACAGGTGCTGGGCTTGGGGAGGCGTCCAGCCCCGCAGCCCTGGCTGGCCTCAGCTCTTCTCCCTGCCCTGCCAGCCAGGCTCTCACAGGGGACATCCCTGTCCCTCTGGCTGTGCTCCGTCCCTGAGGTGGGTGTGCTTCCCGGGTGGAAGGGTCCTCATCTCCTGTGTTCCCCACGGGGCCTGATTAATGTTGTTATTTCTAGACTGGCTGATTAGTTTTCAGTCTCTTATTGAGCCTGCCGAGCGACACAGAGCTCTGCAGTAACAGTTTTTTAAGAGGCTCGAGACAAACTCCGTTGCATTTCCTTGTCCCCCCCAACAGCACCTCCAGAGCCCATGGAGACACTAATTAACGTGTCTTTGTCTCTGTGAGGTAAAGCCCACAGTTATGCATGCTGGCAAGCACGGGTTGCTCCTGTGAGGGGGAACACCCAAGCTGCTTATCCCCCCTTCCTCTGCTTGGGGCTGCCCGTGGAGGGTCAGGCTGTGCGGGTCCATGGGGGATGCTTGGAAGGGACTTACTCAGAAAGCTCTGCTCGCAGCAGAGTTTAGAGTCTCTTGCTTTCTTAACATGTTTCAAAAGCTGTTTTTTCTTTAAAAAAAAAAAAAATAAAAAGAGCCTAAGTGCTGAAAGAGCACTAGGCTGTGGTGCCTGGGGAGCTGTAGGCACTTGCTCCTCCTTTATATCAGTTCCTCAGGCTGCCGATTACTCTTTTCTTGGCACAGTGGCAATTTCCAAGCCCTAAATATTGTCACTGGCTCCCTCAGAGACAGCTGGCCAGAGAGAAGGCGTGAGCAGCTTTCCCCACTGCAGGAGTACAGCTGTGGTGTGGCCTGGCAGAGCCAAACTCTGCTCTTTAGGAAACAAGCAGGGAAGCACAGGGCTTTGTCCTCCAAACTCCAAAGCTTTGAATATATTTTGCTCACAAAACTGTAGACCCGTTTGTATAGATAAATTGTTTATAGGCAATCTTTTAAATCCTCATCTGTCGCAGGCCTGCTGTCCTTTCCGTGTCTTGCAGTGAAATCTCCTCTGGAAATTGGTAATTTTTCACGGTAAGCGTGGTGAGCAAAGAGAATTGGAGCATTTAAGGGTGTTGGCACTTCCCAGGGCTGCAATAAAGGAGGCTGTGCTCCTGGTGTACAGCGAGGCTGGAATGGGAGCAGGGAAGGGAACCTTTCAAGTTTGATCAGAGGTTTGACATCATCTCAGAGGAGAGGAGTGGCAGAGACAAAGCAGGACGGGATTTGGCACAGGGAAAGAAAAGGCAGCCAAGGCAGGATTTGGGGTAAAAATTGGATGGAGATAAGCAGGGCGAGCAAAAAAAAGGCCGTTCCGGACCAGTCGCTTTCCCTAATCTAGGTGAAAGTGCTGCTGCGCTTCCCTGCTGTATCTCATCCGCAATGTGAGGCTTAACATTCCTGCCTGGCACGTGGGGGCGCGGGGAGGGAGCGCGGGGGAGGACCCAGCCGGACACAAAGACGGCCGGTCTCTCACCGGAATGGCATCCAAGCCATCTCAGCTATCCAAAGCCCCAGATGCCGGCATGTGGGCTCAGCGCACAACAAGAGGCAATTCCAGCTTATCCCGGGCCAGGCCTGCTGCGGGCTGGGAGAGGCGCTGGGGGGCCTTTCAGCCCCGCTTTTATTCAGCGTGGGGGTTCCTTGAGCGAGCCGAAATTTCAAATCTCTTCCGCGCTTCAGGGCTAAAAGTGAGAGCGAGCGCGAGTACTGGAGCGTTCCAGGGGGAAGGAAGGAAGGAGCTGCAGCGGTGGTTATGCTGTGTTTGTGTGACTTGGAGCAGGGTAAATACGTGTTTGCTGACTTTGTGGAAATATCAGTGGAGGGGGTAGGACAGGTTTCCCTTTCTCCCTCTCACTGTGCGGACCTTTCTCTTGGCTTTTCTCTTGTGCGTTCAGAGCATTCCCTGAGCTCTCACGAGGTGGTCACATGTGGTAAAAGCATATCCCACAGTGCAGCCCCACACTTGGGGGTTTAGGGTCCCCAAACGCAGCTGCAGGATAATGAGTTTTGTGCCCTGAGTGCTGGGGCTGATCTCGCTCCTGTGTGCCATGGGATTGTGCAGCTCCTCCAAAACAGTCATGAGGGACACTCACAGAGCTGAGCACTGCCCGGGTTGGAGAAAAACCGGGATAGACATGGCTTTCTGTGACATGTACTTCACACTTTGTAAACACTAGCCTGATGCCCCTGCCTTGCCCTCTGGGTCTGTGCATTGCCCTCTTTCCTAAAATCCTGATGAAGCGTTGGCTAAAAGGGCTGAGGTTCTGCGTGGTGGTGTTTACGTGTCCTTGCTTTCCTTTGACAGGGACACTCATGCAGCACAGGGATGCACAGAGCTGTCTCCCAGCCCGCTCAGCCCAGACGGCGTGACCACTGACTTCCAGCCCAGCAAAGCCACGTGGGCAGCAGGAGTCAAGTTACGGCTGAAGACCAGGTGAGAATGTGTTTGTCTGTGTCCCTGCAACATCTGCAGAGACCGGGTGGAAAACTGTTACTGCTTTGGCTGCCAGTGTGCCTGAGGGGCACTCACAGAGAAGGAGTGCTGAAATTCCTCCTCAAAAGCTTTTGTCAGTGCTGGTAAAGGTCATCAGAAATGCTGAACCAAAATACCTCCACGGAAGTGGTGTACGTCTTCTCTGACTCCCCAGCTTCAGGTGCCTGGCATTCCAAAATCACCTAGCTTCTTCCAAGTCTGGGAGTTTCAGTGGGGGTTTGGCATTCACGACTGCTGAATACCTGTCTGCATTTTTGAACGATTAAATGTCTTCAGAAATCAGTTCCCTGAACTGCACTGGGTTGGCTGGTACTGTGGCAGAGCCTGATTCCCTTCCTTTGTCCACACAGTTTAGGACCAAATCCTACAGCATTTACTCAGGCAGAGCTTTCGCTGGCATCAGAAGAGCCTCTTACATCAGTCAGATGTGATCTGGGTGACCTCGTAGGTTTTTGTGTCTCGGTCTTCTGAGATTTGTACCATGAAGTCGAAGCAGTGGCTTTTATTGGCAACATTGCCTTTGGGCCAGACCTTGACTTATTTGAAGTCAAGAAGCTACAGTGATTTCCTGGAGCTGGAGGAAATGTGGCCCAGTGCCTGTGAGTGAGCAGCTGAGAAGGGAATTCCACATTCTGATCTTATCAGCAAGGATGCAGCTCTGGAGCAACCTCCCTGACCTTAGTGGAGATGCTCCAGCTTCTGGGCACTGCGGGCAGTCATGGATGCTGACCCTACCTGGCCTCAGATAGAGGAGATTTTAGAGGCTGGAGTATCTCCTCAAGCTGATTTTATCCAGGAGAAATTTATCTCTGACTGTGAGGAGCGGGACTCTGCAATTCCCCAGGTACGTGACCCACAGCGAACGTGGGAGAGGAGCTCCCCTACATCTACCGCCTCCCTATAGCAGTGAGTCATTCACCATATGCCCTCTGTAAATCCTTCTTGCCCATCAGTTTAGTAGCAGATCTTCACAGAAGCTCCAGAGCTGAGTGTTTCACTTGAATAAACTTGCCTTTGGGTGCAGAGCCAATGTTTTGCTTTACTTTTCCGGCGGCGTCGGAGGCTGTGTCTGCGCATCTCAGTTTAACCCGGGCCGGAGCTTTAGTTACGAACAGGAAGCTGCTTTAATGTGTAAGAATGTGCCTGTGGGAGGGTGTTTCAGACTCAGCAGCCTTTGCTTTCACCCAGGCAGGGGGTGCAGTTCCCCGGCACGTTTGACTCACCCCGTTACCCCCACCAAATGTGTGCAAGTACCTCCGCGCATCCTCCTGAAGGCCCTGCTGCTTCTCTCCCGTTTCCCACTCCTACATGAGCGCTTGGATGTGGAGCTCAGGAGCGTTGCCTGTGATTTGTAGCCCTGTAGCTCAGAGGAGAGCCCAGCTACTGCCTGAAGCCTTGCCCTGCGGATCCCCTTGGTTACCTGCCGTGCCTCATTGTCCACGTTCCGTTTGGATAATCGGGCTCACGGGGCAGCGTTCCTGCTGCCAGCCACCCAGTTCCTCCTAAGCACTGAACGAGGCTAGGAAAACACATTCCTTCCATTGTTTCCGAGTCTCTCCTGTTGCAAGTTGCTGTGTGTTGGATATCGGGGTGTGAAAGAATCTAAGCTATGCTTGGTTTCTGTCTTTTTAACTAATTTACTGACTAGGGAAGAATGAGAAAAAATTATTTGAATTGAGCCCGTGGGGCCGGTTCATCAGTCTGGATAAATCAGCGCAGCCCTGCAGAGCTACGGGCGGGGAAGCCGCTGCAGGCTCTGGCTGCTGGGATTTTCTGCCCGTGCTCTGGGAGATGATGTGAATCCCTGGGGAAGACGGGGAATAATAGGGTCCTTCTCAAAGACTGTAAGTCAGTCAGCTGCTTCTTTTCCATGTCTGTTCTTTCTTCCTCTTTTTCCAGCAAAGGAAAAAGAGTAAAATTATAGAAAGAAGAGGAAAGTTGCAGAGAGTATTTAATCCAGTGCTCCCCAGCTCCTCATTGTAACCTACGCATGGTCTAAGTACCAGGCTGAAGGCTCTCTTGGCTTCTCCATGTCCAAGCTTGCAGTCCTGTGGGAACAGCGCAGATGGACTAACCTGGTGGCAAGCACTTCTCAAAATAGAGATCTGAAATACTCCTCGTTTTGCGATTTAAATCACACTCACTGTGTTGCTTGATAATGCCGTCTTCAAAATAGAAAGCTGTCAGAAGATCCCGCTAGGACAAAGTCCTTGAACCCAGTAATCAAGAAGAGTGAAGTTTGTATACATCACCTCTGTTCCCGTTGAAGCCTGTGTCTGGTTAGTGTCAGGGAATGCCAGTGGGACCCTTTCTTTGTGTAGGGAAAAGTCCTCAATCTAAATATTGCCTGTCAACCCTGCGCTGGGGTGAAGGGAAGACGGAGCCGCAGCGCACGGCCTGGCTCCGAGCCCTGCACTCTTTGTTTCCTTTGCTGGACACTGGATAAATGCCTCTTCCTTGGATTAGACAGCCTGGGGGTTCCCAGAGATATGTGATAACACAGAGGTGTGACTTGCAGGACCAATAATCATTAATTACAATGTTTGACTGTTCCTAAGTTCAACGAAGGAGCGCCCGTTGCTCACAGCTGCCATCACCTCTGAGCGATCCCAGCACTTCCATCTGCAGCCTGTGGCTGAGCACACTTCTGTCAGGAAAAGCCAGCAGGAAAAAATCTGTCTCTAGATCCACATACGTGGTTGTCATCTCTGCTTCCACACAGGGATTTTCTTCCCAGTGGTATGGTAGGGATTTTTGTCCAAAGAGTTCATGATGGTAATGGTAGGAATTTCTGAGGAAATCAGAGGTAGGAAACCTCTGATTCTCTTCTTCCTGATCCCAGAGAGACTTCAGGGAGATTGGTACCTGTCTCCTAATTCCCAGATGGCACTCGGGGCCCAGTCTGATGCAACCCAGACATCCCCAGTGATGCTTATCAAAGGGGAAAAACAAATGGTGTCTGATGTGTCAGCTGGAAGCACCACACAGGCACAATGCCTGCCTCTGCCTCTGGGAAAGGAGCTGGAGAGAGCAGTGAGGCTGGACCGGTCTGGGACAGAGCCCTGAACTGGCCTGAAGGGTTTTGCTTAAGGGGTTTTTTTCTCTTTTTCTTCTGGTTTAAGACTGAGACTGCTAAAAACTGTGAGATAGTCCACAGGGATTCGCTGGGTGGGGAGTTGCCCTCTAGGAGCTGCAAAATGAACGTATTGTGGTACAGCAGGTTGTGCCCTGGTATGAGAATATTGACACACTTCACCCAAGTGTTCTCAAGTGAAGGGTTTTTCAGTGTGTTTTTTACTTAGGGAAAGTTGTCATCTGAGCATTGAGGGGTGTGGGGTGTGGGCACGAGTCTCCCTTTCCCCTGCAGATGAGGAGACACTATTGGTCAAGATCCATGATGTGAAATACCATTTCATAGACTTCAGGTCTTTCTAATGAGTCTTCCTTCTTTTTAGTCAAAATTGTGAAGGGACAGAGCTCACTCCAGATCCTCCTGCCCCAGAATTTACCAGAAGGGCTCTGTGAGTCTAAAAAGAGAGATTTAGTGAAAGACACATCAAGCTGACGCCATTCTGGTCCGACTCCTTTCTAATTGGCCTCGTCTGTTCTGCTTATTTTTAGAACCATGACTGAACCTTAATTAAGAGCGACGTTGCTTTGAGTAGATTGTGGCCTCGCTCTGTCGAAATCCTAATAGGCTTCTGAGTGCTTTACTTTTTCCTTCATCTCCTGCCTAATAGCCGGGCAGAGAGGCTGCAGCCGCGCGTTTGGACGTCTGGAAAACATCTCCTTGTTATGCTCCCGCTCCTTTAGATGTGTCCATCTTGGAGACAGGTCTGTCCCGGTGAGAATCCAGATGGTTGTGGCTGCTTTCTGTTGGTGCAGGTGCACACTCGCCCTGGAAGGAGGGTACAGGTGAATTGCTGGGATCAGGATCTCTCCACGTACACAGATCCCGCTGCTGCATGCAGCGGGATGTGGCTCAGGACAGAGTGCCCCTGCCACGTGGGTTTTATTAGGTTAGAGTTATCACCAGCTTGAAATCTTGACTGCTGTGAGGATGACGTGGTGGTAAGGATGGGCAGCTGCCCTCTTGGCTTTCTCTCTTGTGACTCAGTGCCTGGGATCAGATCCAGGAGGCACAAGCTTTGTACTTGCATCCAGGTCTTTCATTTCTCCTGCAGGAGGAGGGTCTGTGCTGCAGGGCCCCCATCCCTTCCCACCTCCCCTCATGATGGACTAGGCCACGGCTATCCCTTCCAGCCTCAGCAACCTCCCACACAGCCACCTGGCCGCACAGCTGCTGGGGGAAAGCAAGTCCCCAGGGGCCGTGGTTGTGAGGGATGGCAGACTGACCCTCTGGCCTTAATTCTCTTCTCTGCCCCGTCCCTTCTTCCTTGGACATATTAACAGCAGCCGCTCATCAGAGCCATCCCCTCAGGTCACGGAGATGTGTCCTGGTGACCACTGCTCCTGCCTGGATCCGCAGGTGGATTCTGCTTTCCTTGAAAGGTTTTGCTGCCTTCATCCTCAGCGTTCCTTGTCTCTGCTGAGGAGGGGTTTGGAACTTGTGGGGACAGAGAAAAATGAGCACGAGGCCAGTGGTACAAGAAGAATTGTTCACAGTTCTCTTTTCAGCCACCTGGATGGTGTTTCTGATGGATGTGAGAATGATGAAAACAACTCCCTGCGAGCTCTGTGGGAGTAGAAAAAGATCAGTTTATTGGGGCATTGATGAACCCGAGTGGTTGGTTAATCAGCCACAACATCCCTCTCTGCCTTTCACTCATTAGCTTTCCAAGGACGGGGAAAAAACGCAAATGGCAATTTGAAGAAGCTGGGTTGTTTGCTCTGGTTGAAGATGGGCCTTTTCACACTGAAGGACTTGCACTCCTGAAGGATGCTGGGCTTGAGGTACTTTTGAACTTGCAGAGCACTCAGGTCATGTGTGTACTCCAGAACTGGCAAGGAACAGTATGTGAAGAACAGGAATCAGACTGAATACACTTGTCTGGATGTTTTTAGTTTGTAACCTTGAGAAAAAGATAACTCAACCTTTCAGTTGTATTGTGAAGAAAGCCTCAGATGTTGGTTCATTGGTAGAGTTAGTGCCAAAGTGTCTTTGTAAAGGTCCATTCCTGTTTTGCATACAATGTAAAAATAATCTCCAGAGATTTCAGAGAAGAGCACGCTCAGCTCTTCCTAATAAGAGAGAGCTGCAGAGCTGTTCCTGGTGGAGGGCCTTGGAGATGTGAATGTGGTCCCTGGAGCCCAGACTGCTCCCAGACTGTGCCAGGCTGCCACCGGGGAGTCTCTGCTGGACCGGGCACGTTTCCATCGGCAAACACTGGGACCAGCATAGCCATGGGGGAGCACCCAGATAGTGGCAGCTGGACGGGATTAAAGACTATCCCTTTCCCTTTGGTTTTCCAGCCTACAGTGTGAACTGGCAGTATCTGGTCTGTAGTCTGTGTTACAGCTGCCATTCAGATGCCAGCCTTGCATCGCATCTCACTGACTTCTCCAGGTGTCTTCGCTCCCAGGCATTTGTTGCGATGCCAACCTGACCTGGATGCCCAGGCTATCTGATCACTGGAGGTGTCCATGAGGAGCCAGGAGTCTCTTTTTCCAGCCTTGGCATTTACAACACAGGGATCACTTTGTCTATTATCTGAAGCGGAGAATTTTTCAGTAATAAGGTTGTCCCGACACTTTCACAAGTACAGCACAGAATATATAAAAGATAAGGTGATGAGGTTGGTTTGTTGTTGTTATTACAGTTCTGCATTTTTAAATCCTACAGCCTCCTGAGCCAAAGTGTCAGCTGCTGCTCCTGGGTTTGTTGAAGGCAACTTAGCTACACCAAAGTAGCACCAGTTAAAGATCTAATGATTTATTCGCCTTCACTCAAGTCAGGCGTTAGCTGCTGCATTTGCAGGTTTTATCACTCAGCCAGTTTGTCTGGGATGAATCAGCATCTGCCACATTTCCGAGACTGGGTAGGTGTGGAAATAGTGCAAGGTTATCCCACACAGAGCTGGTAAGCTGGTACCGTGTGTCTTCTGACTGAAATTCAGAGCTGTCCGTGTGTTGTATCATTGCAAGGATATCAAACAAGAGGGTTTAAAATACCCGTGGCTCAGATGATTGGCTACACAGCTCCCTCATGGTTTTTGCTGATCAAACCAAGGGATAACATGCTTTGCACGGGATCATTTATTTTCCCAAGCCAAAAACTGATGCTGAAGGCTTGTGCTCCACCAAAGTACTTAAAGTCTTTAAATGTCTGCACTGGAAAAGGCAAGAATGCAGGTTATTCTTAATAAACAGTTTTGTCGACTTCCCATCTGGCAGTGTCCAGGTTCCTTGTTTTCTGGGCAAGGAGCTTAACAGAAGAGCTCTATTTTAAACACACCTACACGTGTAAAGGTAAAATGGTGTTGGGTTCAGCTTGCCCTTTGCAGACCTCCAGTCCAGTTTTCCTTAAGACAATCCTGCCACAACGGATGTTAAAGGGAAAAGCATGTCCCTTTTTCTTCCTTCTTTTAGCACATGATGAGAAAATAACCAGCACTTCTGAAATCTGTATGGAAAAAATTCTGGAGAAATGGCTTTGCCTCTCACTCTCTGCCTATGCTTTTCCATGCTGTAGAACATCGGCGGGTGCTGATGTTAACTGGTACTAGGAAAGGACCTGACCCTAAAAAGCATTTTTAACTTTTTGCAGTTTCCCATACCATTTCTTTTCCCAATCTTAGGCAGTACTGGGAGAATCCTCTCTCAGTGTCTGTGTTACGTCTGCCAGGGGCATTTTAATCGATGTACTGGTGTGTTCAGGACATGCTGTGCTGTGAATTTTTCAGTGAGAGAAAGATTAAAGATGTGTCATAGCCTCGACTTGAATTTATTTAGTCAGAATTGTCCTGCAGACTGTCACATTTCAGCAGGACACAGGCCCAGTGTGGCTGCTCATTCTCCCAGGGAGAGAGTGAGAAACTCTGGAAATGAATGCTAGAGCAGGGGACAGATCCCTCATGGAAAGCAGCAGGAGGATTAAGGACAAGCCCAAAGGCTGGGGCAAAGGAGAGTCTGTGTGGCCTCTTCAGGGGACTCGATCACTAATCCCCTGCTTTGACTTTCCATTGCACCACTCTGTGCTTTAAATAAAGTGTCAGTGGGTTTTTTTTCCTCAGGGCTGACAGACACGGGCCTTGGCGCTGGTGACTGAAGGCACCGAAGGGCGGCCGCGCCGTGCCACGCCTGGGGACACACCCCGGGGACAGCTGTCCGGCCGGGTGGGATGCGAGGGACACACATTGCCAGCCCTCGGTTGTCACGTCTCGTCCTGCATTTTTAGCAGCACCGAGGAGAGGTCGAAAGTCCCTTTGCAGGCTTCCACCTCCTCGTGGCAGTCAGCGATCCACTTGTGCAAATCCAAGAGGGAGCGCGTTGTGGGAATGTCAGGGGTATTCACACATGGTTACTGCGGGATTTGCGTGGAGTGGATTGAAAAGTAGCAGTGCAACACAAATGAGCACGAGCAGGTTTACATGTCGGTGTTAAGTTCACATCCCTCTTCCTTGGGAGAGCTGGCCTGTTGCTAACGTGCAAACTCCTGCTTTCACCCAGGCGGAGTGAAACTCCAGGCCGACCTCACTCCTGGCATTCAACCAAACTCGCGGAGAACCAGCCCGATCCCAGCATGATGCAAATATCTCAGGGCACGCTTGGCATCCCTTGGCATCAGTCCTACCACTCCAGGTAAGCGCCACACAGCTGTGGAGGGAAGGGAGGGGGCAAAGGTGTGGTGGGGAAATGGTACCAGTTGCCTCCATACAGCTGGGCAGGTTTACAAACAGCCAGGGTTCGGATTAGAGTTAGGAAGGCTCCAGTTCCCGTTTGGTTTCCCTGATAAAGTGGCCGTGTTTTCCTCCCCGAGGTGATTAGCAGCTAGGAAATTAATTAGTTTAAAAATCCCCCTTCCTACAAAGATGGGAGCCCACTGTCAGGATGCTGATAGAGCTTTCTGTGGATGCCCCCATATGGAAACACAGCATGGTTGTTTTCTCAGCAAAGGAAAAGAAATCCAAAGTCTAAATTGCCTGTTGGAAAAAAAGGAAGAAAAGGGTGTAGGTAGCAGAGCCTGTCAGCGTAACGGAGCAGCCAGCAGCGCATCAGCGACAGTGCTCCCAGGGTGAGGAGTTCAGGGAGGGATTTCCTGGTTTGACAGTGGCTTTCTGCAGGAGTCAGCTCTATCATAACCGAACGTGCAGGGCAGCTTGAGGAGGGACAAGTTTAAATTCTGCCCTTGAAGGATTTTCCCTGGAAAGGCAGAAGGGTTTCAAACTCTCCATTATAGCCTCTGGGATTGAAACATCACTTTCTTCTACAGGCAAGACTGATCCTTGGCAGAGGAGAGGAAAGAGAAAAAAGAGCATTAAAGAAAGTGAGGAGATGGTCGCAGAAAATAAAGTGTGTTGGTCTGTGGCCTCAGCACAGCTCATGCTGGAGTGTACTCCTTTCCCACCAAGGGGCTTTGCTTCCCAGGCAGTTCCTGGCAGAGCCTTTGGCAGCATGGCTCTGTCTCCCGGGTGCTTGAGGGGGCGCACGGGGAACATCTAGTGGCCAGCTGGCTAGGGCTGTGCTGGGCATTGCCAGGGAGATGGTTATTTGAATCCAAAATAGAGTGGTGCATTTAAATGAGTAAACCAGCTTTGTCCTGAGATTTGCCGTGTTTCTTCCTGCCCGTGTTCCTCTGCATGTCTCTGCAGAGCTGCTTGTGAGCAGGCTTCCTTCTGCCTTTCCTCATCCTTAGCAGCCTTCTCCCCTGGGTCTGTCCCTTGTCTGGGATATGATCTGGAGCCAGCCTCCAGCTCTGTGCCTTGCCCTGCCACGGCTCATCCCTTCCTGCTGCTTCCCTGTGGCTCTGCCAGGACAGCACATGTAGTTGCCCAGGGAACTAGAGAAAGTGATACCTGAGGAAGGGAAGCTGGGAAGAGAGGGAAGAAAAGTGCAATCCTCAGGCTACACTCTCCAGTCCTCAGTGCATTTGCTTGAATCTGGAAGGGGAGATTAGCCAGGGCAAACTCCGCAGACATTTGTGATGTCCCCTTGTGAGATGTGCAAAAGGGACTGTGACAGGCACAAAGAGCTCCCTTCCCATGGACAGAAAGATCTCTGAATATCCTTCTCTTTTTATCACTTCTCTGGTGGCTATGAGTCCTCTTTGGACACCTTAGAGGAAGTGCCAAGGTGTACCTGCACCTGCTGAGCTACATGGGGAGGTGGCAGTGCAGACTTCCCGGGAATTCTCAGACTGTTTCTATGGTTGCACCCCACTTTTCTCCAGGCGCAGGCACATGCATCTCTCCTCTTCTTGTCAGCTTAGTTTTCTCGCAGCAAACAAACTATCCTTGGGACAGCTGAATTTCCAGGAAGCCTGCCAGGGCATAGCCTTCATCTCCATGAAAAGAAATGAAATGGGAAAAAAAGAAAGAGATTAGATTCCCCCCAGAACGCCCCTCGTGCTCCTCTCCTCCTCCTCGGTGGCGTCGGTGCTCATTCAGTTTTCCAAGGGCTTTGGATGGGCTTGCTGGGTGGGGTTGATCCTCCCTGGCTCCAGAGATGCACCGTCTTTCTGTCTGTATTTCCCTCCCACCCTTCTGTGGTAAATAAGAGCCATGTGTTGCAATGTCAAGCAGTTCCTCTTTGTGAACTGGGATGACTCCAAACAGGGGATGGAGCAAGGCCCAAATATGGGTTTTCATCTCAAAACTAAACATCTTGCTTCTGAGCTCACTTTATAAGTTGTTGTGCCTCTCCTCTGCTGGTTTTCACTCTTCTCTCGCTGTCCTGCAGCTCCTCCACCAGCGATCTCTCTGCATACGAGCATGGCTATCTGAGGAGGAGTCCCGATCAGTACAGCTCCCGGGGCAGCATGGAGAGCTTGGACCACTCCTCCCCTGCCTACCACCCTTGCCACCTGTCCCCGGCCAAATCCACCAACAGCATCGACCAGCTCTCCCACCTCCACAGCAAGAGAGACTCTGCCTACAGCTCCTTCTCCACCAACTCCAGCATCCCCGAGTACCCCGCGGCGCCGTTCGGCAAGGAGCCCTCGTGCTCCCCGGACGGCGCGCAGTCCCGCGGGGGGCTGCCGGAGGGGATGAGGCAGGCGGACATCCGCTACGTCAGGACGGTGTACGACGCCCAGCAGCGCATCTCCCAGGAGTACGAGGTGAAGCCCTCGGCCCTGCTTCCCGGCAGCGACGCCCGGGCCTCCCTGGACGGCCGCGGCCACGGCAGGCTCCAGGCCTTCAGCCGGCACAACGCGGCCTCCTCCTGGGCACAGCCGGCCCAGGGCCCCTCGGACAGCAAGAGCCAGCCTCCCAAGGGACCCCCCCTGCCTCCCACTCGCAGCGACAGCTACGCAGCCATCAGGCACCACGAGAGGCCCGGCTCGGGCGCCGGCCTCGAGCCGAACAAGCCCGGCCGGACCCAGCCGAAAGGGGCCTGGGCACCGCTCGTCAGCTCCCTGTCCCAGGGGCCGCTGCTGAAACCGCCCTTTGGAGACGGGCACCTGCACACCGTGGTGGAGAAGAGCCCGGAGAGCAGCCCCACCATGAAGCCCAAGCAGAGCTATTCCCAGGCAGCCCAGCCAGGACAGCCCCTGCTGCCCACCGGCGTCTACGCCGTTCCCTCCCCAGAGCCGCACTACGCCCAGGTGCCCCGGCCTTCCGCCAGCAGCACCGGGACGCTTTACCCAGCTCTGGCCAAAGAAAGTGGGTACTCCCCAGCCCTCCCGGTCTCCTACGACAAGGCCGTAGCCGGCGGCACCCTGGGCTTGGATGAGAATGGAAACCAAAGCACTACAAACAGGTCGACCATCTTCTACCAGCCCCCCGCCACTGAGAGAAAGCACGAAGCCAAACTCGTCCAGCAGAAACCTCCCAGCGCGGCAGGCCCGGAGCTCTGCCCGGCTGCGTCGCGAAAGGAGGAGCTGCTACCCCTTTACAAGGCAGCACACAGCCACCGGGAGACCCCGGGTAGCACGCAGGCCTCCAAGCCCATTTTCCAGGCTCCACAACCCCAGCCGAGGGATGCTAGTGAGAGGAAAACCCATTACCAGCCCAAAGAGGACTGGACACCTGGATCCCAGGAGGACAAAAATGGCAATGCACAGGTAAACGAGAGAGACGCTGCTGCTCCCCACCCGTGGGGTCACAGCAAGGCCAAGCAGTATGGCTTCTCTTCCTTGCAGAACATCCCAGAGAGCTCCAGGAGGCAAAGCAGCTCCGAGCTAAGGGAGACGCAACCGGGCGAGGGTTATTCCAACACCAAACTGTCCTTCCTGAACAGCAGCAGCAGAGAGGAGAAGGATCACAGGGAACAGGGGCACAGGCAGTGGAGCGACGTGGACCCACAGGCCTTCACGAGGCAGGAGGAGGAGGGCACAAGCGTGGCTCTGTTCCATGCTGCCGAGCCAAAGTGCAAAGAGCCCCCTTCCCCGCAGCTTCCAAAGACCTTGGATTTCGGGAGGAGCCGGCTCAGCTCTAGCAGCACCCAAAGCTTTCCCTACAGCAAACCGGAGGCTGGCAAGCCCCGCTGCTCGGTGCTGGAGAAGGTCAACAAGTTTGAGCAGCGGGAGCAGAGCACTCCCCGGCCCCAGAGCGCTGGCGTTCCCAGCTTTGGCCAGCACTATGGGCCGAGCAGGACGAGCCAGCCCTCTGGCACGAGGTGCTCCGTGCACAGCCCGGAGGACATGAGGAGCAAGCTGCCCAGTGAGCCAGGCAGGGGCTCCAGCCCTTTCGTCAGGAACGGGAAGCTGGAAGAGGCTGACTGGCGCCCCGTAGAGCAGCAGATGGTGGCTTCGGTGAAGCAGGCAAGACCCAGTGAGTACTACACCCTGTGTCCTGAAAATGAAGTACAAATAAGGGCAGCTCAGCTACCACGGAGTAAAAGCACATTCCAGCTGGGAGGCGAGCCTGAGAAGGAGATCCTCTGGAAGGATAACATCCAGGATGCGCACGGGTCGCAGCTGGACACGTCGTTTAACAGGGCCTACAGGAACAGCATTAAAGATGCCCAGTCCAGGGTGCTGAGGGCCACTTCCTTCCGTCGCATCAGCCCCCCGTTCGGGAACACGCCCAAGAGGCTGCCCCAGAGGCCCGCCTCGGCCCACGTGGGCCTGAGGAGCACGGCAGCATCCCCGCACACCCCCAAGGAGAGGCACAGCATCACGCCCACGGAAGGCGGCTTCTCCGGCCTGGACTACGCCAGGACGCAGCACGTGCTGCGCATCGGGGGCCGGAAGCGGCTGACGGCGGAGCAGAAGAAGCGCTCCTACTCGGAGCCCGAGAAGATGAACGAGGTGGGCATCTCAGACGGGGAGCCGTCGCCTTTCTCCTTCCAGAAGAAAAGCATCCATTTTGTCTTCCCAGAGAACACGGTGGCCGACCGGCGCAAGATCTTCGAGAGGGACGGCAAAGCTTCCTCCACAGCCAGCTTGTCCAAGCCGGAGCTCAAGCAGCTCCAGCAGAACGCCCTGGCCGACTACATTGAGCGCAAAACGGGACGACGGCCGTCCTCGCAGGACATCGGGCTGCTCCGGGAGCGCTCCCACAGCTCCTACCTGCAGCTCGGCGGCCCCGACAGCCAGAGCCTTTCCTCCGCCTCCAGCATGAATTCCCTCCAGGACCAGAACCTTTACCGCCGCAGAGAGTCCATAGAGCGGATATCCAGGACAGGACGGATGTCTTCCACCCTTCCCCCTGGGCTGATGGACTACATGGACACGAGTGGAGATGAGAAGGTGCCGGGGCGCCAGGACAGCCTGGTCGCCAGCCGGCCCAAACCAGAGAGGTGCCGGGACTACAGACCCAGATCGGATCTCACCAAAGGCACGCAGACAGACCCGCTGGGCGTGCAGGGCCAGCCTCGCTACAGGAAGCAGGAGCAGGTCTTTGAAACGCCCTCCAGCGCCAGGAGATCCGGTAAATCGGTGTCTGTGGAAGACTTGCTCGATAGGTACGACAATCAGCCGGTCCCTGTGCACGTGCGTTCCAGGTCGTCTCCCACGGCGGATAAGAAACACCAGGTATGTGGGAACGGGATCATGTGTACCCACGAGCGGGGCTCTCGGAACCAGGGAGTGTGGGGGGGTGTTGGAGAACAGGCTGATGCCCAGTCATGGCTAGGACTCCATTGATTAGAGACAGGTTCAGCACACGCTGAGGCAGTTCAGTGCACCTTAATTAAAAGATCACCGGTGGGGTTCAGCTCTCTCCCTGCTGGGCTATGTCAGGGGTGTCAGGAATGCTGGGATTTCAGTGCATATGCTGGTGTGTTCTTGCTGCTCTGGACATCCCATCTGAGGAGTGCTGTCCTTACCTGCCAGCAGCACCGGAGAAGCACTGAGCACCTTTCTGGTGGGGTGTTCCACTAAGGCAGTGATGAGGCTGTTTTGCCTCAGCCCATTTTCCTGGTGCAAAGTAGAGAGGATTAGAGGCTGCTTGGAATTGCCCTGGCTCCCACTGTGCCTGACAGTGCTGGGAAGTACTCGGCAGAGGCACTGCCAAATAACCATTATGTTCAGCCTCCAGCCCTGGAGGGAAACATCACAAAGAAAACTGAGCAGAGACCCTGGCCCTTCCATGTCCCCTGCTTGGTGGTTGGGAACATCGCACTGATGTCACAAATGGGGAATTCGACTGACTCGGATGATGGTAAACAGTAGAACCAGGCTAAATTCTTAAAGAACAACTGCCCAGGCCAGCTCTTCAGCTGGCTGAAATCTGTTCAGACCTATTTAGGCAACTGCAGCTGGTCAAGCCACATGGATTTACAGCAGTGCCGGGTCTGCTGCCCCATCCCTGTTTCCATGCCAGGCTCCATTCATCACGGAGAGAGGGAGCAAACAACCAAAATGTGTGGACAGGCTCCTAGCCCCAAATAGGCTGAGTGCTTGGAGAGGCTCCCGTACTTACAAGGCAGCTAAGATCCAGGACGTCTCCTTCTACTCCTGCACTCACTCCTGGCCCAGAACAGATTATCCATGAACAACAAAGTGGTCCTGAGTCAAGTGACAGAGGAGGCTCTGGGCAGCATCTCACAAACGGGCCAAACCGGGGTGGGGGGAAAAAGCTGCCCTCCCAAACTCATTGTGTGCTTCGGTCTCCACATCGTCCCTCGGCAGCCCTCAGCTCCCACACCACGTCTTTAAATAGAGTGAATTAAAAAAGCAGCTTGTGAATATCAAGTGACCGGAATGCACTTCCAGAACCACCCCGTCTCATCCCACCATCAGTATTTTTCCACCCCAGCCAGGCACCAGGCCCATCTGTGCCATTTTGTCACGCTTGCCGGTCAGAGCAGCAGCAAAACCAGACATCCAGAGAGAGAAAAATCACCAAAGTGTACTTTTCAGTGACAGGTTGGATGGCAAGCAGCCCCAATTCATTTTTCCTCACCCAGCTCCATCAAGCAGGAGGTGCAGGGCAATTCTTGAGATCTTTACTTCCCCCTCCTGGCTCATTTGTAATTGTTCATACATTCAGCAGCCAAACCAGAGTTTGTGCCTGTTGGAAGCCAAGTTGAGGAAGAGGGTGAACAGCACTGCAGACCTGCTCACAGAGTCCTAATTCAGGTGCTGAAGAGGGATGAGCCCTTATGGCTGTTTCCCAGAGGGATTTAGCTGTAACCACCTGTGGAACAAGGATTAGTTTCATAGGCAGCGAGGCACTTGTGAAAATCCTGCTCTTAAATCCTAACTTGACTTCCAGCCTATACACCAATCCATAGGGTCTGTTCAAAAGGGAAGTGTGTGTTGAAGTGCTTTCTTCATTAGGTTTGTTTCTGATCCATCTCCAATGCAAACCCACAGCTACAAACACGGGGGACAAAGCCAAACCAACAGGGTGATTTTTTTCATTATTATTATTTATTAGATTTCTTTTGGCCTGTTCAGATTTTTTTGTGGGAAATGTTTATTTCCAGTTTAGCAGCAGACTTCTCTGCCTCACTCACTGTTCGTTTTTCAGGGCCTTGTGTACAGTGCTTAATGTTCCTTTCAGGCTGTATACAAATCACGTTGCACTGTCACTGCAGGAATTTGTTTAGAGATAGGAAGGAGTGGATAGCCGTGGGGAATGACTTGCTCTCAGGCTTTGGAAGGCATTCTCATCCGTGTTTTGGTATTTTGTTTTGCTTTCTGCTCGCTGCTGACGCTGTCTCTGGTACCCCAGGAGCTGCTGAGAAGGGAGAGCGGTGAATTCGGCCCCATGGTGAGGGATCCCTTCTACGTGGTCAGCGCAGGAGCCAGGTGGGTGTAATGTCCCTGTCCCCTTTGTCACTGCAGGGCCAGCTCTGGCCATCCTCCTGCCAGCAACAGTTGTCATGGCTTGTCTAGAGCTAAGACCTGCACAAACACAGTTCCAGGTGTGCTGTGCCCAGCAGACTTAGGAGGAGTTGCTACAAGCTTTTTCTTTCATTACAGACATTAATTTACTATCAAGTCCTCTTCGTGTCATCTCGGAGCACATTTATGCAGCAAATTTCCACTTACATAACTTCTAGAATGTGTTTGATGTGCTGTTGGAACTTCACTTACTGGATGCTATCATAAGTGAAGGACCCTAAAGGAAAAAATACCTCGATGTCTCATGCTGGCTGGTTTTATCCACCCCAGGATGCTGCCTCCCCAAAAGCGAGGGACTAAACCCAGGATATTTCCTTGCTCATGCTCAGCTGGGAGCCGGCCTTTGGGCTGCTTCCCTTCATCCAAGCAGGATGTATTGCTCAGCAACAGGGGAGAGAGAAATGTTCTTAAAAATAGAAAAGTGTAAGCACAAAACTCGGCGTCTTAGGACTTATGTAAGTCTCCACTTAGCCCCGGATTGTTTTGAAGTTAACGAGAACTGAAGTTGATCGTGCTGTATTTACATTTAAATAATAAATAGATGTTTGCCCTAAGCCCCGAGTGCCCAAACAGCTAACTCCCATTACAGTAAAAGCCATCAAGAGGGACTAAAAGCATTGTTCACAAAGGAGCTCTGTTCCTCACAAACTTGCAGTAAATGCCAGCTCTCTCTGTGGTCACAGTGGGAGTTAACACTGCTGTCTCCAAAGGTTTCTCCGTGCAGCTCTGGGTCAGGGAGTGACAGCTGGAAAGAGAAGAAGGCTCCTACTCTGGCTGATCTTACTTCTGGCCATTTTTGCCCCTAAGAACACATAAATGTTGTTTTAAAGGGACTCAGTCTGCCTTCAGGCACATCCTTGTAGGATTATTTAAAACACCTGTTTACCTTGATTTGGAATAACTTTATCCATGTTTTTTCCTAAGAGAACAATGCAGCTGTTTCAGTTCCTCCTGCCTCCCTTCTCTCCTAGAGATGGCATTTCATCCTGCTGCTCAATCGCTACTTGTGGCTTCCTTTTATTTTTTCCTTTCCCCAACCTATTTTCCAAGTAATGGGATTGAACACCCAGACTGAACACAAGTTTATTGGGGCACGAAATGCAGGTTTCTCGTTTTCATGCTTCACTGCACAAAGATTATTGGTTATTAAGAGTTTTATGATGCTCGTGCAGCGTAGGCATCCCGCGTGCTTCGCAAGCACATTTCTTCTGGGAGATGGGAGCTTTCTCCTCTTGCTCGGAACTGGATTTCCCAAAAGACAAAACAAAAGGATCGAAGCGTTCGCCGTGCGTGGGCCCTTCAGGGAGGCAAGGCAGGCGGGAGGAATTAGGTTTCTAGGTTTCCTTGGCACACAGCTGCCCCATGTGTTGGAGAGGAGATGGGACCATCCCTACCTCCTCTCGTGCTCGAGGAGGAAAACGGTCAGATGTTCAAGTTAGGAAAACCTTGGTCAGCAATCCCTTGGTCCGGTCACACAGGCTCTTCCTCTGCTCCCCAGGTGTCACACAACATTGGGAACTGCTCCACCAGTTTTAGAACCCACAGTTGCTTGCTTCCACAGCAGGAGAGATCTCTGAATCAGAGAAGCACCATCTGGCGTTCCAGACAAACACTGAGCATCTGAAAAGAATACACACTGCTACTGTCCAGGAACCACAGACAATACCAAGAGCAGCCTGTCTGGGAAGTTTCCCCACTCCCAGGCACAGGCTGCCAAATTCTATTCTCAGTCACACCAGAATAAAGCCAGAACGACCCATGTCTTTGACAGAGTTATTCTTGATTTGTACCAGTACATCTGAGAACAAATTTGGGGCCCAAGTCTCCAGCATCACAGATTGGCAGTGTGGGGATTATTTGACAACACATCTCAGGAACAGAAAATGCACTGGCAGTATGGCTTTATTGCGTTTTACTGGTTTATGGGATGGCCTCGTGGTTCCAGGCCACCTTCTCTTGCGTCTGCCGGTGCCATTATTACTGCTCAGTTTGTTTTCCAGCTAAATAGCCAGCCAGGCAAATAGGGTTGGCTCTGGATTCCAAGCAGGATCCTCACTCCAAAGGCCAGACGCTGTCTCTCAGACTCACGTGAGAACTCCCTAAAAGACCTGGAAGGAATAATTCGATCTGCTGGCTTTGCAGCCTTAACATCCGCTTGCAGTTGGAATGTGTTGGCTTTGGTGTTTGTCACACCTGCCTGTCTGAGGGAGCTCTTTCTTCTAACAGAATTCCAAGGCTGCAAGAGCTTTTTAAAATTTTCTCCGTAGTCAAAATAGTGCATTTTTTGGCCTTGCTTTGTTCTGGGAGACAGTTGAATCATTTTAATGGCACCTTTCCAAAAGGAGCAGATAACATTATGGGAATCTTTGGCCCATGGAGCTGAAATTCTTAAGATTACAAGCAATTGAGAATGGAGTTTGGTGGTAGATAATGGCAAATGGTGCATCTTACAACAGCTGCTACTGGCCCCATCTGTAACAACCAAAATTGAAAGCAGAGCAGGAAGGGAAGCCAGGCATTAGGTTTTCCTAATATTTTTTTCATTGAGTTACTGCTGTGGTGCTTGCTACATGTGTGTGTGATGTAGCACACACTGAAATTGATGGGAGATGCTAAGAGAGAGTGGATCTGGCTCAGGATTTCACTTCCAGTTTCAAGGCACAGCTGTACCTCACCTAGACCAGCAGGCAGTGATGCTGGCCTCCGATAGGGTTGGTAACTTGCCCCTTAAGGAGGTGCACAATAAATTTTCCTGCTCACTGATTAGTTTTAATCTTGCCATGGTCTGTCTCTTGGTTTTAGGTCCTTCAGCAAGAAAGAAAGAAGCCACTCAGAGAAAATGGCGTTCACAAGTTACTACCCCCATCCCCTCTGCAGCACCGAGGTTGTCGCCGGGCCCACCACGCTGGCTGAGAACCACAAGCTCTCAGAACTCTCCAGGCCGGATAGCAGGACTTCTGCATTTTTCCCAGCCCCGACAGAGGCAAGGAGTCACTATCCTGAGCAAAAGCAAGGCTTTAAACCCTTGTTCCTTAACCTTACTCTTTCTGGGTCTGGCCACTCTTTCCCTAATGCACCCACCCAGGCTCCCTCAGACTTGCAGAGCACAGGTGACAGCCAGGCTCCGAGACAGCACCATGCCAAACAAGAGGCTGTTCCCCCCGAGGGCAGCGGGAACGCTCAGGCACAGCCTTTGGATGCTGTCCAGGGCAGATCCCCCGAGACTCCCACGGAAGAGATGATGTGGAGAAGGAAAGCCGGGCTGCTGCACAGGTCCCTCCCGCCCAAAGTAGCGTGGGCTCATCCGGTCAAAGACAGCGGCTACGCGAGGGCCGTGGGGTCTCCTCCGGCAGCCGGGCCCAAGCCCTCCCAGAGGTGGCAGTCCCTGCCCACACAGAGCAGCACTTCCTCCGACCCAGAGACTCCTTCTCCCCAGGGCATGACCCAGCTCCGGATCTCGGAGTCGGGGCTGCAGCTCACGCCCCCGCCGTCGCTGCAGGACGAGGAGGACGATGAGGTGTTTGTCACGCCATCCCAGCCACCCTTCTCCCCGCCACCGCCATCCCGTCCTCTTCCCGAGCTGAGCTCTTGCACTTCTGCCAACGGCACAGAGGAATTCCCACCTCCTCCCCCACCCACTGAGGGGAATGGGGCAGCTGGAGACAAATCCCCCCGGCTCCCAGAGGAGGCCAGCGTGAGGTAAGGGCGGGCTGGAGCGTGGCAGCTCGGGCAGTGCAGGGCCATATACAGTAAGATATGCAGGGCTGGGACAGATGGGGCTGATCCCACGTGCCGTGAGACCCCCAGGCGACTGGGCAGGGAGCTTGCACGTTGCCAGGGGACAGGGACAGACAGACAGACTCGCTGCCGGTCTGCCAAGAGCAGCCTCAAATGATGTGGCCAGAGCAGGGTCTGCCGGCAGGTGCACTGACAGGTGCTCCCCAAAACCCCAGGACAGGGGACTATGGGGGAACACTCCTGGGCTGGTTCTCCCTGCAGATTTCAGTGCAGTTGCTTCTGGCTCTCTCTCCAGCACAGAGCTGGAATGGCTGCTGGCTCCTTCCAGTTACTGGATTTTGAGAGACAGCTGTGAAAATCCATGATGGGTTTTTCCAAACAGTTAGTATTTCTCAGAATATATTTTGGACCTGGCACAAAATAATGCTGTTATGAAACAGTGACCATCTGCCAAGAAATGACAACGCAAATATGTCACGGTCAGGCTGTATAGGGAAATTCTCCCGAAGGATAGGACTTTGGGCGAGGTGCCCAGGTGGTTTAACTCAGCACAGCTTCCCTCACTCCCAGGGAGCTGCTCTGATATCCATCTGGGAAGAATCTGGCCGGGGCTGTAGTTGGGATTGGCTTTTCCAACGTGGCAAGGACAAATGGGTAGAGGCTGCTCGGGATGGTGCTCCCGGGCGGGGAGGCGCGATGTCCCCAGCCCACCAGCGGAAAACCAAGTGACTTGGTGTTCACTAGTTCTTTCTGTGTTGGAAGGACAGTCCAGCAGTGTGCAGGTTGAAGGGACAAAACAGGTCTGGTGCCAATAGCTTTACACTGTAGACCCTCCATATTGGAATGAGAAGCAAGACACAAAAACAAGCGAGGGAGAAGGAAAACTCGTTTCTTGTAGGCCTTTACCTTGTGTTCACAGTGCTCCTGGGCGGTAGGTTTCTCTTCATCTCACAGAATGTTTCTGTCCATAGCAGCTTCAAAAGCTTTCCCAAAGCCCTGGCCGAGAGGGAGAGAACAGGGTTGGGCACCAGCACCGGTGAAAATAACTGGCCCCTCTTGCCAACCCCGTCAAAGAGGACTGGCTCTCCATCTGCTGTGGATCAGCAGCACCAGTCCCCTGCTACTTCTGAAGGGCCTCAGAGCACTGACAGACAGCCCATAACTCAGCCTGAAGGTAACCCCAGAGAGCCAGCATTGGAAAATGCCAGCCTGGACTCCGGGATAACCAGCACAGCACCCCCAGTGAAGGCAAAGAAAAAGACCCCTGAGGATATTAAGTCAGAGGCTCTAGCAAAAGAAATTGTCCATAAAGACAAGTCTCTGGCTGATATCCTGGATCCAGATTCCAAAATGAAGACAACCATGGACTTGATGGAAGGGATTTTCCCCGGCGGAACCAGCTTGCTGAAGGAGAACAACATGAAGAGGAAGATGTCGCAGACACGGGCCAGCAGGATGGCAGTGGCGGATGACACGTAAGCACTGCTGGGCTGGGGCGAGGGCTGGCAGAACTCCCTGCTCCCTCGCTTCTAAGGACACCCCGTGCCAAATTGTCCTGCATCTCCATATAGGTGACAGTGAGGTTTGCAGTTCAGAGGTGTGAGGCCTGGCAAGGCATTTCCAAACAGCCTTTGCCATGAGCTGGGCTCTGTGTCTGGGCTCTGAGCTCACCTCTCTGCGCTGTGTAGAAAACGATGCTGAGCTTGGGAATAGAGCAGGAAATGAAACGTCCCTGGAGATATAATTGGATTTTGCTATCTGAACCTTAGTGATCTGAAGCAGTTCGGTCCAAAGCACAGGAACAGAGATAAGAAAGTAAAATCATGATGAAAATAATGGCAGACACAGGGATAACAAGAGGCCAAATTCTGGAAGGAGGGATGAGGGGACCTACTTGTTACAAGATCAGCCCAAGTCCCCCGGTGTGGGTTTTTTAAGACGGAGACTTCCAAGTGGCAGCTGGAGAAGTGTCCAGAAGTCAGTTGTACTGCATGGTGCCAGGTAAGAGGGTCAGTCTGGCCACCTCCGGCCGAGCTGTGCTGCCTGACCTTCAGCAGCAAGGTAAATCCTGTGCAGAGCTGTGTCCAGTCACCTTTAAACCTAGTGGCTGTGCCGTGCTGGGACAGCAGCTGACACGCACCCCCTGATGGCAGGAATCCGCCTTGTCCTGCTGGGTAATTACACTGGGAAAGGTACCAAAGAGGGAGTCCTGGAAAACCATGGATCTGAGCACCGGGAAAAGCCAGGCTCGGACTGAACTCTTCCTCTTTCTTCACTGTGGTGTAGGAGAGAGGAAAAGGAAGCTCCTGTCACTCTGGTCACCTGTCCTGCTTACTACAGCGTCTCAGCACCCAAAGCAGAACTGCTGAATAAAATCAAGGACTTGCCAGAAGAAGTAGGTGAGGAAGAGGAGCTGCTGGACATCAATGAGAAAAAGGTAAATTCAGCACACGGCACTGTTTGCTGCTCCCATTCCTGAAATAATAACAAGCCTTAAAGTGAAGTGCATTTCTATTTGATGTCAGCTTTTGGCAGCACCCAAAATTGCATGGGAGCGATGAGGCCGCCTGTGAAGCTTCGTTAGAGTGACCCAAATTGTATAAGAGAGTTAATCTGAATTACTCACTGCAAATTGAGTACCAATCTTGCACCACCCTGAGGCGGGCCTGCATCATGCCAAATGCTGAGTGGACAGACTGTCAGGAGCAGTCCCTGTTCTGCAGCAAGGAAGGAAAAGGGAGAGGGGAAGCAATTCGTGCAAGGCCAGCTTGGGTTGGAAACGAGAACAGGGTCCAGCTAGGGACTGCACTGAGTGCAGGAAATTTTTTCCCAGGATTGTCCTCTTCAGTGAAGTCAATTTACCCATTTCACCTGCTGTCTGCACTCACTGCATCCAAAGAAACACTGGCTACTCTTTTTCCCCCACACTTTATTGTTTTTCCGACCCACTGAAAGCCACGTGCACCTCAGCAGCTCAGTCAGCACAACCTCCATGTGACGGCTTGGAAGGGAGGAGAGCAGGCAGGAGGGAAGGACACATTTTCCTCTCTTACTGAGGCTACATTTCACTGCAGAATGGCCCCTTTTGCTCTTGCTGGAGGCTTCCATGCTCTGCTTCCAGGGCTTTTGCAGGGCCTTCTAATTTGCCCCTGTGGTTGTCTCATGTTAGTAACCTGTTAATTAAAGACATGCTGCTTAGCTCCCACATCCTAGGGGGCCACGGGCAGGTGTTTGTGGCCTGTCTGTGCCTCCCTTACACACCTCCTACCTTCCTGTCAAAAGCAGCCGTGCCTGCCTCTGAGTCTAAACCATCCCACGCTGCCATGGACAGAGTAGCACAGCCCAGATTTCATTTTCTGTTCACCACCTCTTCTTTCTGTGGCCCTACACAGATTCTGGGTCGCAAATACACAGGTGGGCCACTAATCAAAGCATTTGCCCAAAGCCTTTGCCTGCTGCTTTCATCTGGCCCAAGCCCCTGGTTGTGGAGCACCCAGCTCCAAAGGGATTGGCAGCCCCTGCCACGTCCATAGCATTCCTTGGATTCCCTTCAAAATCTGCCTGCTCTCATACCAAGGTGAAAGGTGCGGAGTGACTGAACAAGACAAAGGTGCTGCTCCGTGAGCCTGCCATGGAGGGCAAGTCCCAGGCCTCACAGGTTACATTTGCGTGGAAAGCCAGAAATAGATGGGAGTGGTTAGGCCCAGGCAGCACGATCTGGCCTGTTTGCTCATGGTCTGTGTGCAGGAATGTTGTCACAGGGCTTACCTGAGAAGGCAGCTCCTCTGGGAGGTCTTTTGGATAAACCTCATTTCCACTGTAAGTATGCAAAGGAGCTCTGCTGGCTGGCATTTGGGATCGCAGGAGAGTCCCTGGTTCATGAACACAAATGTAAGTCACAGGCCCCTCCAGCTCCCAGGCCTTCAGAACAAAGGTACCTCACTCCCAGGAGCCCCATAGCCCCCTGCCACAGTTGGAGGGCAAATCTCCTGGAGCAGGGAGGAACAGCTGCCAGTTCCCAGCAGCTCCATCCATCCGCCTGAAAACTTGCCGAGGTTAATGCCAGACTTTGAGACCACCCCACGGAGTCCTGCCATAGAGATTTTCCCACAGCACTGTAATCACTGAACATGGATCCTTCCTTTTGCTCCTCAGGATTTGGTCCAGCAATCAGCTGGTGAGGATCTTTCTTTGGAAGGGGGCATTAGCAT
Source organism: Mohoua ochrocephala (assembly GCA_013398855.1). Classification (NCBI taxonomy): domain Eukaryota; kingdom Metazoa; phylum Chordata; class Aves; order Passeriformes; family Acanthizidae; genus Mohoua; species Mohoua ochrocephala. The sequence continues at coordinate 224,411 of VZTA01029677.1, forward strand.
CGTAGCCCCAGGGAAGGGCAAAGGTTGGGGTTTGTCTCCGGGTACTACTGAGGGAAGAATGCCCATAAAGGAGTTTTGGTTGACCCTTAGAAGGTGGAATTTAGTACCACCTTTGCTCCCTCTCCCCCTGAACTACTCTGCTAGCCAGTGGAGGTCATTCCAGGGAGTGGATGTTTGTTTTCGGGGAATATTACTGGCCTTTTGCTCAGCCTTTGCATGCATGTGGCAGCTGAGAGCAGGCTGTAGTGCAGCCATGGAACAATGCGCGCCAAGTGTTCCCTCTAGCGGTGCCTGGCTATACCTGGCCGTGTGCTCCCTGCTGCTAAAGCAGCCTGGGAACCCCACTGCCCGGCCACCCTGGGCATCAGGGCCAGCTCAGTGACCCCAGCCTGACCGGTGCTTGAAAACCCTTCCTCCTCTGAAGCAGACTGCCTTTTGCCTGGAATGACGCTCAGTTGTGATGGAAAGAGGACTTTGAGAGAATATTTTCAGGCCGCCTTGTGACTGACTTGTTTCATCCTGCGGTGTTTGCGTGCGGAGTAGGTGAACACACAGGTGTTTGTCCCTCAGCAGTGCATGAACTGGAGACGCTGAAAATCCCCACCCCTTGTATGGAGAGCTTCTCCTGCTTGCTGTGCTCTCAGTTCCGAGTAAATGGAAGCAAGAATTGCACGCCCCAGGCCAGAGACTTGCTTTTGCATATGTCTTTCCACTAAATCCTAACAGAAATTAGGATCTCCGGCACATGTGCAGCACTGCTGTTCCTGGAGGAAATGAACCCCGGAAGCCTCCTTTTCTTTGGCAGGGAAATAGGTGTCAGTGCTTTTTTGCAAAATGGGTGTGTGCTCTGTGTTCAGGCACTGAGTAAATCCAAAGCATCTTTGGTGCATACTCTTCCTCGCTGCCTCTGTGTGCAAGGCACTTGTTTGGTGCAGTTCAAGGTGTTTTCAGGCTGGGGCAGGGCATGGGGAATGCATTGGGGATGTGGCTGCAGCTCTTTTCACTCAGAGGTTTTGAAGAACATTCATCTATAGGTAGCTGGGTATCAGAATACGACACACCAAATTAAAGATCTCTTTTATAAACCTTCATTGAACAAATATATCCTGATGCAACCTGATGGGCTACTCAGGTTATCTCTGAGGTGGGGAGTTTCAGCATTTTCTCTGTTTCCTCCCTAATGTCTTCTTTGTCAGCCATTGCTGACCTGACCCTGCTCCCCAGGAACTGCAGCCACATCCCCTTGTTGTCATCACCCCTATGAGCAGGGTGATGCTGGTAACAACCAATGTGGCAATGCTTCCCCTCCAACAGGCTGAGCTCATCGGGAGCTTGACCCACAAACTGGAAATCCTGAAGGAAGCCAAGGAGGGCCTGCTCGCAGACATTAAGATGAATAATGCTCTCGGAGAGGAGGTGGAGCTGTTGATCAGCACGCTGTGCAAACCCAACGAGTTTGACAAGTACAAGATGTTCATTGGCGATCTGGATAAGGTGGTGAACCTCCTGCTCTCCCTCTCGGGACGCCTGGCCCGCGTGGAGAATGTCCTGAGCAGCCTGGGGGACAATGCCAACAACGAGGAGCGGGTACGTACCGGCACAGCCCCGGCCTGCTCAGGGCGTGGGGCAGCAGCCACCACCACCACAGCCTTACAACGACCTCCAGGGGCTGCCAGGAGGGCAGCACAGGGCTCTCCGTGCTTACGTAGGAGCAGTAGCTCAGACATTGTCCCTGGGAATCTTGATCCCCGTTTGTATAAATGGCTGAGATCCTGCAGCTTTTGTCTGGACACGGAGCAGCTGTGTTGGGGACAGCCACATGTTAGCATTCTTGGGGTGGTTTTGAAGCCAGATTTTCCTGGCAGTTGTTGCTTTCAAGCGAGGTTTCCTGACTTCATTGGAGCACTTTCTGCCTGCCACTGGCAAGGATGTTCAGAGTCCAGTTCAGTGGGGTTCATATTCACTCCGTAATGAGGAATTCCTCCTCCTCTCCCAGGCTTTTGACTGCCCATCTGGGCGCTTAGCAGCCGCCTCCGGAGGTGGCAGGCGTGGTGCTGGGAGGAAGGAAAGGGGGGATCAGGGAGCGCGGTGCTGCTGGTACTGAAGGGCTCTCTCTGGTGTGCAGAGTTCACTGAACGAGAAGCGGAAGCTGCTGGCTGGCCAGCACGAAGACGCCCGGGAGCTAAAGGAAAACCTCGACCGCCGGGAACGGGTGGTCTTGGACATCCTGGGCAACTACCTCTCTGAGGAGCAGCTCCAGGACTACCAGCACTTTGTGAAGATGAAGTCCGCGCTCCTCATAGAGCAGCGAGAGCTCGACGACAAAATCAAACTGGGCCAGGAGCAGCTCAAGTGCCTGATGGAAAGTCTCCCCACGGACTTCACGCCCAGGGATGCAGCAGCAGCAGCTGCCCTGGCTGCAGCACTTGCTACCTCCTCCGGAGTCAGTGGTAAAACACCTCCAGCAGCCTCTTCCTCGCTCTAACCTGTCCCAGGTGGAGCTGGGATACAGCCCTGCCCGAGCCCCTTTAATCCCAGTACTTGGCAGATGGTTCTCCTCAAAGACAATGGACAAGAGACAGGTCTAAACTAAGATTTTAATGAAGGAGAAAAGATAGCAATAATAAAGGTTTTATTTTCCTTTCCTTCCACCTCTGCTTCCCGGAAACTTAAATCAATGTGGAGGGAGATCTCCTCCTGCCAGAGATGAGGAAGAATCTCACAGGAATTAAACACGTGACCTTTAATAAATAACATGACCTCTTCTCTTCCCTCCCTTTTCTGCCTACCTGGCACCTCATTAAATAATGAAGGATCTAAGAATGAAGCCTTAAAAATAAAACCAACCCATTTTACTGAACATTATTGATATTTATATTTTTTAAAGAACAAGACAGAATGTGTAAGTTTTTGTACATACTCTAATCAGTTACTTGATTCTACTTTGTTCTGTATGTAGAAAAGACATTTAATTTTGTATTTTGTGAAGACCTTAACAAAAAGAGGGAACCCCAAAGATAGTCATGCAGTAGCTTGAAACATCTCGTCGTGGTTTTGTTGCTGTTGTTGTGGTTGTTTTTTAATATAATAAAGGGCTACAAGAAGCAGCTTCACCCTGTTTCCAACACATGCTAAAGATACCATTGAGTGGCCTTAGAAAGGAGATTTTGGCCACGAAAATACAAATTTTTCCTCTTCTGGATCGTGTGATCCTCTGAGTCCGCAGTTCAAACATCTTTCATGGAAACCTGCATCTCAGGAGTCCAAGCTAGCACGAAGCAAGGAATTCACTGCAGGAATGTGGAGGAGATCCTGTCTTTATTTTGAATACTCAGAACTGTGGTCTGTGTTTCTGCTGCAGCCTGAAAGATTTCCCCGAGGTGCGACAAGGAACTCTACTGACATGATTTATAGGCCCGGGTTTGAGTAGAGTTTCAGGGAAACAGCGGGGGGAGCTGTTTCAATCCAATCAACACATTTCATTTGCCCTGGAAAAAAAAAACCAAAATCCTACCCACTGCTGCAGCTTAGTTTATTAGATTTAAAAACAGTTTTAATTCAGATTCTTTTTTTTTTTTTTTTTTTTTTTTTTTTTGCAACCACCCTTCCATCTTACACTTACCAAAAGAACTCACAAAGACGTGGTAGATCTGGGAGGTGTTTGTGCATTTTCCACGTAGTGAGCTCTTTCCTGAAAAATACAAGTCCTGCAGTTTATCCCCAGGTCAGGAAGAGGCTCCATCCAAACAGGATCTGCCTGTTTGCTCCAGGAACCCACATGGCTTCAGGGGGAGCACCTCCAGCAAGTTTGGGGTGGATGAGGCAAGTCCTGTGCGTGCTCCCACAGTACCCAGAAACATCGGCTAATGAGGCAGGTGACAGTCACTGATGTTTTTATAACAGCTTCTATTTTCAGGTGAGAAGTGCAGAACTCTCTTTGCACAGTTTTGTTCAAAAATCGCCCTCATAACTGCAAGGTTTACTGAGTTTGGTAGAAGCACACCTCGATATGTATTTAAAGGTAATTAAACATCAGCTAAGCCTGAAGATTTACTTCTCAGGCAAAAAGATTTACTTCTTTTACCTCTGGCAAAAAGGGGAGTGCATTCATTGCTCTTTATCCCACCTTGCTTTTCTCTTGTGGCTATGAAACTAGAGGATAATGGAAACCCAGAATTTCCCAGACTGATTACGTGATTTCATGGGACAGGAATACCAGGGACAGAATTTTACCCTTATTGTGCAGTCCTTGTAAACTTTCTGACACAAATCTGCATTTTGGGTCTGGCTACATGAGGTTTTTAGATCTGGACCTGTATTGCAGTGGCTGCAGTGGAGAAAGCCAATACACCAGATGTAGTGAGCACGCTCTGCTGTGCTACCCCTTCACCAAAAGGCCTCTCAGAGAAGGGGTTTTCAGCAGCCTGGCAATTTTTGCTAGAAATGAGGCTTATTTTTATAACAGAAACATCTGTTTGGGATATTGGAGTGGAATGCCCTACATCCCAGCCTGCCACAGGGATGCCGGCACGGCCCGTTTGCCAGCCTGGGTGGTCTCTGTCCGTAGGTGACAATTGGTGGGACTCCTTCCCAAGTCAGTTCATGGTACCTGGGTCAAGCACCTTCTCCAGAGCTGCCTCCAGGTAATCCTCCATGGACTGTTGAAGGATCATGTGACAGCCATCGCCAGCTGGCTACAGGCACAGTGGGAAAGCACGGAGCTCCCTTCGGTGGCTTGAGGAAAACCCTGGGAAGGACAAAGCAGTTACTCTTCTGACACGTGGTGCCAGTTCCAAGTAAAATCTCCTTGTACAAAACCAATTCCGTTACGTTACATTCGCACATGAGTTAGGAACAGCCTTTTTCCTGGGTCAGCATCCCTTCAATGATTCTTTCCAGTCAAAGCAGGCCAGCTCTCGGTAAGGCCTCACGTGCTTTTAGCGACACGCATGTGATACAAGCGCCAGGAAAATCTAGTCATCCAACTTCAAATTGGCCTTTTTTTATCAGAGCCCTTGGGCGATCGACAGTCACAAGGAATTCACATCAGATGCTTTCCTCAAGACTAAATCTAGTAAAGAGTGTTTACATACCAGGGTCTCTTGGTTGTAAGTTTGCACACAAGATCTTCTGTGAAGGTTACCTATGAAATCGGTCAAACCCAGAGCACCACAACAGTTCATGTGTCAGTTTATCCATCACCTTTACAACTCGGCTGCTGTCCTGACTGTTTAGGCTGGTAATTAGGAGAAGCGAGTAAAGCAAACTAGATAGCATTCCATACTCACTCCACATAAATCCTGTCCTTTGCAAAATGGGGAACAGAGGGAGCTTTTCATCAGAGAGCTCCTGCTTTAAATCAGTGTGAGCAAACTGAGGCGCACTGAGGGACCCCAGCACAGGTTTCTCCGTGCCTCATTCAACCATCCTCCAAGCCAGTGTTTACATAAGAGCCGTTTATCCCTTTATACCTCTCCAGAGGGGATGTGCCCCGACCACGGCACAGTGTTATGGCTTGGCTGTGTTCCCACAGGAGCGCTGCTCGTGCCTTTGCACACGAACCAAGTGTGGTGCAGCTCTGGTGCGTTACGGGGTTTTTCTCTCCATGTGTTACTGAACAATCAGCCTTTGTGTTGTGCAACTGGATGTGTGTCTGTGGCCAGCCTTTGTGCAGCTTGGTGTGCATCAGTGCCAAAAAGCATTGCAAAAATCCGCTTTCTTCTTGCCCGTTTCAAGATGTCGGGGAGACGGAGCCGGCCAGGCTGAGCACCCTCAGACAAGCTTGAGAAGGGTGTCAGTGTGGCTCTGCCTGCTTTGGGATGAGGAAAAAGGGCTTGTTTCCCCCTACACCATATAGGAAACAGGGGACGTGAGCCAGGCAGCTTTTCCCTCTGTGGTTTGCAGCGTGAAGCCATGGCCTCCTGCTAGGGCTGCACTGAGAAGCAGGGGGACTTCAAATGAGAAAAACCAGCCATACTTTTACAAGTCTTGTTCACTTTAGCACTAAATGAACTTACAGAACTGAAATGCAAAAGGAAAAAAAAAAACCCAAGGACATAATTCAGCTGGGGAAGGTAAGAGCTGGTAAAAGCGTGAGGGAATACTAGGGAAACTGCTCCTGAGGTGCTTGTGCTTTTACTGAGGTAAAATAAAACTGTGATTAAAAAAAGAAAAAAAACAAAAAAACAAAAACCCACACACATACAAAAAGAAAGAAGACTCAGGGCAGCTTAGAAAGGATGAAATTGGAGTAGGAGAAGCCGTGACGGGAGGTTTTGGGAGAGAACGGGGGGCCCTCAGCAGAAGTTTCTCGCAGCTCTTCCCGCCAAAAATTTGGCGGGAACCGTTTTACCTCACAAAGGGCCCCCCGCCGCCATCTTAGGGAGCAGCTGAGGGGAGCCCTGTTGGTGAGGGGCTCTGGACATCCTGCCCTCACCAACACCTCCAAAAACCCCCCAAAAACACAGCAAGGCTCACTGCCTGCCCCTCCTGCTGTGTTTTTATGGCAAACACCTGTGTGGCAATCAGGGCTAATGAGGGACAGCTGGGCTGAGGGCAGCCGGACAGGAGTCCATACCTGAGGCGGTGCAGGAGGATGCACACTTCAGCACGAATCCTGCTGAGAAAAGGTGAGTAAAGATATATTTCTATGCATTTTTTTTTGTCTTCATGGGGCAGATTGGCAGCATGTAGCTGGGTTGGGGGTTTAAGGGGGGAAAACACCCCAGTTTGTTGGAAAGCAAGAGTGTCAGGTGTTTGGTTTCCAAAAGGAGGGAGCGTGTTGGCCTGTGGGGATGGGAGGATGCCCACACCGTGGGGGTCTCGGCATGACAGGACTTGCCCTCGTCCCTCAGCTCCTGCCCACAGCCTGGACAGGACAGGTACAGGATCTGAACCCGTCTGACCCCAAGGATATCCCACCCCAGCAGCATCCAGTCATGTGCCCAGACCTTCCTCACACCCTGGGAAAGGGGAATGGTGTGGATACGGTTTCCTATGTGCTGCCCCAGAACAGTTATGAGGTAATGCAGCACAAGGTTTGAGGCTGACTTTCTGAAGTGAGTGGTAAAGTTCCCTTTGGTTTGTAAAAGTTGGAACTGGGGCTGAGGGAGTGGGAGGTGAGGACGCAAGGGAGGAACATGGCAGTCACCTCTTGCAGAGCTGGCTGCTGTTGGCGTCGTCATTTTGTACACGGGTTGTTGATTAATTTCACATGTGTATTGTTTGGAAGAAATTGTGAGGCAACATTTCGCTTGTGAACTCCATGGGAAGCGACCCTGCTGGCTTCTCACGCCTCACCAGAACCTGGGCTGCCCCTCAGCTTCCCTAGCACACAGTTCCTGGGTGCACCGTGTCCTCTGAGTGTCTTTTGAGGCTGTGACAATCAGTGTCACACGCAGGCTCGCGTAGCCACAGTCACTTGGATGGCCTATTTCTGTCGAGTGAAGTTAATGTGAACTGCTCAGGGAGAGGTTATTTTCTGAGAAGACAAAGCTGCTGGTCTGTCTTAGCCCTCACTGCTCTTCTAAGTCCTGCATGAGATCTTAATTCCTGTCCAATCTGTTGCTTCCAAACTCATCTTTTTTTACAACTGGTTATTTGTTCTCGTCTTCCAAGGTGTGAGGTGAAAGCACACATCACTTAATCTGCGTTGATAAAATCATTTAGGTTAGAAAAGACCCTTGAGGTCAAGTGCAGCCGTTAACCTAACACCACTAAATCCACCCCTGTGCCCCCAGGTGCCACACCTCCACCTTTACTAAATACCTGCAGGCGTGGTGACTCCACTTCCCCGGGCAGCCCGTTCCACTGAAAAAATTTCTCCTCACACCCAACTAAGTGTCCAAGTTTATGAGGCACAGCCTCACAGCTGTTTTTGTAGGGGGTTTTGAGGTCCCGTTTTCCCTCGCCGTGATGCTGTAAGGAAATAGAATGGTGACTGCCCACTGCACGCAGGATTTGAAATCAAAAAAAGAAAGAAAACCTGCACCCTTCAGCCATGTTGTGGTGCTTTCTGCTCCTCCCCACAGCAAGAAGGGCTCGGGGTTCTTCCAGAAATCTTGACACGAGTTCCCTGTGTGGTTCAGGAGAGCACACTTGGCAGGGACAAGCGTCACTTTCCCATTCACTGTGACCCTCTCCTCTGTAGCGGGCCACAGAGTTCTGGCTTTCCCAGATGGCTCTAGCAGGAGACAAAGCCTTGTCACCACTCCAGGAGCCAGCCAGGGCACTCTGCATTTACCGGTGTCACTTAGAGGAACAGGATTATTTATAGCTCTTGGACATGGCAGAAAAGACTCAAGCAGCAGGAAATGCTGGCAAAGGGATGCTTCCTTCCTACCCTTTCTCCTGTTTTATGGTCTCCCGAGTGGTGGCTGCCAGCGCTAAAAAGCAGGATAAAGCTTATTAATTCTTGTGGAAAGTCCGGGAGGGAGGTAGCCCCTGGGAAGGTGCTGTTTGTACCCTGAGCACCGCAGTCAGGAGCACTCGTGGCTAACCTACCTGGCAATCAGGACTGCCAGCTTAAGGGCAAAAAAATGGGATTAGCTTTATTCTTGTCAGTTCTGAGACACACAGACCTCACCTGACCAGGGCAGCCTGGAACAGAGACACATACACAGAGAGCTGTAAGCTCTCCTGTGCCCCTGCTACATCAGGGCCTTGTACCTTTTCAGTGGCACACACCTAATTGAACTTACCTTCAGCCAGGTAACGTGACAGAGGGGGAAAACAAGACAAAAACCCTTGTCTTTTCCCCAACTCCCCACCCCAAACACCCTGCAAAACACAAAAATCCCAAGGCTTACTTGACAAGGCAAAGCACCAGCAAGACTTGTCTTATCCTTTCCCTAAGAAACACACCCGAGCCCCTGAACACTGAGCCTCCTATGCCATAAACGATGCAGTAGATGCAGGACAGGAATGAAACCCTCCATTATCCGTGCCCCTGTCCTGCAGCGCGGCCAGGCTCCGGCTGCCTCCCCTGGGGGTGCCCGGCTCCGAGCAGCTGCTGCTGCAGTACAGGGCGGGACAGTGCTGCTGACATGAAGGCAGCCTGTCAGCCTCTCCATAAAAAGCCTGGGATGGCTGAAATACTCCACAGGGTGGTATTGCCCTGCCCAAGCAGCCGGGTCAGCTGCTCAGCTGTTCAAGGAGCAGCCGTGCCTAGATTAGCCAACAGGGACCACATTCCAGCACCGGGGCAGCATTTGCCTAAGAAGGCCTCACCTGCACAGGCTGTTACTGACCGAGCCACACCGGGCAGCACAGTCACACAGCCACAGAGACAACCTGTCCAGGCTCCCCGTTCCTCACGGCATGCAGGACTTCCTTACTTTCCGTCGGGTCCTCCAATGCCACAGCAGTCCCTGCTCCAGCCCTGTCTTGGGTCAGCGTGACCAGCAGGCTGTGGGGGAAAGAGCAGTAGCAGACACACTCCGAGGCGTTGCACGAGCAGAGAGGGTGTAAGCAGGAGAGACTCTTCACTAAGCTTTCTTCCCTTCTTTGTCTGCCTAACTGCACTTAGTTGCGTTCAGTGCACTGAGGATAAAATGCCCCTGGGTAACTTTGTTGGATACAGCCCTTTAGCAGGGAAGCCTTCCAGACACTGCCCCACAGGCTGCCACGGGGTTTGTCACCCATGCCTGACGTGTTGCTCAGCCCCTGACTTCATGGTACCTCATCTTCTGCCTCTGGCAGTGTCAACCCCTCGAGCCATGGAGCAGCAGGGGCAGCCTGGATTCTCTCAAGACCTCACTCCTAAGCCTTCTGTCAGGCTTCACCTTTCCCTCCACGTCTTTTCCCCAGCAGGTGCAGGTAGCCCAGCCTGCCTGCTCTTCCCTGCTCCTCAGGCACACCAGTGCCAGCCTGCAACACACGCAAACGCTGAGCACACTGTGGGAAAGCAAAGCTCTTGGCAAGAGCACAAGCCATGCCCTGCGTTCCCTGTCAGTCCCCCATCCCCAGCAGGGAGCAGCATTTCGTGGTCAGAGATGGCACAGTCGACACCCCACAGACACTTGTTCCTGGCTGGGACTAGTCCTACACTTAAGAAACCAGACAGGGACCACTCGCTGTGGCCAGCAGGGTGGATGGGGCAGCTACTGCTAAGGCAGCTTCACTCAGTCTGTCATGCTTGGCCTGGCTCGTGCCTAGCTCAGTGCCAGCTGCAAGGCTGCAGTGTAAGGAGGAGAATGGCTGGATACACATCCCCTCCTCGCCCACCCCCCATAGCACACACAGGAGCAAGCAGATTAGAGCAGGAAACAGCAGAGGAAGCAGCCATTGCAAGTTTGGGTTTATTTCACTACACGGGGCGGGGCAGAAAACAAAACAAACCAAGCTAGAGCTGTTAGCTGAACTTAATGGCTTTGACTTTGAAGTCACCCTCCACAGCCAGGTATTCAATTTTCTCCATGCCCAGCCGATTCGGGAACTTGAACTCTGCCTCGGGCAGCTTCACCGTTGCCTCGGTTTCATCGAAGGAGATGCACATCTGTAGGGAGCCACGAGAAGTAAGGAAGTAAGGAAGGAAGGAAGGAAGGAAGGAAGGAATGAAGGCTGACACATCACAGCTCCCAGGCTTTGCTCACTCCCCACCACCCCCAGTCTGGGTGCAGGACAGGCGAGGTGGCTGCTGCTGCCAAGGCCGTGCTCAGCAGCTCAGCCTCCTCCCTGCCCAGCAGAGGCATGGAAGGGAGGGAGCTTCTGCAACTGTGGGATGAGACAGACCCAGTCTGAGCCTCACCTCAGTGCTGGTACTGCTCCGAGGTGCTCGGCTTCCAGCAGGAGGCCAGAGCGGGGCACTCAGCACATCCGAGCTGCTGGGCACTGACTTGGCTTTAAGCTGCCAAGTGCCAGACTCTTCCCCTGTGGCCCATTCCCCTTTCCATGCCTGCTCCTTCTGCACCGCAGAGGCACAGGGCAACATTAAAAAGCCGTGCCCTCGGCCCCTCAGTGCCAGGGCTTTGTACACACCCCTGGGGCCTCACCTCAATCTTGTCACCATGCTGGAAAGGAAAGTCAGCCTTCCTGTCCTCCTCCCCCCACACGCCGTCCTCCTTGGAGTTGCACACGATGGTGTTGACATCCCCGTGACAGTCAAAGCGAGGGTTGAAGTGCAGCATGAGGGTGTTGCTGTCCTTTCCCACATTCACAGCAAACCTGGGGAAACAGGGCCAGTGCAAAGGGGCTGCCTGTGCAGCAGCTCCAGCTGCCAGCGCTGACAAGCCGAACACAGCAGGAGCTCTGGCCTCCCCCAGTGCCACATCAATCCATCCGCCACCTCACTCACCCTTTGGCATCAGACTCGATCTTCCCTTTGACCTTGATGCACTCACCAGGCTCAACGTCCAGCTGAGTAACAACCAGTCCCTGCAGGGCCGAACCACAGGAGTTAAGTCTATCCCAAGGCAAGGCATCCAGTCCTGCTTGGGCAGGGGCACAAAGCAGCTCTGGTAGACCCAAACAGGAGTTCTGTGCTAGAGGAAGGGCTGAGTCAGGCCAGTGGCCACTGGGGTCTCCCACTCCCCTAAACAGCATAAAGTGATAAGGAAATGTGGTGGGTTGGCCCTGACTGGATGCCAGGTACCCACCAAAGCCACTCTGTCACAACTGGACAGGGGAGACGAAATATAACAAAAGGCTCGTGAGTTGAAACAAAGACAGGGAGAGGTCACTCACTGATTACTGTCCCAGGCAAAACAAAGTCAGCTTGGGGAAATTAATTGAATTTATTACCAATTAAAATTGGAGCAGGATAATGAGAAGTAAAATAAGCTTTAAAAATGCCTTCCCACAGCTCCCTCCCTCCTTCCCAGGCTCTGCCTCCTCCCCCTCAGTGGCGCAAGGAGACAGGGAATGGGGGTTATGGTCAGTTCACCGCAGGGTGTCTCAGCCCCTGCTGAAGGAGAGGAGTCTTGCCCTGCTCAGTGTGGGGTCCCTCCCGCAGGAAGCAGTCCTCCCCTCCAGTATGAGTCCTCCATGTGAGCTACAGCTCCTCACTAACTGCTCCAACATGGGTCCCTTTCCACGGGCTCACAGCCCCTGCTCCAGCACAGGGTCCTCCATGGGCTCCAAGTGGATTTCTGCATCCCTGCTGACATCCGTGGGCTGCAGAGGGACAGCTGCCTCACCGTGGCCTTCACCCCAGGCTGCAGGGTGTTACCGCAGAGGCATTGCTGCCATCGCTGACGGGCTCAGCCTTGGCCAGCACTGTGTCCGTCCTGGAGCCTGCTGGCCTCGGACATGGCAGCTCCTCACAGAAGCCACCNCACCGTGGCCTTCACCCCAGGCTGCAGGGTGTTACCGCAGAGGCATTGCTGCCATCGCTGACGGGCTCAGCCTTGGCCAGCACTGTGTCCGTCCTGGAGCCTGCTGGCCTCGGACATGGCAGCTCCTCACAGAAGCCACCCTCTGCTCCCAAAACCTGGCCACCCAAGCCCGGTGCAGCAGGTGATTCACCAGCTGCTACAGGAGCAGTGCCACTGAGCTCTGCTTACCCGTGTGCCGGGTCAGGGAGGGAGGCCGAGTGCGAATTAATTTGCTTGGGCACTGCCCCCCAGCCCCCCCAGGCTGCCCTTGCCCTCGGTCCTGCTCCCTGCTCTGCCCACACACGGACTGCTGAGGTCAGGGTTCCTCGAGTCACTAAACTGCTTATCCCCACGGCACTAACGCTGCCTCCCGGCTCTGGAATGCAGCCTCTGCTCCCGGGAGGGAGGGTGAGGTGGGGGTGGGGGGCTCTTTCGAGGAAAGGAAAGCTGCGGGGGCAGGGGTGGGTTAGAATACGCTGCCCACCTGCCTTCCTCTCCTGTTGCATTAAGAGTTAACCCACTCCTGTACCCAAAAGGCATTTTTCCAGAAGAAAAATACACAGCTTACGGGAAAAAAGTATAAAGGGTCTTGAAACTGTAGAGTTGCAAATGGACCCAAACCTTTAGAGTACTTGAGAATATAAACACTCCTCAGCTTCCCCACTTAGATAACATGCTAAAGCAGAGGAGAAGAAATACGGCTGGTCAACCCTAACTATTGCTCCCACAGCCATCTATCAGCCTTACATTTCCTCTCAGCTAATCCTTTTCTCCTCCTACCTCTGGCACCACGCCCAAAACCCACAGGCAGCCCAGCCCTGGTCCCAGTCCTGTTTGGCACAGCACCCCGGCTCGAAGGCGGCACTCACTTTCTCCATGCTGCAGACACACCAGCCCCAGCAAGCAGAACGCCCCCGAGCCCCTTCTCCCGAGCACGGAGTGACGCAGCGCTGAGCTCCAGCAGCTGAACTCACTCGGGCAGGACCATCACATGATTGGAGGGGAGGGCAAAGAAGAGGATTGATCAATCGCAGCTGCTGGGGCCGGAGTTTCCCAGCCATTTATAGGGGGCAGCGGGAGATCCCTATTGATACTGTTCTTTGCGGGCAGTTTTGTGTATGATTTTAAGAACTAGCGATTGTTTGCTTTGCGTGATCCTAGAAATCCTTACTGTAAGCTCTCCGAGCTGCTCTGCAGCGTCTGTTGGCTCCGATCCCAGGAGAGCCGGTGTGGCTCTGTGCTAGGAGCGAGGTGGCTGCTTTTTGTTCGGCGATCTCTGTCTGAAATCGGGGTCGGGAGTCCTCGTGTTACTGCTGCGAAGCGGCTGCCTCTGCGGATAGGGGTGTACGTGCTCGCCCAGCCCAGCCCTCTTGCCTGCACGGAGCCTGGACTGGCGGGAGACCCTGGCTGCAAATCCTCGCTGCTTGCAGTTAAATGAAAGCCGAGGGTTTGGTACAGCCCACGTCAGCGTTTGAAAAGTGCCTAAAAGGTTAAGGTTGGTGGTGTGGCGCTCTAAGTGGATGTGAGAATTCAGGCTGCGGCTTTTGAAAAGTAGCACGATCTCGCTGGTTCCATTCCAGTTGCAAAAGGCTCCGGAGGGAAAAGAGAAATGCTTTGTTCGGGGAGGAAGAGGCCAGGCAGGGCTGCGTGCAGCCGGCAGGACGGGAGAGGAGGCTGCTATCCCAGAGGGTGCCCAGCGCCTGCTATTCCCCTTTCCTGTGCCCCCGGAAAGCACCGAGCATGACTGCCCCGAGGGTCTTTGCAGGGCAGGGAGGTGAAGGTGGAGCGGCTGCAGTGCTCTGTGGGGCTGTGTCACTGGATCGGCTCGTGCCTTTGCATGGGCTCTAGCAGGGTCCTGGGGTCTCTGTGCCTCAGTTTCCCTCATGCCTGAAGTGCCGCTAATGGCACGCAGCTTCCCGATCCTGCCTGTAAACGCGCGGCGAGAGCTGCTATGTAAGCACGGTGTGTTACTTGCTGGCTGAGCCGTGACCAGCCTGCGAGGTCCCTGTCTGTCTGCGGGTCACTTTCGGAAGGGCTGCACGGGGCATCTCACAACGCAACGCAGGAATTTGTGCCTGGGTTGTGGTGGGAAGCACGCTGCCCTGCAGGAGGCTGATGGAACTTCATTAGAGCTGCTACAGGAACAGCATCCTGACTCCTGACGCCATCCTTTGCCCCAGCTATCCCCCACACCCATTTCAGAACATTCCCGTGGCATTTCAGCAAAGCTGAGCTGCGTTCGAACTGAAAAGTCACAAGCTCGGATTGCAGCCCTGTGACTGGGGTGCATGAAAGAGGGCAAAATGCTGACTGAAAGTGCTGTAGGGAAAACCCCGCACACGCTCTCACCTCCAGCTAATTCCCTGGCTGTCCTATGCACACACAAGATCCATACTGAAGTCAGGAGTTGACTATGGGAACAGAGTTGATGCGGGTGGCAAATGCCACTGAGAGCAGGGCCCCTCCGCCGAGAGTTTGGAGAAATCCCAACTAATTCCACCTTAAGTTAGCCCCATTCTCCAGCGACATTAGCCGGGATCACGTGTTAGAGACAGGCTTTAGGCGCCTGCTCTCCGCGCCTGAGTTGCTGTGCAGTTGCTCCCCTGGTCGCTGGCACGTGTGAGGGGTTGAGCAAATTCTGTTTGGCCGGCCGGGTTCGTGTATTTGTTTTCCGTTCAGCTCTGTGAAATCCCTAGAGACTTCTCTCCTCCTTTCAGTGCTGGGCCCTCTGACTCCCGAAATGCACGTTTCGTGTGAGCTGCTCTTCTGGCTTGAAGTTTCCTCCTGTGACCCTTCAGACGGTGAATTACCTTTCTAATAACACACGGAGACTGCACTGTTTGTTTTCCTTGAGTGCTCTGCACCGGCAGCCTGGTTGGTTTAGCAGCTAAACCCTTTGGTCTTTAGATTTAAAGCACTCCTCGTTGTGAGCCCTGCGAAATCAGCAAGGTGTTTATTCTGAGGCGACAATGCTGAGTTGCCCCACTGTCCTGCATTTTTCCTAGGGATTAAGTGGGAGAAAAGTAGGAGACGAAGGCTGCAAAGCAAGGCCACACCGGCCAATCCCACCCCATCAGGGATGATCCCAGCCTCCCTGCACAGCGTGAGGCAAAGTACACCTTGCACCTCCCGCAGGGAGGGACTCGATGCACTCACAGCAGGCAGGCAGAGGATTAGTGTGTGTTTCAAAGGCCTGGGGCAGGGAGGGAGAGGCACTGCCCTATGCAAACCCTCTCACACCCCAGGTCCGGCAGGGGATGTTCTGAGAAGAACCCCTGGGCAGAAGAGCCCAAGTGAGCCTTGGGCTTACCTGGGTCGTTGCAAGGGACTGCAGTAAGTACAGGCCCTGAGAGAGAGTAGCTGGGGCACACACAGTGCCAGTGTTCCCATTTCAGGTGTTACAGCTCTCTGCATGCTTTTGGGGGAGAGTTTTGCACCCACCTGGCAGCTCTGGCAGAAGCGGGGAGAGAAGAGTCATCTCCTGCTCATCCAGAGGTGATGCACAGAGGAATTTTGGCCTATGGGGAAAATTAAGGCTGGCCTCCCAGTGCTTGGCCTTGCAGGCTTGCTTGTGGGCACAGCGTCCTGCCCAGCACCACGTCCGCAGCCCAGACTTTTCATTCCCCTCTAGGTTTGCACAGGCTGAAGGCAGACACCTGGCCAGTCTGATTTTCTTGTAACTCTCTAGAAATGTCCCAGATTTGCTTCGGAAGCAAAGGGTGCAGCGTGCTGAGTGTTACTCTTTTTAATATCCCGCGAGGAAAAATACACCCTGGCCATTGGCAAAGTCATATCCCTGGCTAATCGCTGCTGTCATTAGAAAGGGCTTTCCCCTGGTTTGGGAAGGTCTGAGGACACACCCTGCTGCTGGCTAACTCAGGGACCAGGGTACGCCGTGCCCTGGGTGACACAGGGTGCAGAGGCCAGCGCCTGCTAGCTCTGTATTCCCTGTGCCTGGTTTGTCTCGCGCTGAACCCACACACGCTGGTGGTTGTTGGTGCTACACATCCCGAGTCGCTCGCGGCTGCAGCTGAGAAACAGGCCCCCCTTCTTGCAGAGAGAGTGGTTAGGAGGTTTCTCCTCCTTTGGAGAAAGCATCCAGCCCTGGGGCCAGCGCAGCGGTTCTGTGCATGCGCCACCCTGGGAGGGCACCGCTGCTTCAGCCCTTGTCCCTCAGTCACTTAGACTGACCAAGCAGGGAGAAGAACTGCTCCATTCCAAGGATTGTACTGGTAAAATACTGACGAGAAAAACCCCTCGCCCTTTCCTAGTGTGAGAGAAAGCTTACAGCTTGCTTTAAGTTAGGGTTTGTTTTTTCACTTTCTTTAGGGAAGATTTGTTCTTGTCTCTGTTAGTTCATTCTCAGTTCATCAGGCAAAGGCTGCGTCTTTCTCTCACGCCGTCTTTAGGGAATATTTGTGTCAATACTGTCTGGATGGGATTCTGTTCTCAGCAATAGCCTCCGGTTACTCTTACAATCTAAATATTATTCTGTTACAGTATAACAGATATATACATTGTATTTCTGTATACACTCACAGGCTGTTTTCTCTCTCTTGGAGTATCTGGGGAGTTTAACTTAAGCAGTCTTCTGCTTCTGCCGTTGAAATGTCTGGTTCTTGCTGTTGTCACCATAGCACATTGTTTTGTCTCATCTGAGACGTTTCTGCCCTGAAGAGTTTAGTTGCACACAGTTTCCCTGGACCCTTCTGCAGAGCTGGCTAAAACAATGCTCTCACCACCATGGTATCTTCCAGCCCCCTGCCATCCGTGGGGGAAACTCCAGGGCTCGGCTGGATACCACGGAGGAATAGAGCCAGGCTCCCAGGAAGGAGCTTCAGCTTCTTGCTCTTGAAAGACAAAGTGACTCAGGAGCCACATTCCGCTGTGGCAGGAGGGCGAGAGGCCCTCCCAGAGCCTGCCAGCACTCGGGCTCCCAAAGCACTGCCTCGGAGGGAAGTTCATGCCGGGAAGGTCCAGTCTGCACTGGATACCAGCTGGGGTTGCGTGGCCACATGTCACTGCAGCGCTTTTATCCCTGAGGGCTTCCTGATTTCAGCTTTCCCAACATTACAAGGGAAGCACCTCTATTCCAGGTTAATTATAAATGAAGTTAATTATAAAGAACTTCTTGCATTATCTCAAAGTGATGAAAGGGGTTTGCTGATTGTGTCACTGGAATTTAAAGTATGTCTCCTCATTTTGTTTCCCTCATTAACACTGACCCAAGCTGATAATCCATGTGTTTCTCTCATCTCTCAGTGGATTAGATTTAACTAGAGCAAATTGTTAACTACCCAGGAGAACTGGGCCTTTGTTTTGTTGGACTCACTTCACTTTGGCGCCTCCCTCCTCAACCTTTTAAGTTTGCGGGTGGCAAACACGCCACCTCAGAGTTTACTGCCTCATCTCAAAGGAGTCGTTTGCATTTGTTCCTCACTGGATGTCCCTGCTACTCTAAAATTAAGAATCCAGGTCCATCTTTCCCTCCTCTTTGCAGCTCGCCAGAGAGCTTAGTCAAGCAGCTGTTGCAGTGGGAACTCCTAGCAGAGCCCATGGGTTACTGACCCTTCAAGTTTCCTCGAGGTCTGTCAACTCTGGCAGCTTTAAGTACTGGTTTTTCTTAGCAGCACAGTTGTTTACTTTACATCTATGACCGCACCGCAAACTTCTGCAACAGGGAACAGACCCTGGAACGCTTTTCACCGGGAAATAGCAGCAGGATAGCAGCACTTCCCGAGCCTTATATATTCCTGTGGTCTAGCCCCAGACAAGCTGGGTTTGATTTGCGCCTCGTGATCAGCTGCAAGGGGACTTGTGTGGGGGCTGAAGATGGGGACCTATGGATTTTCCTATCCCTAACCCACTGAATAAAACCTGTGCAGGCCTTGAAGGTGTCCACGTGGTGGGCAGGAGGTGAGGAAAGGTAAAAGGGAGTGCACCTGCATTGCCCTCCACAGGGTAACTCTGGCAGCAGAGCTGGTTAGCTGGGTCTGGACCCCATGTGAGTGAAACAAGGTCTCAGTGAAAAAGGATCATCGCCGGAGCACGCCTTCTGGGCAGCTTTCATCTCGAACTGAGGTGTCTGCACCAGGCTGGGGTTCTAGCCTTTGTTTTGTTTCCTCTTCATACATCAGCTTTTATCGTGTCGTGCCATCCGTAAAGTTAAAGCTCCTGGGGTTTTGCCAAGTAACCTGGGATGCTCTTCTGAAAGATTTGCCCCATTCCAGGCCACAGGACTGGATCTGTGTTGTCATAGTAGACACATCTAGGACACAGTAGGCACGTCTGTTGATCCTTTTATATTATCTCCTTAGAACTGTAGGGCTTGATTTTCCTTGTGTCGCTCTAATTCTGCAAAACCTGCAAGGCAGAGGTTTCCCTTGCACTGAAAGACTGCGAAGCAGCTTCTTGTTTTGGGGCTTTGCTCTGATCAGTGGAGGAAGGCCCCTCACAGTGACTTTGGACAGGGTGGGACCGGTGTCCACAAAAGCATTTCAGCAACCTTAGGCTGGACTGATTTAGAAGAGCTCTCTTCTAGCCTGACATAGCACATACAGCATGCCAGGATGGCTTAGAAACTCAAGCCATCTGGAGTTCTTTCCCGCAAAAACATGTGTGTGCCAGAATTGGTCTCCTTTGAGCCACCCACAGTGAGAAGGGATTGTATTTGAGCTGGCTCAAGTTTCTTGAATTCAGTTTTAGGCAAGAGAAAATTGTCGGCAAGTATTTGGAAAATGCCTTGGAAAGAGCAGGCTGATTAAGAATGTAACGATCTTTAAAGGAACATTGACACTGTCCATTCGGAGCCACAAGGCACTGAAGAGGCATCAAAATGATGATGCGTGGGGTGAAGTGCCTTCCCCTTCCTGCCACCTTCTCCCCCGGTGATTTGTCAGCCAGATTTAGGGCTTACCCGAAATGAGTCATGAGTCATGAGGACTCCCTTAGTTCACAAGGCAGCTCTGAACTTCTCTGGCTGTTGAGGTGCAATAAACAAAGAGACACTCAGGTTTAAGACTGAAGTGCTTTCATACAGCAGCTCTAAAAAAGTATCAAGTGCAGGCAGGTCATCTGATTGTCTTCCATTATTCATGACAGACCATTTCACAGGGTGGCATCTCATCTGATGGGTAAAGAGGAAAGACCCAGTTAGAAATACTCACGTGCACGCACAAATTTGGAAATACATTTAAAAGTGGCAGGTCAGTAAGTTCCGCCAGAAAGCAAGAGCATCATTCCCAAGCACCGTGGGCGGATCAGAAACCCTTCTCCTAAACCCCCTGAAGGCTGTGGTGATCCTGGCTGGATCCATAAAAGGATTCTGGCTCCGACGCAGTGAAACGAGGCAGTGGTTCAGAGTCCTGAGCACTGCAGGATGCAAGGGAAAGGGAGGGCAGACAGGATTTGTCACCCTGACAGGAAGGCTCGGGAGAGCGTGAGTGATGGCAAAGGCCTCAGGCCCAGGGCTGCACCCTCAGTCCCACGGAGAGCACAGACCCAAGTGGCTGCCTCGATGCAGCCACCACCACGGCAGCCAGCAGAGGTGCCAGACTCCACTGAGACTCTGCCCTCCCATGGCAAATGAGAGTCTGCAGCAGGGTGTGCCCAGCCCCAGAGAAGGAACAGCCTGGCAGCTGGGCTGCGCAGAATCCCGCGGCGCGGAATCCCGCTTTCCAGATGGACATACACCTCCATGGCTGACTGCTGCCTGTCTCCAGCACAGACCATCCAGCAGCTAAAAAGTCACCCATCATTAAATCAACAGGCAACCACTGTGAGGAACAGCAACCTTGGGCTTCTTGTGAGGCAGCAACGAGAAACCGTGGAGAGGGCAGAGTTGCAAGATCTTTGCTTAAATCATCTACTCAGTACTTACAAAGCAAAGAGACGAAGAATCCAAATCACATGCAAATAACTCCTGAACTCAAGCATCTGCATTTCCCTAGAGCATGCCACTCAGCATATGACTAAACCAGTTCTAGTGTTTATGCAAAGAAAAATGTGTGACTCCCCTTGACTGTGCCCATCTGTGCGTCTTAACCTGCAGGCAAGACTGCCGGGCTTAGTGACCTCCTGGAGGTGGTATTTATTAAAGCCACTTGCCTGGAAGCCTCCCTGCCTTGGCAAGAGCACTTCATTCCTCCTCTTTCCCTCTAAAACACTCGCGCCACATCTAGTCAATGAGATGTACAGCTCTGTCTGGTGCCGTGCAGTGGCTGATCTTTTTGTGGAAACAGATGTGTTTGGGTATATACATACCCTGTGTTGTGAAACAGTGTTGC
Source organism: Mohoua ochrocephala (assembly GCA_013398855.1). Lineage (NCBI taxonomy): Eukaryota > Metazoa > Chordata > Aves > Passeriformes > Acanthizidae > Mohoua > Mohoua ochrocephala. Next base: position 245,007 of record VZTA01029677.1, read on the forward strand.
TCATGCCCCCTCTCCAGGAACCGGTCTTTATGTGTGGGGATTTCTGATGGGCTATGCCAGCTCCTTCCGCTTGCTGTGAGCTCCCATCTCCTCCTGCCGTGGTACGTTCCTTGCCTTTGCCTGTGGACTGTAGTGGCCAGGACTCGGATGGGGAGAACCCATACAAGTGAACAGCCTTGTGGCTGATAAACCTCCAGCAAAAAGTATGTTAAAACAAGAGTCAGGCCTTACATTCTTTGTCACTGATGATGTGACTCAAGCAGAGCTGGAAACTCAGGTTAAGTGTTTTAATACAAGGAAGGAAAAGAGCAAGATTATTTCTTAATGCATTGGACTCTTTTAAACACCTTTTCTTATGTAAGAGCTAATCCCCTTCCAGTGTTTGCATTTTATGCTCTTCAGTAGTATTCAGCACGTGCCCAGCAGAGGTCTTCCTGCCTTCGGGGTGACTTGATGCCACTTGGCACGAGCACAGACACCGGTAAGGGACCCGGCCTCGCTCAGACACAGGATGCAGGGCAACTCTGGGGTCACACCAGAGTCACAGCACGGAGTCCCACCTTGGTTACCCAGCCTGCGTACACGGGCTGAAGCAGGGGCGCTGGCATGGCCAGGCAGGGGTGTGAAGCAATCCACAGTGACAGGCAGGCTTTCCCTTGGGTAAAGTCACAGGGAGACCAGAGCTGCATGAGTGGAAGCCTGCGATGGTGCAGGGGAGGGACTGCTGCTGTCCCCAGGCTTGGCACAGCCTGCACCAAAGCCCTGCAGGCTGCAAGCAGCGTTTGCTCCTCCCTTGGCCCCACTCTCTTCCCTGGCCACTGGCAGGCTTGCAAACAGCCTGGCTCGGAGGACAAACCCTGCCCTCGTCCTTATCAGCTCCCTGTTTTGTTCTAGGGTCACTTTAGATACCATCACCAGGCGGTGTGAGAACCACTGGGGAGATAAGGAGGGTGCAGTGTTTGCGGATGGAGGGAGCACAGCCCTGCATCCCTGTAGCAACAACACTCCCCATTAGAGCCCGGGAAGTGTTGTCCTCTCTTGTCCTCTCTGGAAGTGAGACTCAGGAGTTTCCCATTTCCCTTCAACATTCTCTGCTATTTACCAGTGGCATGCAACTCCCAGGTGGACTTTGGACAACCTGCAATAACACCTGCCCCGTGCTTGGCTGTGCAAAGCTCTTCGTTCCCTACGGAATTACTGCGGGACTCCAGGTCTGACACACGCACCAATTCAAATTCTTCTAATTCCCACTTCCACTGAAATATTCTGGACTTCATTAAAGTCTATAAAACACCTCTTCTGGTATCAAATTCATCAGAACATTCCTTCACTCTAGAGCTGTGGCTCAGGAAGGCCAAAAGAAAATATTTAAACCGAGAACTCTCTTTACAGAGGCCCTGCAGCAAGGGGGAAGAAGGATTTTGGTCCTTGCTTGCCACGGCAGCATTAGAAATGCAAACCGAGGGCAGTCCACGCAGACTGACATGCTTGTGTGGAGGACCTTGCCAATAGTTCTGATGGGTGTTTCCTTCACAACAGAAACTGGGACTTCTTAAACAATTAATTTTAAATAGCTTGTGGCTTTCGAGCACATAGGGCATGGCTGCCTGTGAAACGCTATCACATAGCAACGAAAGCACCCGAAATCTTTATCAGACCCATCTGCCATGAGCAGTTTTGTGCTTTCCTCCAGTACCATCGGGGCTGAAAAAATTTAAGAGCAGCGTAAAGATAAATTTCACAAACAGATTTTGGGTTGCTTATATTTTATGACAGGCTGGACAGTAAGGAAGTCCTGATTGGTGTGAGGGGCTTATGTGCCTTTGCTGAAATCCAATTCAGATATAAAGTACCATGAGCCTTAGGCTTATTTAAACCATCCAAAAAGTAGTTTGCTCCACCAGGTCGAATTAACAGCTCTAAGGAAAAAAACAACCTACACAAGATCACCCATCTGTGTCTTCACAGACAAGCTATTGCACTATGTGCTCAGTTAGGCATTTAGCACAATAGTGCCTCTGTACCAAGCTTTTCTTGGTATCCTAAAATATATTTCTTTTAGTTAATGGTAAAACACATTTTCTGTGCTTAAATAAACTCACGATGGGGATGAGGGGTATTAACTTAACTAAACTAAGAATGCTACATTTAGTGCTTTCCAGCGTGACTGAGTTTCCAAAGACAATATTTGTTTTTCCCTGAAAGGCTACCAGTTCTCATTTACCGGGGAAATTTAGGTTGTACTGTTAATTGGGGGGTTTCTTATTCTAAAACCCACTGTGCTAACCTGCCTTCTGGTGCTACTTGTTGTAAATGTAGTCATGAGCAATTCTAGCTTTAACAGGATTTAGTAGCAATTGGGATTGTCTCGTTGCTTGCTAAAAGGGCGCAAGACTCTTCTCACTGTGGAGTTGTATACAAACTATTTAATTCAAATGGCATTCATCACAGTAGGGAAAAAAGTGCATTTTGTGTGATGGACTCTTCAATTTTATTTTTTTTTTTAATTCTACAAGTTCTGTTTCTCTCTGCTTCATAAAGTGCTGTGATATAAAGGGTGCCCTGGCCATTAGCTTGGGTTTGCACTGTTCTGTGCTCTTGCTCACCTGCTTTGCCCAGGAACAATTTTTTAATTGCACAAAAGCCTCTTGGGTTGTTTGAGCTGGGCCCTCACCATTGCTCCAGCCCTCAGTCCATGTCCAGGGGTGTGAATCCAGATGAACAGCCAGCTCTGCTGTGCTGTGTCCCTTCAGCCGTCGGCTGAGTGGGTGTGAAGGTGTGTGCCCCAGGAGCAGGGAGGGGGTGATGAGGGGTTGCCTTTGCAGAGCTTTGTAAGGCTCCGAGTGCTCAGGCTCGACAGTCCACACTGGGCAAAGGCCAATGCATGGAAACACCCCTCCTCTCTGCAGGACATGGGCTTTGGAGGACAAAGCAGCTGGTCAGAGATAAGCATGACAGAGCAGAGGGGTGGACTTTATCAGCAGCAGCCGCCGAGTGGGAGGTGTGTTTTAGACGCAATGAGAGGAGAGGGCAGAGTCCTGCCGTGCGTTAATCCGTGGCGCGTCCCGCGTTTCAGGGCGGTGCAAAGTCAGATGCCTGCACTGGGTGTGAGGCAGGGAGCCACGTCCAGCTGCAATGAGGAAACAGCAGCGTGCACAGGTGTGGAAGGGGCCAGGCTGGCTGACAAGTGAGTAGTAAGGAGATCAGGAGAACGTGGAAACGGGGATGCTCAGGCTGCATGTGTGTATATCCAGTGGTGGATTGCTCCTGGCTGACTGGATCGATGATACACCAGGGCAGCACTGTGATTCCTCCAGGCACGGCTGAGGGAAGATCTGGCCCTGCCTCCCACAATGGGCTGGGGATGGGTTTCACCCTGCCCATTGCTTATTTCACCAGCAGAAAACTTGGGAGGATGAAGCTTTTAGGAGTTAAAAGATTGGTTATTCCCCCAAGCAGTGGCTGACTGCTTTTAGATAGTGTAGTGTAGGAGCTGTGCAGTATTAGCAATATAAGCAGTCCTAATACCACTGAGGTGATAAACCAGAGTGAATGCCCACTGAATCCAGTATGGAAAGTTTTGGACTTCCTAACAGTTGCTCTGTAAATTAAAAACTGGAGAAAGCAGCTTATCTGTGTCATCTCAATAGGCAAGCAAACAGTGATCACAAAATTAGGTCACAACTTATTTAGTTCAGCAGTCTGACAACACTGCTAGGGAGAGAAAAGGGCTCTGAAAAAGATGACAGGCAAGGTCTGAAACAGTGTGCAGGGAAAAAAAAAAGTGCCACTTAGGTTTGCGTCACGGAGAAAGGTCAGGGAAAGGCTGTAAGGTGAGAATCCCAAGGTAGCACTGTCTTAGCAGCATGGAAGATACAAAGGGGAAAACCTCGTTCTTTGGAAGCTGTCTTTGGAGAAAAAATATGCTCCCCCCCCAGACAGCTTTAGTCAGCTCACAAACTTCTGTCATTTGGGGTTCCTTCTGTGGAGCTCCCTGTACAGGAAGGCTCTGGTGGCACCCCTGATATCCCCTGTCAACAGGTTGCTTTTAGGAGCTTGTAGCCAAGGCTTGTGGAAGGCTTTAGGGAGCCCTTTCCCAAGGGAGCACGGTGCATGATGTGAATAGTGGCAATGGCTCTAAATGTGGTGGAAAAGGCTTCGTTGTTTTACCAGGCAGCAGCCACTTTGTGTGTTGGTGCTGACCTAGACCATAAACCCCAGCTGGGTTGAAGAGGAAGGGAGATACACAGGATTCCTCCTGCTGCGGGGGAGTCCTGCAGGGCCCTCCATCTTCTCATGCCAGTGGCTCAGAGGCCACTTCACAGTTGAATTTCTTATGAGTTCGAGTTTGTGTTGTCATCTCAGAGAGGAATGATCATTGCCAGGACACTGCCTTGGTTTACTGAACTCTTTCCCCTGTAAAAGGAGAAAACCAGGCTGGGAAAAGGCCGCAACCTTTTGTGGCCCGAGAGTCAGGCAGAGTAGCTTCCCTTCTGCAGGAAAGAGTTCCTCCCTCAAATAAACCCCAGTCGAAGCGGAGACCTCAATTAGTGCTTGAGCAAGGACTCGAGGCATTCCCTGGCACGCGTGTTATGCAAGGGTCAGGTTCTGCTGCCCTCGTTCCCGTTCCTCCCCGAAACTGCAGGCATTCACACACATGCCTCAAATGCACCAGCAGTCCCACCTACTGCTCTGGTCTGCCCCAAAGCCTCCCACTGAGGCTGAGCCAGCAGTCCCAGTTTCACTGGTCCTACACCTGGGGTCACCCAGCAGCAGGAGCATCAACCTGGCAGTGGTGGATGCCTGTCTCATGTACCTTAGCTCTCTTCCTGCCTCCACAGAGGATCTATAGGAGAGACAGATTAGGTGCAAGATTAACTTGTAACTTTTGACGCTTTAGAAGCTCATTCATGCTAAACCAGAGAGCAGAGTACATTATAGGACCCACATAATCCAGTGAGATTCATAAAGACAGTTTGTTTTTTGTAAACTCTGAGGAATTACTCCACTGGACATCTCTCGACTGCACTTGGCCCCCCAGTCCCGCCTGTCCCCATCACATAAACACCTAACAGGCAGTTTAGGGCTGGGGTCTCTGGGAAAATGCAGCTCTGGTTATGAAACAGCCTTCCGTCTGCAAGGCTGGGACCCGTACACAGCACAGCTCCTTTTCTGCCCAGCACAGAATCCTGCCGCAATGCTTTCCGTCCCAAGGCGTGGGAACGGGGCTCTAGCCACAACACAGGTACCACTTCCTAGTCCTGTGGTGTGAGGAGAGCAAGTGGAGGTGCAGGAATGAGGGAGCAGCAGGGATGCTGCTGGGCAGCCCCAGGCAGTTGTGGAGGGGAGCAGGGCTGTGGTGCTGCCCTGCATTCCTTTCAGCATGGGCTGGTGGGCAAGGTGGCCTGGGAAACACCCTTCCCTACTGAGGCTCTCCCGCTGCCGCCCTCTGCCACAGTCAGTCACTCTCTCTGAGGGCTCTTGCTGGAAGGCTGGATCTTGATCAGCTACATTTTTAAAAGAGGGACTCATCCTTAATCTGCTGGGATTTAAAAAGGGATGTAGTTTTACTACTCCCCAGGATTTAGGTGGTGTAAACAAGTGTTTTGCAAACCCCAGGACCAATAACAATCTGTCACTGTCAGCAAAAGCAAGTGCTCTACCCTGATTGGGGCCAGACTTGAGCCTCACCCCAAAGCCGTGGTCCCACTGCTGCCGGTGATCGTGGCTGCACCCAGCGGCTGCTACTGGCCCTGTGGGCTGCAGAGGACCTGCCTCCCGAGGGTTCTGCCTGCTTCCAGCAGACTTACTGCATCCTTCCACTGGTAGAAAAGCAAGAAATGGGAGGGAGGGCAGAGAGGTTCACACAACCGTTCATTGGAATAATTTAAAAGTACATTCTTCAATAGGTTCAGTCTGTTTCACAGCTTTTGTTGTGCCTGCATGGCTTCCTCTCGCAGGGTGGTCACCAAGGTCCCACCTCCACTGGCAGGGAATGCCAGGGAGCTGTCTCAGTCACTGTCGCTGCTGGATCGGTGGGACGCTGCCCCACGGCCGAGCTGCACCCTGAGGCAGGCAGGCAGCGCTGCCCTGCCGGTGGACGGCGAGACCCTGCTGACAGAGGACACGCTGCGGGCCAGGGGCTGCGTGGGGAACATGATCGTGCCACGGGGTGCCTCCAGGAGCTGCCAGATCTCCCCCGAGGTGGAGCTGCCCAGGTATTCCCAAGGCCGGCGCCCGCTGCCGTCCCGCACCTGCACCTGGCACCCCAGCTGCAGCACCAGCACCTTGATGACAAGCTGGTGGCCGTGTATGGCAGCCAGGTGCAGCGGCGTGTACCCGCAGCCCGAGCGGGCGTCCACGTCCAGGGCCAGCCCAACCTGCCGCGCCGCCGCTGCCAGCTCCTGCAGGCCCGGCCCGTCGCCGTGCTTGGCCAGCCAGTGAAGGACCGTGAAGCCTGATATGAAGTCCCTCTGCAGGGCCAGCTCAGGCTCTTCCAGAAAGAGCCCCCGCACCTGAGCCCAGCAGCCCGCTGACATTGCCACCAGCCAGGCGTGCTCCCGCTGTCCCAGCGGCACCAACGGCCCCCGGCTTGCGGCGTTCCTAGGGGAGCTCTTGGGGAGCACGGAGCGGGGCTGCCGCCCACAGTCATCGTGCACTGAGGGGGGGGTGCCCTGCACCTCCGACAAAGCGAGCTGGCGCCTGATGCTCCGGAAAACAGGCAGCGGTGCCGGGGGCTGGCTCTCTGGGGCTTGGGGCGCTGCGGGGCCCTGTGCTGGCAGCAAGGACTGGGATGGGGGTGATCTGGCAAGGGGTGGCTGCAGGGAGCGGGATGGGGATGGCACAGTGGAGGACTGTGGCAGGGACTGTGGTGGGGGTGGCCTGGTGGGGGGCAGGATCCCAGGACCTGACGGCAGTGTCAGGCTTTGGCATGAGTACAGCCGCAGGACTTGAGGCTGGGTTGGTCCATTGGGGGTCAGCCCCCTGGATCCCCTCGGCAAGTCTGGGGATGGCCTGGTGGGGAGCTGCTGCAGGGACCTGGACTGCGATGGGGGCAGCCTGGTGGAGGGGAGCACCTCGGGGCCTGGTGAAAGCAGTGGGGATGAGGAGGGGCTGGCAGGGAGTGCCTGCAAGGACCGGGACAGGGGCAGCACCTCCGGGGCGGACAGCAACGGCAAGGATCGGGATGGGGGCAGGTCGGTGCGGGACAACAACGGCAGGGATCGGGATGGCGNNGGCGACAGCGCCCGGGGGCCGGATGGCAGCAGCGGGGACTGGATGGGTCTGGCGGGGGGTCGCCTCCCCGGGCTTGCTGAGGGCGGTGGGGCCTTCAGTGAGGGCATCCCGGTCGCGGGCTGCGGCGGAGATCGGGGCTGAGGCAACCTGTAGGGAGGCGGCATCTCCGGGCCCAGTGGCAGCGGTGGCGTCCGGGACCGGGACGGTCTGGCAGAGGGCAGCCCGGCGGCAGGCAGCGGCGGTGATAGGGACCGGGGCGGCACAGCGGGGGACAGCGCCCCAGGACCCGACGGCAGCGCCGGGGGCCGAGGGTGCGCTGTGCCGCCGGGGCGAAGAGCCCAGG
>VZTA01029677.1:257855-329118 GCA_013398855.1 Mohoua ochrocephala
CACGGGGAGGCGGCGGAGGTGGTCCCGGGCTGCGCCCGCCGCGGCTGAGGTGCTGGTGCCTTGCCGCGGGTGTTGCTGCCCCGCCGCTGCCCATGGATGGGAAAAGCCGAGAGCGGGAAGGGCTGTGCCCCGTGCGGGGTGGGCAGCCGGCGGGCGGGACGTGCCCGCGGTGCCCGGGAGGCTGCGGCGGGCAAGGCTCGGCAGCCCCGGCATGGAAGTCTTCCGAGGGGCACGCGTGTCCTGCGTTTTCCAGCGTGACCGTTTTTTTTCTGGGGATGTGGTGGCCGGGAGGGTTTTCACGTTCGTGTTGAGAAAGACAAAAGATTTCCCTTTCACAGGGAGAAAGTTAAAAAAAACCCCGAACCCACAAAACCAAAAAGATGCCGAAAAAGAAAAGCAAGTCTCTCTTACATCCAGCTTGCAGAAACGTGAATGAAACTCCACCGTGACCAGACTGAATGCACTTTTGTGCATCGTCGGCCGGGGGAGGGAGAGACTTGATCGACTTCCCGGTAACTTTTTCAGTGCTTGGGAGTAGCATAGATGTTGCCCACGAGTGAAGGACTTGAATGTGACTCCCTCTCAAAATGAGAAAATGGTCTGCGTTCAAGATGTGGCCAGGATGAGACAAGTTTCTTTTAGCGTTTATGATGTGCTTATGGATCTGCGGGGCTGCATGGTTCCTCTGATGTGGCAAAGCAAATGTATGGAGATGGGGTTAATGGTGTTACTGGAGGTGGGGAAGTTATGCTACTAAGCAAAATAAGAGCTGATGTTTCTTAACAGAATAGCTATAAATTATACCAGCCATTTGTAAAGCTTCTTCTGAAATGCTTCCTTGATCTTTAAGTCTAAAGCATGCTTGGAAATTGAAGTTTGTCTTTCAGTGTAAGAATATGCATTGGAATCACGGCTTCAGATGTTTTTTTAGGGCAAGCTGAAGGGTATTGCCAAGCCGAGCCTTTTGGCTTTGTGTGGAGCAGTAACTTTGCAGCATGAATAGGCTCGGGAACGTGGTTTATTGCAAGACGTGATTGCTAATTGTTCTTGTGGATGTGTTTGGCACTGCTTTTCTTTTTTTTTTTTTTTTTTTTTTTTTTTTTTTTTTTTTATTATGTTAAACTGGTGCTGCTACCGAGCCTCTTGGGTTTTTTTGATTAATCCAAGTCCATGGGACATCCCAGAATGACATCCACAGAGGGTTTTGCACCAGTTAAACCGAATTCTTGTCTGTGGACCGCCGAGTCCAGTCCAGTGGGACCGACTGCAGCATAAAGCATCCTTCAGCACGAGAAGCATGTGTGTGTGGGAGAGGGAAGGAGGAGGGTACTCGGCTTCCTCGCGAGCAGCTGGTGGGCAGACCCTCCATCCTCCGGAATCAGACAAGAGAGTTGTTTTATCTTGGGGCGATAAGAGAAGAACGGACAGTGTGCTGGCATTCAGGAGATGTTGGGGCTGTTCTGTCCTGTGTGCCTCCTTATCTAATCCTCTCTGCTTCCACTGTGCCTGCTGCTGTCGTGTTGCTGGGAGGGTGGCAGGGAGTTGGAAGAAATAGTTAATTATATGTTAGAGCGAGGCAAGACTGATGAACGTTTGCCTTTCCAACTTTCTTACAAAATAAGATTAAGTTGAGCCGTGAGTGGCATGCAGCTTGTTGGAGGGAGAATTAAAGGAAGGGGAGGAAAGGAAAAGGAAAGGAATGAAACCAAAAGCGAGTCAGTTTGAGTTAACACGATGATAACATTCCTGAGTCACAACCTTTTACATCCTGGCAGGATATGACATTATGTTAATTGTAAAAGTATGCATAAAAAATAACTTCAGCAAACTGCTCTGAAGTGTCTGCGTTTAATTGTAGCCGAGCAGGGCGTGTTTTGGTAGGATGGGCGGCTTTCTCTTCCAGGCCCCGATCCCACAGATGTGAAGGCACATGTGTAATGCGCTGCCTGTAATTTCATTTGACTTAATGGAGACTGATCTCGGCATGCAAATGTAAAGGCATGCATAAGCAACGTTTTGGCAGGGTTGGTGCCGGGAGCTCTCAGCTGATGAAAGCCGTGCCTGTGCTTAAACAGGTACCGGGCTGGGAGGATGATAGCATGGGCTCTGGGCTCAGTGTGGAGATAAGCCACTTCCAGTCTGGAAACTGTTGAGATGTGCTGGATAGGGGGCACTTTTCTTCCTCTTGGATTAATTCGCAGCATCTCGACCAGTGCTGGGTGGTTACTTAGTAGATCAGAGCGTGGAAGTGGGCTCTGGCCTATCTACCCTTGTCTTTATGCGTTTATCCTAAATGTTTACAGAACCAGAGCTTGGTTGTGTTGCAGGAGTGAGACTCGTGTTCACTCAAGAGCATGCATTGGTGTACCCCCTTCTCCAAGTCTAACAAAAAACTGAGGGGAAATGAAGCTGGAATGCAGATTTTACATGGGAACCATAGAAAACATTATCTGAGAGATTAAAACAGCACAGTGTATTCTTCAATCTGTTTTAAAAATACTTGGTAATGAGAGACTGCTGGTTTCCATGGAGGGGAGGAAGGAGAGTGAGATGGGAAGGCAGAGCGGGGCTGAAGCCTCTGTGCTTTGTCTTTGAGCAGCAGATTTGCTGGCACCCACTGGGGTCAGCAGGAGCTGGGGGCAGCACCTTTGGAGAGCCACATCCACATGTGCTGCTGGGTGCCACCACGACCGCTGCCTTGGGACCAAGAGATGCCCACCAGGGAAGGGGGTACCCCATGTTTCTGCATCGCAGGGCTGCAGACTCTCCTCACAGTGAATGTGGTGATGCTGTGGGTGTGGGTGGCACTGCTGGGGCTGCTGAGGTGGCCAGGGCACGGGGTTTGGCTTCCTTGCCTGCTGTTGCCAAGTGGGGTTCTTGGGCCTGGCCTGGCTCAGCTGTCTGCACCAAGGAAGCGGCCCTGGGTGGTGCCCACAGGGCTGTGTTTTAGTTTGTGACCTTTTTGTTTCCTTTATTCACCTCGGTGCCTTGTTTTCAGTAGGAAATTCTTTCAGACAATTCTTGCTGCTCCTGTTGATGTTAACAATGGTGGGAACCTGCCTCCTCCTTGCTTTCATTTCAGCACGGCCTCGGTCACGGGGCAGGTTGTGTGTCCAGCCCACCACACGCTCAGGACCTCTAGCTTTTCCAGTGTGAACGAGCTGAGCCGCAGTCAGGATCTGGTGGAGATACTTGGAAAGTTCTCACTTTGTGTAGGTGAGATGATGGGGAAGCAATTTTAGTGCCTGAGTAAGACCCCTAAAATAATGATGGGGATTGAATAAGTAAGCAGCACGAATCTGAGAAATAAAAATATTTACTCAGAGCTGAGGCATGTTTTATATGTCCCCTTCCCACCCCTGTAGCCCCTGAGAGAGAGAGCTTTCCTGGCTGGCTGTCCACTCTGAAGCCATCTGAGGGTTGTTGCTTCTCTTGTGGCCTTTCTATGGCTCTTCTTTTCAAGGTGATTCTGGGAGCATGGGCGTGAGGCTGCTCAGTGCTTGCTTGGCAGGAGAGATGCCAAGGGCGCAGGGTCTCCTGTTGGCTTGGCAAACGCTGCAGCCTCATCCAGCCTTGCCCTTGGCGTGGTTTGGCTCTAGCTTCGGTCCTCTGAGCTGCAGGGGCTCTTCCAGGAAAAGATACTGAAGCAGCTTCAGCGTAGAACAGTTGGATGCAACCAGGTGATGTAAAAATAAACAAAAAAAGCCTCCCAATAGTACTCGAAGCTTTTTTTAGGTACGCTGTGTAGCTGCCTTCGCTTCCAGCTCTGTGAGCAGCTCTCCAGCCTACTGGAGTAACTGATGCGTAATAATGGTTCAGACAAACACCACGGCACGGGGAGAGTTCAGCGCTGATGCTGCTGGAGGAGAGGCACAGAACCAACTTTGGGGTCTTGCTCTCTTAGCTAGCAGCAGCGTGAACAAAAATTTACCCCAAATGTTGTTCTTGCTCCATGGAGCAAGTACTTGTTTGCATCCACTGGGCAGTGGGAATGAGAGATGCTCCTTCTTGGCTGCTTCATCCCATCTGGATGCCTTTCCCCATCCTCTGCACCATGGTGCCTGGTTTAGACGTATGTGGGCCAGGACTCGCATTGCCAGAACCGTTCTCGTCCCCAGCTTGGGCAGGTGTGATGAACCTGGGTGGGTGTAGGCAAGGTCCACTTGGCCGTGCATGAGGTGCTGAAGGGAGAGCCACAAGAAGGAAGAACAGCTCCCTGAGGTTTTCCTTTAGCAGTACCCAGCCCTCCTGGAAGCTTTCTCCCTCTCTGGAGTGCTCTGCTCGTCCCATGTCAGTGGTGCTCTGCTGGCACAAGCTGTAGCCCAAAGGCCATGACTGCCTTTCCCTGGTAGTACGGTTGCTTTGCTGAGCTCTGTGATTTATGAGTCTCGAGCTATCTTTGGGACTCCTTACTTAAAAAATACAGGCTGTGCCCGTGTTTTTGGCGACCTAGTCTTAGGATCTGAATTAGCAATTAGAGCTCTTGAAGTGTCTGAAAATAGGAGGAAGCTGCATCTTTTCTTGCAGGCTTAAGGTTTTTGTTTTCTGTAGTAGCATCCCACATAAGGTGCTGTCAAAGAGCAGACGGCTTCTGTGTTTGGGGAGTTGGTGCTTTCTTCCATCTGAGCTCGCAGCTTCTTTAGATCTTTCTATTGTCTAATTGGATTTTCTGATTCTGAATTTATTTTCAGATGGGATTTAGCTGCTGGAAATATGTTATTGAAGTACTGTAATTGTGGGTTATTTCTTTACCAGATCTGCTCATGAATACTTGGCACAAGCTAATAGAAAAAGACTTGGTTTAAAAACACTTGGGTTTTGCCACGGTTGTTGCCCGCTTTGCCAGCGGCTCCTGAGAACTGATTCCTGTGCACGGCAGTAGTTCTAATATAAATTGTTCCTGGAAATCTGCGTGCCTCTCATGTCTTTCATTCAGGAATTATATTAACCTCTCTCACGTGATGGGTGTGGAAGCGAGGAACTGTTTTGACTCCTGAGCGGGTTCTTTGTGAGTGCCTTGCCGGACTGTTCGGGGCTGTCTGTGGATCTGAAGGTGTTCTGCCGAGTCTGGCTGTTTCCCTGGTGGCTTCACTGGGTGCAAAGTGAAGTACAACGTTCTGTGTAAGCAGGAGACTCGACAGAGCTTATTTGCCAGATGTGTTGAGTGCACCAAGTGTGCAAGGTGCTTTGTGAAAGCGCAGGAACTTGGCTTGAATTAACTTTCTGGCAGTCTGGTGGCGGTAGCTCTGTTTTCGTCTGTAGAGAAAGTGAAAGGATCGAGTTGGATAGGTGGCTTGCCTGGTGACCCCGCGAGCTTGTGGCTCCCTCTTCTGCAGGGTAGCGTGGAGAGTGGTTCACAGGGAACAGCAGAGTGTGAACTGCAGGAGAGGTGGAATTCCAGGGCTGCTTTTAGCCTTCTACATAGAGGCTCCCACCCATAGCCACAGACGTATCTTGGCGTTTTGAAGCACGCAAATCATCTCCTTTCAGCCCCCGTGTAAACCCTTCTCCTCCGATCTGAGTCAGCCTGGAAGCTTTTGGCAGCTTTCAGATGAATGAACAATGTCAGGCTGATGGTGCTGGCTTAATTTTTCTAGGACAAAATTTGGCAGACAAGAGACTAGCTTGGAAATGAGAAACTTGCAGTCTGGAAAGGTGAAGGTACCAGGTTATGATTGACACTCATTCCTGGCATCTCCCTGCAGGAACATGGATTTCCCCACATCGCCTGGATGTGTCTGGGAAATGTTCAGGGTTGCCAGTAAAGAGGTTGTGCACGAATGTAGTTGGATTTTCCTTTTCTTGCTTCCTCTATGATTAAAGATTTTCCTTTTCTCTGTTGTCTCCTTTAGTTTTAATTGGCAGGATTACATTTCTTGGGTATCCGTGGAATGAGCATAGAAACAATATGGATAATGTGATTTCACCGGTCTTTGTTGTTGTTTTGTTCCTAGTTTGAGGTGTGAAGGCTGCTATCGTCAGAAACTGTTGAATTAAATAATTGGAAGCAGCGCTCATTTATTCTGAGCTTTTACAGGGAAAAGATTAGGTTGTCATACTGCGAGCAGGTATTGCTCACTGTAAATGCTGGGAGTGATTATGAGGCTTAAGGCAGCCATCTGGGACTGAACATATGCACAGCCCTCAAATCTTCATGTCGAGACCCCAAGAGGAGCAGGGATTTTGCCATATCGTCTGGTGACAAATCACACCACTTCACCACCACATCCATTCATTGGCTGCTGCCTTTTCCTCCTCCAAATCTGTTTCATGTCCAGGTTGGCCTATGGCAGGCCTCATTATGCCTTTGCTTTTTTGGCCAGTCAGAGTTCTGAGCTCTGAGATTTTTTTTTGCCTGAGTGTAAGCACAAGGGTATGGGCACTGGAGGGGGGAGAAGAAAAGGTAATGTTTCAAATCCTGTTTCAGCAGTTTATCCAAAGCTTCCCATAATTCTGGCCAGGTAACTCAGCTTGCTGTTACTGTGGGGTTTTTTAGCAGAAGAAACAACCAATCAACCGTTCTGCCTTTGTTAGCCTATAGAATCAGAAGATTAAGATTTTTAATTACATTTAGAAAGGGTTTTGTTGGTTTCCTGTATCTTGTACGTAATTTCCAAGCCAAGAAAAATCCCCAGTGCTTTTAAATGAATGCTTTTCTGCCACAAGCTGTCTTTTATCACAGAAAATACCAGCCTAGTCTCATTCTGTTTCATCTGCCTCATTAATATTAAATACATGGCACTTTAATATGGCAGTCGGAGCAAAGCAGGGAACTTCAGCTAATATCTGACAATGGCAAGCTGAGATTAAATGATACCAGAGTGCTATCGCTATATATAAAGTAATTGGCATTTTTCAGGAGCATTTGACCTAATTTATGTCAGTTCTTTTCTCGCCTTGCTCCCTTAAATCTTTCCATCCTCAAGTGAGCCCTTGCATGCTCCTGCCTTTCTCGCAGGCCTGGCTCAGCCTCGTGGGAAAGGGAAGGGTTTGGCGATTGCTGCACAAGTCCCTGGTGTCCAGTGGAGGCAGAAAGCGGCACCAGATCCGAGAGCTGTTCCGTGCTGGGGAGAGCCTTGGTGGAAGAAGTGTGTGCTCGGGCTCTGGGGCAGCTCTTCGGCAAAGCTGTGGTGAACTCTCCTGATGCTCTGAATTACCAAGGACCTGGCTGAAAGTAAAAAAATAAACAACTTTTCCGAGACGTGCCTCCCCTTCTGGGACGCGCAGTTGATGGTCACTGAACAATTGGAACGATTCACGTCGGTTTCTGATACGTGATTGAGCAGCGCTGTCAGGGGGCCTTGGGTTGTGTGCTTCCAGGTAGCCGAATGTTCACCCGGCTGGAAAGCACTCCTGCTATTCAGCATTTGGAGTCGAGCGATTATTAATTATTAGAGCAGTAATTACAAGAGCCACTTGGGATTAGGGCTTGTGTGGCTGACATGCTGCAAAGTGTTTTGGCCTCCGATTTGGTGTGTGGTCTTGGGGAAAATGCCTTTGTCTTGGCGTGCCTTTTGTTTTCTGCGTGTGTGAAGAGGGAGATAATTCCCTCCCTTGTTTTGTGAGGTGCCAAGCTGCGATCAGTGAATTAATAGCACACCACAGTCACCTTTGCAGACCTCGCCCTGTTGCACCCAATCGAGTGAAGTCTTGTGGCGCGGAGGCATTACCAGATTAATGCTTTTAATTAAAACCGCCTTCGAGAAAATAACTATTCAAATAGGGTAATATGCAAGTTGTGTTTTCAAGGAGATCTAACAGTAAGGAGGAAGGGTTTAAAGGTGAGCAGTGTGAGTAACTCTGACCTTGTTTCTCTGGGTTTACGTGAATGCAGTTGAGGGCAATTTTCACATAGAGCATTCCTAAGAGGTACCTAATTTCTCTGGTGTAGGCCAGAACCGTTTAAACACAAAGCCAGAGGTGTTTTGTTGCTTAAACAAAACATTATTTGACATTGTGGGTTGCCACGTGACTCCTGTCTGTTACTGAACACAGCTACATTTCCTCTAGGTTTGGCCTTGCCAGGAATGGAGCTCAGAAAAGCATTTTTTCCAGTGGGATGTGCTTTACAAGTTTTTGATATAACCTGAGGAAAGCAGTATTTTTTCATAACCTAACCAAGTAACCTGATGATTTCTTCCAGTGGGTTGAGCCAGAAAGCCAGAAGTATAAATCTAGCTGTGATACGGTTTACGTGCTGTCCTGGTTTCAGTTTGAAGGGAGCTATAAAGTTCACACGGGCTAGAAAATGTTTCTGGCATATGAAGTAGGTGGTTGGTCCCTATGTAAAATACACAGTAAGGAGTCCCGAGGGAACTGCGTGTGGATGTTGTCAGTATCCACACTGTGGTAAATGTATCTTTTTCTGAGCTGCGTGTGCTGAAACATCTTGGCAATTGGAAGCTGCTCAGGGCTGGAGCCTCATATTCCCGTTTTGGTGCAGTGCCTTGCAGAGGAGGATTGTGGCCCAGCGTCTAGAGTTCAGTGCTGCTGGATGGAAGGGAAGGAGGATGGAGACGGCTGGATGTGTGCCATCCTCCTGGGTACTGTGTAAGTCAGAAGGTTGTGCAAGCCAGCTCTTGAGGTTTATGCTCCAGTTTGCACCCTCAGGGGCTACCGAGTGACCTGAGAAAATGTGAATTAAGACACCGAGTGCCCGAGGAAGGGTTGCACCAGCCTGCGCCCACTCTCCCGGGGTCGGCACGCGCTGCCGGCCAGGTGCAGGCACGGGCTCTTGAGCTGTGCTGGTGTGTGACGTGAGAGTCCTCATGCTGCATGTACAGACCCAGCTCCTTCTCCTGGACAGCCGTGGGAGGAAGAGCTGGGCATTAGCCTTCCTCTCCGAAGGCTTCCCAAGTTCCTCAGCGGGTATTTATCTGTCAGACCCCAGCTGCTCTGGGATGTGAGCAACCCAGGCAAGGCTGCTTGTGGCTTCGTGCATCACCTCCTGCTTTGAGCGATGTGGAGGTGGAGACTGCAATCTTAATAAAGAGTATGCAGCAGCAGATCCCTCGCTTTGGTATCTCATTAAATAACTCGAGCCAAGGGCAAAAACGTGCACCTCACATGGGAATTGTGCCCCAGTTTTGGGATAGGCAGGTCTGCAGCACTCGGAGTTACAGAGCATGTCAGAGCAAGGAGCTCCTTCATGTGAACTAATCTTCCCTAGACCTCTGCAGGAAGCGCTTGCTTGGAGCAGGCTTAATTTGCCTTCGGGTGTGTTTGTCTTCCCGAATCCTTAGGTTTGGCTCCATAAATTTGTGACAGGATTTACCTGCTCTGTCAGGTCTTTACAGCCCGGCTGCTGCAGGAGCTGGGCCCAGTGCAGCGGAGCCTGCTCATCTGTCACAGTCGTTCTCGCTCCGCGCGGGACTCGCGCTCAGCTGCTGTGGGCTGCGCGCTGCCGCTGCGGCTCGGCCAGGCTGAACAGCCCCGGGCTTTGCTGATGGAGGGATGGCCTACTGCCTGTCCTGGTGCTTCCAGGGAAAAAGAGGAGTTGAGGGGAAAAAGGGGATGAGAAATCCCGAGTACTGTGAGCATGAAAAGCTACAGTGTAAAGTAACTGCGGGAGGTGCAAGGTAATGGCAAATCCTCTCGCTTATTGTTGTTATTCAGAGAAACGGCCTTGCAAAAAGTTCCGTTCCAGAAGCTGTCCTTGAGCTACGGATTTCAACCAAGAGCAGTGCAATATGTATCATCTGTACTCATAAGGTTGCAAGACTTTGGATTGTGTTTACCTTGACCATTCTGGAGAAATCCGAGCAGCTGGACTGGATACTCCTGGATACTGTCCAGGAGTGTAGTACTCCAGAGAATTCAGTCTGCTTGCTTTTGGGGTGTATGGGAGAATAACACTGGAAGTGTGGGTTTCATTTAACAGTGCTCTGTTACAAGCAGTGGCATGGGTTGCTACAGCGCAAGTCTTGACAGGAGGGCAGAAATTAAAATTAAATCTGAATCCAACTGCTTCTGCTTTCCCTTCGAAGTGCAAACATGACTGGGGTGGACAGTCAGAGCAGAATGTGGTGGCCAACATTAATTCATCTGTGGGGGTGGATACTGGCTCCAGTTTAACCTTCTAGCAGGACTCCTCCAACAGCTAATGGATGTTGCAGCAGCCTGCGTATGGAATAATTTATGAATTTGGAAGGACACGATTCCAGAGAATGTGGGTGAATGCCAGTGGTTTGCAAATCTCTGCCAACGGTCTTGTGAGCGGCGGGCTGCTGTGGGAAAAATAACATTGGATTAGCACAGGGTAATGTTTGGAAGTGTCCCACTTAGTTCCTAAAGCCTGGCCCTTGTGCAGAGCTGCACCGGGCTCTCGGCAGGACACTCCAAAGCAGCAGAAATGCATTAAATGAGCATCTGCTGCATGCACCAAACAAGAAGTGGGGAGCAGCACAGGGAGATGTTTTTAGCTGCAGGCTTTTCCCAAGGAGCCTTAGCAGCATCTTTGTTGTTTGGAAGGACAGTTTCCTTGTTCCAGGTAATTGGACTGTCTGGGCACATGCCAGGTCACTTGATCTTGCAGCTCCAGGGCAGCTCGGTCCCACTACAGACCTGTCCCCTGGCTCGGGAGCTGGCGTTGGGCGCCTTTTCTGCCGCCGAAGGAATGGACGCCTTCCCTCGGCACCAGACTCCAGAGCCGGATGTTAACCCAGCAGCACTCCTGGCCTCTTTCCAACTTTTCAGGCTCCTGCTTTTAATTAAACTGTCGCGACTCTGCAGCCGGAGGATGACTGAGATACCGAAAGCCAAAGGTCCGGCTCACAAAGGTGTTTGGGAGCCTTGGAATGCGGATGGGAAGCCTCTCACAGCGCACAGGGCAGGATCGGTGCCTGCCTCCCACTAATTGTGGTTTATTTGCTCTCTGCTCATCCGTCCGCTCTGTGGCGGGGCTGAGAACATCTCTGAAGTCTGGTTTTAATAACAGAGCGTATCCTCACAGCTGAGGGGAGCCTTAGATGACAGCTACCCCTTTGCAAGCCTTCACTCTGCAGCAGTTGATGTGCACCGCTTACCTGTGAGGATCTTTGTGGATTTGAGATCATTACGGAAGGCTCCAAGGAGATTTGCTGTGCTCGATCTGTGTTACCTGGCATTTCTTTGCACTTTATGTCTCTCGGTTTGGTCACACGATAGAGCAGTGCTTGCCTCTGAGCAGCTGCCTGCCTGCTGGATAACTTGTTCTCCTCACGGAGCTTATCCCTTTGCCAGCCATGAAAACATCTTCCCTCACGCTTCCTGGCCAAGCGTCGCTTCTGCTGTGTGTGTAAATGACTGCTCGCTGCCTCTCTTGTAACAAATGCCCGTTGTTCCAGTGGACAGGTTGAAATGCAATGTAATCCTCCAATGTTCTGGAGATTTGACACATACCACGAGCTCACTGAACAGGCAGCTCTGCCAGAGACTGTGTTGGGATGGAGAACTTGGGAAGAAGTAGCAGCTATGGGAAGTCTGGTTCTGGAACTAATGTGGGAGGGGAACACACCGAACACAAAGTTGATAGTAGGTTTTGAATCAAGCCTTTGGAATTATTTGTAAGTCCAAAGAGAATTTTATTGTTACAGGATGCGTTTAATTAGTATCTGGAATGTAGCCACTAATGTAGGTTTGTGTATAGAGAGACCATTAGTACTTTCCTTTAGGAATTGTTGTTTTTCTACATGCAGATATTCAAATAATAGTTAGCGTTAATAGAACTTAGCAACAGCCAAAAGGAAAATATTTTTCCCTTGCTTCTTTCCTTGTGCTGTACATTTAGACACTGTTCCCATTGTTGGGGTTTTTTGGTTTGTTTTTTTGGTTTGGTTTTCTTTTTTGGGCTATGTATGTCCCTTTTTCTAGAGCAGAAAGGAAAATTGTTCACCAACAGAAGCTAAGCTTATGGAAACATACCAGTTGGCTGAAGGTTCAGGGGCTGGAAGCATCTGAACCTGCTGACACGAGGGGAAGTGGGGGAGTGGGACTTGGGGGTGTCACTGGAGCCTCCAAAGCCCTTGCTGTGAGGAAGGAGGAAAAGGGTGACTGTACAGGCTTGGGCTTTAGTAACAGACATTGATGAAGGGGGGGGCGTGGGGAGGTTTTTCCATATGTAGGAACTTATGCCAGTTTTGCATCTGACTTTATTTGCATTATTAGGATTACACTAATAAATCTGCTCTAAACCTGCTTGAAATCCCTGATGCTGTGACATTGCCGTTTGCCAGCGCCGTGCACGCTGCCTCTTGCCGGGATCCAGCCCCGGGGTGGGAGCCGTGCTCACACAGCTCGGAGCCTGCTGCATCTGCTCAGCTGTGGCCTCATTGCCTTTGCAATAAAATCCCACTTGCAACGATGACATTTTTCATTTTGTTCCCCAGGAATTCCTGCCTCAGTAATACAGGTGTTTGGAAAAGAGGTCCCTGCAAAAGAACCTTGTCAGACAAGCCTGATGTTGGGTGTCATTGCCTGTAACTGAGGGGAAGATCCTTCCCCACTGCACGGAGTTCCCAGGCTCATCTCCTGTGGAAAAACCCTTTTCTTGTAGGGTGATGGTGCTGCCTGAGCCACCTTTGGAGGCTGCCATGGGCTTTGGATTTCCTTGCCTGGAGTGTGTTTGCAGGGGAGGCTGAGGATGTGTTTTGGAAAGGACAGAGATGTTCAGCTGCCGGAGGGAGTTCGGCTGCGCTGCGTCAGAGACCTTGGTGGCCTGTGCTGTGGTGGGGACTTGCTCTGTCACGTCCTTCACACTGTGTTACTTTGTCCCCAGCAGCTGGAATGCAAGGAAAGCCTTACCCCTTTTCGGGGGTGGGGAGGAACAAGATAAACTCCAGAACACAGGCGTGGGGCAGCGTGGGACTCTTGATGCCTCTGGGAGTCGGTTTAAATCTCCGGAATGAAAGGTTTATTTCTGCTACAACTCAAAAACTGGAGCCGTAAAGCTAATCCTTGGATTCCTTGCGAGTAGAGAGTTAATCCTTTCTTCTGGTGCTGTAAATGTTTATTTAGCCGTGCATTTATGGAGTTCAGGCGGTTTGGAGTGTATGTTGGGCAGCTGCCGGTGTCCTGTCCAGGGACTCTTTATGACTTGGAGCATCACCAGGCTTGTAGTGGCCATCACACGCCTTCGTGGTCCTGCCCCTCAGCGAGTGATGGATATGGAGAGGACTGTGGGAACATTCCTGTCTGTGGCCTGCGTGTGAGAAATATGTTTTGTCTTGCACTCTCTATCGACTCCAGAAATGTGAAGTTTCTGTAGCAGTTATCAGTGCAGCAAAACACAAGGAGGACACAAAACCTGATGTCGGGTGGCCTTGTAGCCCCATCTCCTCCTCACAATCCCAGTGTTATGGCTGTGCTGCAGACCTAGATCAGATGTCCTTTCCCCTGGGGGAACTCTGGCCAGTGAAGTTTTTTGGAAAGACAAAACATAGTCTTTCAAGGTAACCACAAAAATTTGGAATTAGTGAGGTGGAGGGAAGGAAGTAGTTCAGTTGAAATATAGAATTGCTCCTATTCATAAAACTTTTAGTGTTGGCTTTCCCTGTTTAAGGCAGGAAAACCAGGACTTGCTGAAGGCAAGTGGGGAACTTTATTGCTTTGAGACAGTTGAGAGCTCAATGTCTAGGGACTAAAATTTCCAAAACTGTCAGCCAAATAATTGAGTAAACCTTCACCTTTTCCTCTATGTGCAGGTTCAGTCCAACTTAATTCCACTTTTGTTCTTGCTGAAGATGAAAAACCGTGCGCTGAGGCAAACAGTATTTATAATTTTCAATATTTATTGATTGCTGACCTTTTCTCATTCGCGTCGAAGGACTTGTGTGGCGCCCTGGAAGAGCTCCGTGTGCCATAAGGGGCTCTGTGTGTTCTGCTTCCCTTTCTGAAGCAGATGTGAGGGCCGTGACTCAACATTCAGCACGTTAGGCCGTGCCATGAGCTCGTTCCAAGCTGGTTCTCTTGCTCTGTTGTTTTCTGGTTGCTTGGTCGGAATCACACTCGAGCGTGCCCGTTGCTGGTGAGAGTGGTAACACTGGGCTTGGCTGAACCCGAGCTGTTTTCTCTGGCCTTTCACTTAACAGCCTTGGTGCTGTACATGCGTGTGCACGCTGCATGTGAATTATAGAAGAGCTGGTCTGAGCCAGCTCTTTCAGTCCAGTTGATACTGGATTGACGCTTCCTTGGTAATGCTGGACCAGTAAGGTCTCCCCAGGGAATTCCTGTGTATCTAGCACTTGTTTGGACTCTAAAAGCCCTATTAGGGATTTTTCAAGGAGCTGGGTGATGGTTAGTTTGAAGTTAGGACCCGTTTATACTCACTGCTGTGGTACCTGGGCAGGGGATAAACCACGTGTGTATGTACATCTGTGTTACCTCAGGATTTAGGTGCAAAGACAGCTACTGTGATAAATCTGGACTCTTTAGTCCAGAATCCAGAGAACTAGTAAATAAATGATCTGAAGCTGTGTGCTTTGAAAGACACAGCTCTGGTGCCCTGCTTGGGAATGGGGTCTGTGCAGACACCGGCAGCGTGTCCGTGTGCCGGGCATCCGCGATGTCCCCCACCTGCCTCTGAGCAAGCTAGGGGGGCACAGTATTAACATGAATCCCGCTTGTGAGTCCCAGGGATCATTAATTATCCAGAGCATGATCTGGGGCACCTTCCAGTCCTGGAGCTTGTTGAATAGGGGCTGACAAAACGCGCCCTTGATGTGCATCCGCAGCTTTTGAGGAAGGAACACGTGGGGTTAGGGAACTGCGAGGCAGCCCTGCTGGGCCGTGCCTTTGCCACCTCAAGGAAAGCTGCTGCTTTTTGTGTCCCAGTGGCCCTTAATTTGAGTCAGACATTGGAATGGTGCTGCCTCGTTGCAGCTTTGTAAGCAAGCCCTTTGGGCTGCTTTCCTTTCTCCAAATCTGTCTTTTGCTCTGGTTGTGGTCACAACCCTAACTGGGCTGGAGTTGGTGGAAGAGTGAGGAAGGTTGGAGGAAAACCTGGCAATGGGGTGGGATGCTCTGTTGCCAGGTTTGTCTTAATTCTACCTTTTTGTGTCCGGGGGCAGTGTCCCAGAGAGCTCCCTGCAAATGTTCTCTCTGTGGGTACAACTGGAATCTTGCCGAGTTCATGTATCACCCTTCCTTCTGTGTCGGGTCCCATATCGGGCCGTGCCTCCAGCTTTTAGCAGAGTATGGATCCAATGACTTAACGGCCCGTGGTGCAGCTGTTTCAAGGCTATTTTAAGTGCATGACAGTGAAATACAGAAGGAAATGGCTGTTGGGTTTTTCCTCTCCGCTGCCTTGCTGGAGCGTATCTGTATCTGTGGTGGTGTGGGACCGTGCAGCCGGAAGGGCTGGAAAAGGGCAAAGAACTGAAAGAGAGAAAAGTATTTCTGATGGCCATATAACAACGTGCCTTCCTGCTGTCTCCCAGCTGGCTTCTGCCCTTCTGGTCGGCGTTGTTTTTAACTCTTCAGGTGACACGTTCTCAAGTCCAACAAAGGCTGGACCTGCTCCAGTCCTCGCGGGTGTCAGCCGTCCTGGAGTCACCGCCCGACTTTGGTGTCGTGTCACTGTGCAGCGTTTCAGTCAGGGCTCGCGTGAAGGAACCTCCAGCTCTCTCTGCTGTGCCTGGCTGAGGGCACGGCTGGGGGTGCTGAAGGGAGGGGGTTTGCCTTTCCCTGCGTGTGGCATTGCAGAAAACAAAGGGCAGGAGAATCGCAATGAACCACGTGCCATCTTCTGAAGCAGGAGGAGCGGAGCGGGTTGGTGCGGGGAGCTGGCGCTGAGCAGCAGCTCCCATTTTATTCCCTCAGCCTCACACAGGCGGTCAGAGAGGCAGTTGCACGTCCTCCTGTCAGGAGAGAGATTGGCCAGAGAAGCAGAGAGCATCTGGTTCTCATTGGGCTCTGCCTTTGGATGGTCTTCATTCTTGTTTGTCACATTATGTCTTTTTTTTTTCCCCCCTTCCTTCCTCTCTCCTTTTTTCTTTCTTTTCCCTCCAGTGAGTTTACAAGCCTTGCTGGAATGCACATATGGTCCTTATCATCCCCGAAGTCCGGCTTTTTTTTTCTTTTGCTGGTTAGCAGTTTGTGACATCAGGGGCTGTTAGAAGCATTAGTCACTTTTACTCCAAATAGAAAGGTCCGTGGTTTTTGGAAACCTATGGAGGAAAATGTCTTTTATGTCAGTTCTTGGCATACATGGAGCTGTGAATGCTCTGAGCTTGTGCTGACCTTTAGCCAAACATTTTGCCTGAAGACAAATGCTCCTTCCCACTCTCTGCAGCCACCCCTGAATTGTCAGATTTTGCTGACTTCCCTCTTTCCAGAAGAATGCAACTGTATCCTTTTTCCTCCATGCTCCTGCCGAGTTCCTGCAGCTTGCCAATGTAAGCAGTTCCCCTCGCTTCCCCGCCGGCGTGCCCCGGAGGCGCGGGAGCAGCGGCGGCTTGATGGACGGCAGGAAGCGCGTCCTTGCCGTGTGGCAGGGGCTGACACTCGCAGCTGCAAGCGCTGGAAACCAGGGGATTTGGTGCTGCCTGTCCGGGAGGTGGACCTTGTGCTTCCCCATCCCCTGTGGCGTCCGTGCTGGGACAGCTGGGATTGGGGCACGTTGGCTTTTCCTCTGGCAGGCTCGGTGTGTGTGGGCTGCACCCGAGCAGGGGCCAGCCTGTGATGCCTGCTCGCTGTTCCCTGTGTCATCCTGCCCTTCATTCAGGGAGCCAGCCCTGGAGAGAGCATCACTCCTCTGGGTTATTGCCTGTGCCAGTGGAAGTGTGTCCAGCATCACCAAGTCTCTGGGGGCATCTCTTCGGGGGAGCCCCTTGCTTGGTCTCACTGGCAGCCTCCCTTGGCTGGCGATTCCCCAGATCCATGAGATTTTATCTGTAGAGCAGTGTTTTCTGCAAGGGCGGGCAGCACAAGTCCCGCACCTGCCCTTCCCCATCTGCTGCTGCCCAGTGCTTTGTTGGTCAAGTTGCTTCCGGCCTTCCTCCCACAAAATAACCTTTTCTGCTGCCCCGATACTTGGGGATTAAAAGGAAAATCCAGCATATTCAGGGAGAGCCTTTTTGTGTTCCCTGTGTCCTCCCTGTTTAACGAGCGAGGGAGCCAACTGTGGCACAACTCTGCTGACAGTGTTCCCTGTTGCTGGGAGTAGAGACCTGGCTCCTTGCTGTTGTTGTAGGCGTTGCTGGAGGGCTGGGGCAGGGGACTGGTGAGGAGCTGTGTGTCCCTAAGCAGCTGCAGCTGGTGCCAGCTTTTATCCAGGAAGATCGAGATGGTTTCCTGCAGTCCATCCCTCAGGGACAATCGCTGCAGCAGTGAGTCACTGGTGGGTTGGTGGCAGGGAGGGAGGCACAGATCTTCATGGCTTGATTGACACATTCATGTACAGAATGAGAATATGCCTTCCACAGGGGTCTGCTCTCCCTGTTGAGAGAAAAGGGGAAAAAAGAAAGGAGGGGGGAAGAAAAACAGCAAAGGGCCTCCCAGACTGGAGTAGCTTGTGCAGACATCTGCCCGAGCCTGCAGCCAGCCAGCCAGCAGCAGCATGGAGACAGGAACTCCCCCTCCTCTGCTGGTGACACTGATGGTTATCTTACCCTGAAACAACAGCCAAGAAGTCCTTCCTCTCTTTATGAACTGATTACCTGATTGATTGCTATCAGCCCTTTTCTTCTGGCATCCCTGCATGCCAAGGAGGGGAAGGGAGTTGTTCTTGTTTTCCATATTCTCCCCATACTGTTCATAAATTCATTTGTCCAGCAGTTAAGGGTTTGACCATCCCTTAACCCCGTGTAAGGAAGGGGAGCAGAATTATGGGTGCTGTTTCAAGGAACAGGGAGCTTGGCTCTGGCATAGACACCGGGAATACTTGGTGCCCTGCTGCTGGCAGGGACAGCAGCTCTCGGGTTTAGCTCTGCGAGGGGGATAGATCTGTCTCTTGCTGACTGCTCTTTGCTTCTGAGCTCGCTGCTCTTGCCTGAGCTGCTTTTTTATCTGAGCAGACTAAACTCTCCCTGAGGTCCCTGGCTTTGGATGCAGCATCTAAGACGATGTGACCTAGTAATGGGTCAAAAATGTTGCTGGTCTGAGCTGCTGACAGCAGTAAAAGCTTTTAGAATTTCTTAAAGGTGCCTCCTCAGTCGTGTGGCCTCAAATAACTAAACGCTTGCTTCATATTTGGGGTTGAGCTCAATATTTTGCATACCAGCCTTTTTCCCCTCTTGAATTTGAGGCTCGTTTTTGTTTTCTTTAACTCTTGGGAGGCCGTGTGAAGCTGACCCCTAGCCGCCAGCAGCAGTGGGCCAGGAGGGGCCCAAGGGGAGTGTTTTGCCAGCAGCCTTAAAGCAAAAGGGGCTCAGCCAGGAGCTTGCTTGGATTGGGGAATGGCTGCCATCATGGTATCAGTCCTGAGCAAGGAGAGCAGACTGGAGGTATCCTTGTGGAGCTCTCCTTGGCCTTTTGGGAGTGGGGCTTTTTTCCTGCCCGAGAGAAGAGCAGCTTTGCTTTACCTCCAGTCAGCTGCCAGACACTTTGGGAAGCATAAGGACACAGCTCTGCTTTGTGCTGCCTCTGGAGGAGTGACATGGGACCCACCTTTATCTCCAGCTCCCCGTCCACACACAGGCATACTGTTCCCGACTCCAACGAGGAGAATAACTTTCCCTTTATTCCTGCTGGCTCTGCCAGGCCTTTGTGGCTTGGGAGGAATGAGCTGACCCTCCTCGCACGTGCCTCATCAGCTGAATTGTTTTATATGGCTTCACTGATTCCCGTCCAGGCAAACCCACTGTTTGCCACAGAGCATCCATTGCAGCGTTGCTTGGCCTATGAAACCGTTGCCACCAGGAGCTATGCGTGAAGAAAAACAGGTCTGAAAGAGCCTTGTCAGGGTTCTGAGACTGCAAACCGTTCCTTGTCTTTTGCAAGGCGTTTTTTCCACCCTTAAAATGAAGAGCGCTGGGACGTGGGTTCCTGACAATCAATCTCTTTATAGTGGTGGTAGGTAGATGCTGTGCCTCCGGGGGCCTGTCTTTGCTTAACTTACCCCTTCCCTTCCCCTGCTGCAGTTAAAGCCAGCAGCTGTGATAACAGCAGCTCCAAGATTGTTGTTGATCCAAGAAATATTGACTGTGGGATGCCTTGTAGGGCTCTCTCTGCAAAGAGAAGTCAAGTGATCGGCATCTTTCCCAAGAAACAAGCATTTATTTGTTCGTGCTACTCCGTAGTTTTTCGTAGGGGTTAGCACATGGCTCTGGACGTTCAGAAACACTTCCTGCTCATGGATGGTGTACGGGAAGAGGGAGGGAAGCGATGCCCTGTAATGCGGGGCTCAGTGAAGGAGACATGCCTGTCTTAAGGGAGAATTTAAAAATGCAGACTGCTTTTGGGATGTCTTAAGCTCTCTGACATGTGAGAACATCCAGACACCCAAGTCTAGCAGCACATCTGGTGCAAACTGGCTGATCTCTCCAGGAGTCTGTGGAGCTGCAGTTTTACCCATGCCGATCTTGTCCGTGGATCCTGAAGCTGGGAGCAAGGGGAGGTGCTTGCCAAGCAGTTACTCCTTTAGTGTGCTTGTAAGAGGTCAGTACTTCAGACACAGCCACTTGTCTGTGGTTACCGAGGCATCTCCTTAGGACTGTGCTTCCGTGAGTGACTCCCGAGAAGCTGTTTCAGTCCAGAAGGATGTTTAGGTGCAGTGCTGGGGAAAGGGAGGAGTCGTGCTGAGCTCTGTTCATCTTCTGAGGGGAAATGAGGGATGCGCTTGGGAAGAAGGCAGTGAGGCTGGGTAGTGAGATGCCTTTCCACTTGGGCTGAAGCGCCTGAGCAGCACTGCTGACTTCCTCTGGAAAGGGAGCCATGTGGCAGGAGGAATAAATCAATGCTTGTAGCGTTCCTGGGCCTTGTTGGTGCACACAGGGGCTCCGGGGTGGAGCAGGAGCCATGTCAGCCTCTGCCTGCTCTTCAGCTGGAGGTGTGCAGTTCTCGGTGGGATGACTCAGTTGAGATCAGACCCAGCCCAGTGACTGTGCTGGGAGCTTGTCATGGCGATTCACAGCTGGAGAGGCAGGGCCATCTGACTTAGCGTGCCCTTGTTGTTACAATACCTCTGTTCTGCCAGACCGAAAGCGTGAATCACTCGCCTGCTCTGCTACTGATACCTTGAGCAATCGGGCTGGTTGCTCTCCAGCAGAGGCTTCCTTTCCTTGTGGATAAAGCTATCCCCTGGAAGAGGTGAAAGCGAGAGCAGAGGCCTGGCTGCAGCGGTAAGTGGTCGTGCAGTGTGTGTGCACCTCTTTCCTCTGGAGAGAAGCAGCCTGCAGCTCCCCCAAAAATGTGTCAGCTTTCCGAGGCCATCTGCGTGCTGCAGAACTGGCTTTGTTTGTGTGTGGAGGAGAGATTTAGAAATCGACTTCCTTTGGCTCTCCTGCCTCCTCCAAAATGTGCGTGTGTGATCCTCGTGCAGAACTGCACCTATCTTCTGTGTCTGCTCTGCTCAGGGAGATGCGCTGCATCCTGGGAGCGCTGAGGGAGGTGGATGCTTGGGCTTGTGTTTCATCTCTGCCTGTGCCTCGGGCCTCTGATCTTTTCACGAGCGTTTTGATGTTTCGAGCAGATATCAGGCTACTCTTGTCTCCTGTTGTGCAGCACAGCCTGTGAAAAATACTTGGCATTGCAAAGTGCAGAGATAGTTTTTGTTTATTCCACTGTTGATGTTTGCCACTTGCAGGGGGAAAAAAAAAAAAAAAAGCAAGGGGAGGGAAATAAAGCAGAGAAGATCTGCAGCAAAAATAACTGACACAGATGCAAGAGATGAGTCTAACTCCTGTTCCTGCTGAGCAACTGATGATGAGGCAGTACTTGCTTTCCCAAAATATATCAGGGAAAGAGATACTGGTGCTGTGCTGAGAGATGTTCAACACCCACCAGTTCGTGTGAAGCCTGTGAGTCATGGGCACTTACTGCTTTCTGGGATCTGCTCCGAGCTCCCTTCACTTGATCCTAAACCCAAGCCCACCGTGTTTTAAAAAATACTAATGTGACAAATCTTTGATTTAACCCATTCACATCGTACATCAATCCCAGGGCCTTTTCCAGGGAAGTCCCTGTTGTGGGTGAACGAGGTGATGGTCTTTCTGTGTGGTTTTTCTTTACCCAGCCTGAGTGAAGGAGGTGGCATCTCTTGATCACCTTAAGCTTCTGTGGTGTGGTGCTGGTGACTAGCTCCCAGTAGACAGAGGGGTGGAGGTGAACAGGCTGGTAAACTGGCACTTACCTACGGACAGGCCTGGTTTAGATGCTAAGAGAGGGCTCAGGTATCTAGCACAGGTGCCAGGCTCTGTGTGTCAGCATGGCAGAAAGGAGCCCTTTGCCCAGACTCTCGGCGCAGACTGAGACGTTTTCGCTTGGAGATGTTGCTTTTCTCAGGGAATTTTTGTGTTCCTTTGGGTTTGAGTCTGTTTTCATCAACACTCAGCCCAGATGTAACTCGATTCTCCCTGCAATTGGTGGCTGGTCCGTTATGTTTTGAGGAGGGAAGTGGAGCTGCTCAGCAGTCGTGCAGAGTGTGGGAAGTCCTCCTCTGCTTCTCATTTTCACTTTAACTACCAGAGAGTTGTCCATGTCTGGTCAAAAGCCCACTGATTCTGTGGAAAAAAAGCCGGTGCTTCCAGCACCTTTAAATCAGGCTGAGGCTGCCCACGACTGTAATTTATTGTGGCCTTGGTGGAGTGACTCTGCTGGAAGTGTTTGGGTTTGGAGAAAGGTTAGTATCTTCCAAGTTAAGGACAACAAACTTTGGGACAAAAATGTTGTGAAATAACAGCGGAGCTGCTCAAGGTCTACCAAGTTTGTGGGATTTTTTTGTTTGCTTGTTTTACTGTGCTCAGGACCTTGGCATAACTGTGACTGACCAGGGAAGAGGTGACTGGGCCAGCTTGTTTTTCCGAGCTTCTCTGTGAATTGCCATGCAGCTGCTGTGGGAAAGTCCCAAATACAATCTGGGGGTTGTTTCAAACCTCCTTTCTGCAGGGTCTGTGCTGCCCCCTTGCCCTCCACAGAACAGCTTCGGGGTGTTGGATGTTGTCAGCTCAAGCCCCCGAGCAGCCGAGGAGGAGAGCGGGTCACGAGGGGTGACTGGCACCTCTGGGCGGCCTGGCTTGGCTTCTTTTCCTGCTGAGGACATGCAGAGGCAGCACCAGGAGCTTTGTGGGTCATGCAGGAAACGCTGGGAATGGTGCCCTGCTTCCTCACCTCGTGTCAGAGGAGGTTGTTTGTAAACCAAGGCATGGCAGAGCAGCATGCTCGCTTTATTCCCTTCCTGTCAAAGCCTGGAAAAGCTGGAAAGAGTTTTAGCTGGCTCTAGAGGCACCGTTGCTGTCTGAGCTGTGTCCTGCTGTGGCCATGCCGAAGGGTTGCAGGAAAAGGGCAAGAGTGTTGGCATTTCCCTTGGAGTCCTGGGAGGACAGAGCAAGTCTGAGAGCTGCTCCTTCCCTTTGGCATGCTGAGCCAAGGAGAGCCCAACCTTGGCTCTCTGCTCGCCTACACAGGTGTCTGTCAGGAATAGCTTTTGGAGTTGAAAGCAGGGCCATATCACAACCTGTGTCACTCCTCAGCGTGCTTCTTGAGAGAGTCAGCCTCACTGGGAAGTTTGGGGAATTTCCCATGCTGCTGGGGAAGTTCTCAAGTGGGAGGTTGGCTGGTTTCTGCTGTGTGGCTGTGCAGTGGACATGGAGGAGGCAGCCTCAGCTGCTTCAGCAACTAAACAGGATCTGGTCAGCTCACGGCTCTGACCGTGTTCCACTCTCTTTTCCAGGTGTCTGCCTAAATCATCTTAGGATAACACTAGGGATATGGGATTCTGGGGCCTCAGAAACAGCATTTGGGTGTTGCAAATTGGTAAAGAATCACGGTTTATTGGTGACGGGCATGGAGAACCAGTGTGGTGGTGTTTGCCTGCCTTGGAGTTGGGGACATTTTAGCTCCTGAGCCCCACAAGCAGAGGTGGATAGAAGGAAAAGGAGAGTGCTTTTGGGACGAAAAGCTGAGACACAGGTCCTGTGTCCCAAAGGCCTCCGTGTCTTTAACGCGGTTCTGACAGGACTTCTTGCCTGACAGGGGCGTTGCAACCCTGTGAAATGCTTTTCTTCTGGGTCTTACAGAACGATGACCTCAGGAACCTGTCCCTGTCCGGCCACGTGGGCTTCGACAGCCTCCCGGACCAGCTGGTCAACAAGTCAACGTCGCAGGGCTTCTGCTTCAACATCCTCTGCGTGGGTAGGTCACCCTGCTGGGCCCCCAGGGGGCACGGCCCCACACTGACACCTTCTCCCTCTGCCCGGGGCAGGGCTGAGCCACTGCAGACCACACTGACAGGGAAGTGACAGTCGTCTTCCCAGAGTCGCTCCTCAGTGAAATCTAGTGTTCCTCTTTCCCCTTTCTCTGCCCTGTCCCCCGAGTCAAAGCATGGAAGTTTCTAGCTGTTAAAATCGATCCCTTTGATCATCCGGTGGTTCTGCTTTCCCCAAAGGCTGCCCATAAGGAAACCGAGTGAACTTGGGAACTAAATGTATTTTTAGTACCTTTTAAAAGGATGTTAACTTAAATCTGCTTTTCTCTAGGTTGGGTGTGGAGGCTGTTTCTCACCAAATTGCATTCCTTCCCTTCCAGGGTTTGCCTGTCTCCTTGCATTCTTAGTTTCTCCACTTGGAAACGATGCCATTTTTAGTCTCCGAATGATGTACTGGAGAACAAAGCCTGTCACCTGTCCTCTGCTGTATTTAATCTGCAAGTTGGTTTTATAGCCTGAGTTACTTTTCCCAAATTGTTCAGAGGGTGAAATACGAGGAGGCAGCATCATCTCTTGGCTGTAGGGAGGTAGCTGCTGTCTTGGTGCTCTGTGGATACTCCGCAGTTTGAAATCCATTGCTCAGCCCCAGGGAGCTGTGAGCCAAGCCAGCCTTAGCTTGTCAGCGAACCCAGAATCTGGTTCTGTAAATGGACAACACTGCTGGGTTTTTCTCTTAGCTTGGCAGTGCAGGCTGCAAACATCATCTTTCCGTTCATTGTTCATTTAAGCCTCCAAGAGGGGAGTATTGTCCCTTCTAATTAGTTACATTAATTAGCTGGAAAAACCCCACAACCCTCTGACTGTGATTTTTCTACAGCAAATTGAGAATTTCTGTGAGCTGCCTGAAAAGAAATCTGGCAAACTCGACTCCTCTCTGTAGCTTTGCGTGTGAGAGGAGGAGATAAGAGAGCAGTTGCACTTCTGCACACTCAAGCTCCCAGCCCTCACGTGACTCTCGTAGCAGCATGAAACCATTTCAATCCAGCAGGGAACAGCCCGATTAGCAGGCAGCTCTTTGATCAAAATGGCATAAATTAATTGCCTTTCTCTCTTGCAGTAAATATGCCTTTCTTAGCGTGACTTAATATGTCTCCATTAGCAATTTGATCCGCCTCTTTTTTTCTTGTGACATGTGCCCGTCCACCGATTTTCACCCCATATTAAAGTTTCACACAAACTGCTGCAGTTGGCCAAGGAGCAGAAATCTCACCCTTGAAAAAAATTATTGTTTAAAATTGTGATTTGAGAGAGGGCACTTCGGTGTTGTAATGTGAGACTTCTGATTGGGATGTGAAATGCTGCAGAGCCTGTCTGGCACAGACCGCAGCAGTTCACATCAGGAGCTCCCTAAAATTCACAGCTTCAGCCATGGGCAGTCCGTGCCATCAGTTTAGGACTTGGCTTTCCGTGTGAGTTGCCTCGGCCCACCCCTGCTCACAGCATGGGTAGCGATGGCTCTTTGAGAGTATAATTGCTAAACAAACACTTTTGACTGAAAAATGGGATTTAGGCTAATGCTTTCATCCGTGTTACTAATTGCGCTGGGGATTAGTGAAACCGTAATAGTTCAAAAAGTTGGTATTTAAGCAGTGTGCTTGCTTTTTGGGTTTTTTTAAGACCTTATCTATTTCTCTGTCTCAGATTTTTATTGTCTTAAGTTGCACTATGGGTTTTGGACGATCATCTTGAAACAACAAAACTGCCTTAAAAAGGCCGAAACAAAATAAAATCAGGGAATCAGACGTGGAGTTAAGAGAATTTGCAACTTGCTTCCATGAAGAAAGTTCCTGGGTCAGTCCTGGGGCACCGGTAAAGATGGGGACTGTCTCCGAAGACATCTGTTCCCGGCAGGGATTATCTTGCTTAGCAATGTGCATGTAGCCTAATTCCACTGCTACCCAAGTGGAATAACCCCTTAACCTGGTGAACGTGCCAGGGGAAAGAGGTGAGGGAGAGCAGCGGCACCGTGCTGACGCCTCTCTGTCTGCTCAGGTGAAACCGGCATCGGCAAGTCGACGCTGATGGACACTCTGTTCAACACCAAGTTCGAGAGCGAGCCCGCCACGCACAACGAGCCCGGCGTGAGGTTGAAAGCCCGGAGTTACGAGCTCCAGGAGAGCAACGTCCGCCTGAAGCTGACCATCGTGGACACGGTGGGGTTTGGCGATCAGATCAACAAGGATGACAGGTAAACCGAGCTCTGCCGGGAGAGGAATCCTGCCGCCGATGCCCCCCGAGGTCACCAGGGCCGCACTCTGCAGCAGCTCCCTCGCTGTTCTGGGGGTGTTTCCCAGTCCCAGAATCAGCGATGCTGCTCCAGCCTGACCCTGTGGAGAGAAGGGCAGGCCCAGGGCAGCAGGGCTTAGGGAGAGCTTTCGTTCTCCTGCTGCGTCCTGGCGCATATGGCCGTGGTGGGTGGGATTTGTTCTGTGCTCCTGGTTTGAGGCTTCCCAGTCCTCCTTTGCCCCGCTTTTTTTACAGGGCTTTCTCTAATATTTCTTCCAATGTGGGGCCTTACTGCTTTCTTTGCACGTGTCTCTGAGGTTTTCGGGGTCTCGTGGTCAGAGACAGAATTTCCATAAGCCGAGAAACCAGAGCAGCATTTTACAGACCCTCCTAATGATATCCATAAAGCTGCCCTTGGTGGAGGGGGAACACATGGAACAGTTTTCTTTCCAGAAGCACAAGCAGTGAATTTGAATAAAGACATGTTACGCTGCATGAGCTGCTTTTTCGCTAACAAAATGGTCCCATCAAAGTCCATGAATGGTGCAGTTGTCTTCTGAGCTTTGCTCCCAGGCTTCAGTTCATGAAAAGTCCCTCTTTATCTTGTGACTCTCCCTTCCCTCCTTAAAGATGATGAGATTTTGGACAAGCTAGGGGGGTAGGTCATGATTTCATGTTTACATTTTTTTATGTTAGATGATTTTCAGTGAGATTGGCGGAGCAGCAGCTCAGACTTTAGTTGGAGAGACTGCCAAATACATCATTTTTCAGGGTGGCAGTCTTGTGTGGTTTCCATGCCCCTAAAATCCAGGGCTGTCATGCCTGTTACGCTTTGCCTGTGCACCAAGTGGAAGCACACCCTTGTGAAGGAGGGACTGTGGGGTGGTGGGACAGGTCCTGTACCATACAGAGCACCCCTGACGCTTCCCGAGTGTCCATCGCTGGCCCATGCGGTCCCAGCAGCCAATTCCCCGGTTTTCTCTGTGCCTTCCCTCTCCAGCTACAAGCCTATAGTGGAATACATCGACGCGCAGTTCGAAGCCTACCTGCAGGAAGAGCTGAAGATCAAGCGGTCCCTGTTCAACTACCACGACACGCGGATCCACGCCTGCCTGTATTTCATCGCTCCCACCGGACACTCGCTCAAGTCCCTGGACTTGGTCACCATGAAGAAGCTCGACAGTAAGGTACTTGCTGCCTCTGTAGTGCTTTCATCATCTTGCTCAGGAAAATAACATCTGGGTTTAATAGTGGAGAATTGCAGACAAAAAGTGTGAGAAGTGTACCTTGGGGGGGAGCTGCTACAGTGGGTCATTACTCTGCTTCACATGTGCAGAGATTTATTGAGGGTTTGGGCTCCTACTCTTTTCCAGCTCTGCCTCGGGTAGGGAGCGTGGCCACGTGCTCCCCAGCTAATCTTTAAAGTCAATAAAGACAGTTCAGGTTGTCTTTCTAATCAGTGAAAAGCAAATAGAAGTGCTATGTCTGCTTGCTCTGACCACATCCAGCTAGACAAAAGCAGTGATTTGATCTGCTACGGCAAATGTAGTGGTGTTCTAGCTGGAATGTCATAAACAAGAATCTGAATAAATATGTTCCTTGGCGTCTGCTTTTCCAGGTACCCTCGTGGGCTTGATTTAAACCAAAGGAGATTTCACCTCTTCTAGGAAAAATAACTGATGTAGAGCCTGAGTACCTAAACCGAGCCTTCTCTGTGCTCCTTTCCATCATGATTAAGCAGTTTAAGTCAGTCCACTGTGCACGTTTGGCTCATTGGACCCTGATTCTGCAGGACATCAATGATGACAGTGGTTGTTTCCTAGAGAGGCCAATCGATTGGGGTTTATGTGGTGATGGAGAAGGTTCCTTGCCCTCCTCAACTGAAAATAAGGTTATGGAGATTTATCTCAAGTGAGCTAATTGACATTCCTGTTCTGTCTTTTAGCCAAGGGGGATTTAATAACTCCAAACAGAATTAAGTGATGTAACAGAAGAGGATTTTCAAGTACTGTAGTTAAAATCCCTCCATATAGGTCGATATCACTGTTATCCTCAGTGCGATTTCTGTCTGCTGTTGCAGGGAAAAGCAAATCCTGCAAGATCAAAAGCAGAAACTGTCCCTCTGGAGGGAGGAGAAAGGGGAAGAAAGCAGGATCTTGATCCTTGCCAACAGCCTGTCTAGGAAGAGAGTCAGAAACTCATCTTTCATCTCAGAGCTGTGCAGGGAGGAGCGAACCTTGGTCCCGCAGTGCAGCGGTGTCCGGGGCCACGCGAGGGCACGCAGGTGGGGGAAGCGTGCCTGTGTTACTGCCAGCCCCTGTCCTGTGTGTCCCGGGGCTGGCTAGGGACCGTCTGCTTCCACCTCCCACGGGGTGACAGCAGCTCTGCTGCCCCTCCAGTGTCCCTGGTGACACCCCCCGAGCCAGGGCCCATGACAGGCTGTTGTCCGAGCGTGGCTCCTGCAGTGATCCAGCCCGCTGCGGCGCCAGGGGATGTGCAGAGATGGTCATTTCCTTTCTTATTTTTTTGGAGCAGCTCGTAATAATCTGTGACAGCGTTTCCTGTCCAGCCAGTTCGGATGAGGAGGGGAATACGACAGGACAGGAAATAGCATGTTGCCAAATTGCATTTGACTTCTTTCTAAGGCCATCATCACTGCTGCCTGGAAATCCTGCCTGAGGTGGTGCTGCTGGCAGCAGCAGCCCCAGGGATTTCATCTGCTGGGGGGGCTGGCTGGTGGCACTTTAGGGCTGTCGCTGCACGTCCTGCTCTGTCCTCTCCTGGCGACACAACCTGTGCAGTGCTGTATGTGGAGGTGCTGTCCTGTCTTGCAGGTGAATATCATCCCCATCATCGCTAAGGCTGACACCATTGCGAAAAACGAGTTGCACAAGTTCAAGAGTAAAATCATGAGCGAGCTGGTCAGCAACGGCGTCCAGATCTACCAGTTCCCGACCGACGAGGAGACGGTGGCCGAGATCAACGCCACCATGAGTGTATGTTGTCTGGGGGGGTTGCTGCCCTTACTTTGCCTGGGCCTGTCCCTGATGGCCGTGCCGTGTCTTGCTTGGCTTTAAAACTGCAATCTAAGCACAGACATCAGCCTGGCCAGAAGGTTTTGGGGGCCAGAGATACCTGGTCTGATACGTTTCATTGTGTGACAAACACTTCTCCCCTGTCGCAGTTTTCATCCCCTTCCCCTGTTGTAGTATTCCCATCTCGGGAGAGGAAGAGGGTGGGAGGAAGAGGGTGGGAGGCAGGGCCCCGATGTGGTCAGGGCAGAGAGCTGAGGTTTGGCTTTCCTGTCCCAAACGACCACTTGTTGGTTAGTGGGGGTGATTCACTGCCGCCTTTGTTTCGGTTTCCGCTGGGAGCGGGGCACTGGCACTGATGTTGCAGCTCTCCGCAGGGCCCGTGGCCATCAGCAGCTCTGGCTTTCACCTCCTCTGCTTCCTCTAGCAACGGGGTGGGATTTAAGGGCACTCAGGGCTAGACTAGACCAAGCATTTTAGTGGAGATGACCAAGGGAAGCAGCTGTTTGCCATGGGCCTGACTCAGGATGCAAAGGGAAGAACCTGAGCTCAGGGTTGCTGGCAGTGATGCGTTGATTGGCCCCAAGAGGATGTGCCAGTCCTAAAGCAAGTGCACTCAGATTAAGCTATTTCCTTGCTGCTTGAAGGCTGTTGTGACTTTTCCTGCTCAACAGCTTGTAGATGGGCAATTACCTCATCCAGCTGGGTGTTAGACCCTCTCCAAAGCTCCCTATTGCCTCTCTCCCTGGCTGTGTTGTTCTAAGCAGGGAGAAGCTGGCAGAGAGAAGGGATGTGGCTCTACCAGGGTGCATTGTGTGCAGTGTTCTGCCTTTCTCAGGTGCAGTCCGGGAAACTGCTGGGAAACTGCTTTGCCGGATAATCCCATCTCCTCTGCCCTGACATCTTCCCCTCCCAGCCAGCCTGTGACCACAGCTTGGCTGACACAGCTCCCGCTCCCAGAGTTTGCACCCAGCCCCTTTGGATGCTGTTAAGGCAGGGAGAGTTCCATGGGGCTGGGCTGGCAGCTGAGGCGAGCTCCCTCCTGGCAGCAGCCGCCCTTCTGGGAGTAGATCCCAGATTGTCGCCACCACACCCACGGAGAGACCTGGCCGGAGCAGAGCTCCGTGACTCAGACGTGTCAGCCCAGGGCTGGGTCAGCTCCGCTGTTCCCCTTGCTCACAGTTTTGCCCTTTTTAAGAGGAAGCATTAGCAGTTCTTTGTAGCAGCAGAATCCCCCTGAATTTTTGGCGTACCTTCCTTGAGAGGATGTCCTGTAATTTCATTTTTATTGTTTCACGGTTCTTTTTTCTCAGTGTTCAAATTCAGTTCCAGTTTGTAAGACTTGTTCTGTGCTTAAGACAGTAGTGCTTTGTAATTAAATGAAAAATATGTACATATCTTGTGTTTTTAGGACTTCAGAATTTTGGGCTTTAAGTCTGATCGGGTTTCTCATCCAGATTGTCCTGTTGCTCTTCCTAAAACACCAGACGAATTGCAAAGGCGTTTAAACAACTTAAATCTAGCAGAGCTGCCGCAGTAAACAGCTTTCTTGAGAAACAATCCCTGGCAAGGCAGCAGAGGAAATCCCCGGCCTCATTGTCCCTTTCCTTTTGTTAGGTTCACCTTCCTTTTGCCGTGGTTGGCAGCACCGAAGAAGTGAAGATCGGCAATAAGATGGCAAAAGCCAGGCAGTACCCCTGGGGCGTCGTGCAGGGTACGTTACCAAAGGCACAAACAGGGCCTTCTCAGCCTGTCCCGTTCCCATCCGAGATACTTTGATCTCTGGATGGCCCTTCCCAAAATCTGGCTTGAGAAAGCACAGCTTAGATCTGGACATGGACATCTGGATATGGAACCAAAAGCTCCTTCCTGCAGGAGGGCAGAGTTTGGCCAGGGCGCTGTTTGCAGTCCAGGCTTTGCTGAAGCTGCCAAAAACACAGAGCTGATCCTTGCTTTCCAACCAGCACTGAGAAGTACAGGATTGAGATGGTGATGGTCTCCTGGGTGGCTTCAGTTGTGTATCCCACTGGAGAAGGGCCCAGGAAGCTGCAGGGGAGCATTCACAGTGCAATTCTGCAAAATTCCTGGCTTCTCAATAATACCAGCTGACCCTGAAGCAGCTTCAGAGACTTCAGCTGAATACACCAGAGGATAACACTGGGAAAAACAGTTAGGAAAGAAGTCGATGTGTTTGGGAAGTCTTGGACTCGACCTGTATCCTGCTGGGTTCTTGCTGTTCCCGGAAAACTGAGACCAGATAGTTTGAGATTTAGTTTAGACTTGCCCTGTGTGAGCCCCTGTGAGTGCGAGGATTTCGAGTGGGTTTGAGTGGGAAGTGAAATCCTGCGTGCAAACGGATCATCACCTTGCTGGTGCAGAAATGGCTGGGGAGACGGGAGCTCTGTGACAGATGGGTGACACAGAGATTTTGCAGATCCAGTGCAGGGCTTGCACTCCAGCCCATGCTGGCGTGGGATGGCTGCAGCCCCAGTTCAGCAAGGCATTGTGGTGCAGGCCGGCTTGGAGTTCTGCTTGTGTGCCTGAAGAACTCTGAGGCTTGCTACACTTGGGGCCCAGATCCAGGGAAAGGGGGGGGCCCAGCTCCTGGGTTTAGTGTTCTCTCTGTGGACATTCTGTTGTTTTTACAGTCGAAAACGAAAACCACTGTGACTTTGTGAAGCTGCGGGAGATGCTGATCCGAGTGAACATGGAGGACTTGAGGGAGCAGACGCACACCCGGCACTACGAGCTGTACAGGCGCTGCAAGCTGGAAGAGATGGGATTCAAGGACACGGATCCGGACAGCAAGCCTTTCAGGTAGGGACGTGCAGCTCGGGCACTGCTGTGCTTTGCAGCCAGCTTGCTCTGCTGCTGCTGCTGCTGCTGCTGCTGCTCAGGGCTGCCTGCAATTCCTGGGCAGGAAAAGTGCAGCCGTGTCCGTGTGAGAGAGGAAGGTGGCCCATGCGCTGAGTTTCCAAGGGGGCCATCCTGGGGTAAATGTTCTTTTGACCCTCCTAGAGCTCTTCACAGCTGGTCCAAGGTGAGCTGTGAAGAGGGTGCCACGGTCTCATGCCTGAGGTTTGGCTGATTACTGAACACATAGTTCATTCTGTCAGACAGCTTTATTGGTCCAAAGCCCAAGTGGTTAGCCAGGGATAACAGCTGTGTGGGAATTCGGGAGGGAGTGTTTGTTTTCTCCTTTCATTTCCTGTTTCCCATTCCTCCCCAACTTTTCCCCAATAATTGCACCCCCCTGCCTTACAGCATCCCGTGCTCCTCTCTACCCCCGGGGAAGGCAGTCACAGTTTCAGAGCACCAGTGGGGCTTTGCCCCTGAAACACACGTGCGTGTCAGGGGTTGGCTTTGGTTTGGGGTCTTATTTCTGACGTGCTGAGTTGATGCAGCTGCACTTCTTCGGCAGCACAGAAACTCTGCTGGAATCAGTCAAGCTCAGTTCTGTTACTAAGCCCAAGTGTGAAGCTTTATTGGATTTCCTTTCTGGAGAGCAATGGCTTAAGATGGGCTCAGCCCTTCCTTTGGAGGAATCTGAGGAATTTCCATTGCTTCCTGTACACGAGGCCTCTTTTGACCAAGCTATAAGTAGAAAGGAAATGAAAATGTACAGAATTTCTCCATCTGGTACGTGCTAGTTCAGAGCAGTTCACTCTGGGTGCCTTTTCCCTCCAATAAACAAACAAAACCTATGATCCCGAGCTGTTTGGCCGAGGCTGATGTATATCTGCAATGAGGGAGACATTCTCTCTGAGCTCAGGGATCAAAAGGATGCTTTTCTCTGCATCCTGGCCCTGGGAGCCGCAGGAGCTGCTGCTCTTCAGCCAGCTTGCATCAGCCAGGAGCAGGGAGCCTTTGGCACATCTCAGGGGGAGCAGGGCAGGAGGTCCCAGCAAACCATTGGTGCTGTGTAGGGGCTTGTGTGAGGTGTGGAAAAGGGGGACTGGTGATGTCTGAGACCCCCACCTTGCTTGGCCAGGCTGCAGGAGGTCAGGAGGGAGCACTAGGATCCCAACGGGCATCAGCTCCATGAAATGGGGTCCCCTGCACAGAGACCCTTCTGCTGTCCTGCGTCTGTTGTGGGCTGGATTCTCTGCTGCTCTGGTTAAGCTTTTCAAAATAGTCCTTTTTCAAATAACATTATTTGCCAGGGCATCCTTCAGTGTGTGGGGGCGTGTTGGGAAATCAAGTTACTCTTGTAATTTAGGTTCATATGTTTGTGTACTTAAAAGCCAATTCCCTTGTCATCCTTGCCTGTGAGAAGCTGCAGGGATCCCAGTTGGTTTGGACTGTTATTCCTTAGGGCTGTAATTGTTTTCTTCACATGCAGCCTGGGAGTTGCCAGGCCAGTTTCTCTGAGAACTTGGCTCCTCTGGAAGTCAGAGTCACTGTAGCAGAGAATTAAGCTTTGAACCTGGGACAATTTAACAGGAAGCCCCTGCCCCTCTCACTCCTGCCAGGCTTTTCCTGCTTGCCCATCACCTGGCATTGTGTTTTTGGAGCTGAGCTCGGGAAGAAGTGGTTTGCAGTCCGGGATCCGATGGAGCTGCGTGCAGAGCTTCCCGTTTCGCTCCGTGAGGCTCTGCTGCTCCCTAGGACAGCGTGTCACTAATTGCAGATTCACTTCGTGCTCACTGAGCAGCAGAGGCTCACCTGCCCTCGGGCTTTGCCAGATCCTTCAGAAGGGCTTAGGAATTTAAGTTGCAGTGTCCACGGTCAGGGGATTAAATCCAAGACTGAATTTTAGGGAGATTTCGTTTTGAGTCTCCTGAAGTCTGTCTGCCGGGAGAGCTCTGGTTCTGCATTTAGCTAAGAATCCAAAGATGGCTCTTGCCCTGCTCTCCCACGAAAGGATTTTTGTCATTTTTAGAATCGGTATTTTTGCCGCCGTGTGTAGGAAGCTGGTGTGGTCATGTGGAATGGTGTGATTTCTCCGGGGCGGCCA
This sequence comes from Mohoua ochrocephala, assembly GCA_013398855.1. NCBI lineage: Eukaryota > Metazoa > Chordata > Aves > Passeriformes > Acanthizidae > Mohoua > Mohoua ochrocephala. Next base: position 291,409 of record VZTA01029677.1, read on the forward strand.
GGGCTGTGCCAGAGCGGCTCCGGGCATCCTGTCTGGAGAGTATTTTAGGAAGTAACCCAAGTGCCCGTTAATTAGCAGAGTTAAATACAAGACTTGGGGTAATCTGACAAGTTGTGCTCCCCGGCTCAATATTGCATCCCCTAAAAAAAAAAACCCCAATCAACAAAACAGCCACCAAAACCCCCAACACTGCCAGGAAAAGCAAAAGCTTGACTTTATTGGGATTAGGATGTCCCACTGGCCCAATGGCTAATGTGTTCCTTAGGCACATGGATGCAACGTGTCTGTGTGACTTCAGTGGAGTTTTCATGTAAAAAATGCGTTTTCAGAAAAGCCTCCTGGGGGAAATAGTTATCATTCCCACACTATCATTATGGCTAGGCGATCCAAATCCATTTAAGGAATAAAACAAAAGAGGAATTTGACGTCCAGAGTTCCTAAGAGGCTCTAAAAATCTCAGAGGTACGTGGACAACATATTTTATGTCCCAAATCTTCACTGCCTGTCTCAGTGCTGGGGAAATAAAGGAATGCCAAGGAGTAGAGGGGGGAAATGAAGGAATCCAGTAATGGGGTTGTTCGGAGGAGGAAGGCTGCTGATCGTTTGGGAGGTCGCCCAGGGTGGCTTTATCTAAACCAAGCCCCCGCTCTGAATCTATTAGCAATGAGTAGTGAAAATGAGTTTTGCTCTGTGTCAGTGTCGTGCTTAATGAACTGCACGGGGGCAGATTTCACCCTGGGTCTGCTGCACAAATCTTGCACTTGGAGTGAGGAGGCTCGGGACAAACAGAGGGAGAAGGGAGGAGGTGTGACTCTGAGGGATCACAAGCCCCGTGGGCATCGGGGATTGCTGCAGGCACCTACGTAGTGGCTGCTTCTTTTCGAGGCCAGTCATCCTGCCTGCTGAGTGATGGACGGGATCCTGAGCAGGGAGCTCGGCTTTTCCTATTCCATTCGCCTCCCACTGCTGCCACCTAGCAAGCTGAGGCGGGTTTCAGTGGAGGTGATCGTGCCTCTGGTGTGGTCGGGGGACTCTGACCGTGTTTTGTGACAAGACAACCTCAGTGCTAAGGTCTCCGAAGGCTGGAAGCTCAAGACTGTGCTCGAAACACTGCTCTGACTGGGTTTTGTGTGTTTTTAACAGTCTCCAAGAGACTTATGAAGCAAAGAGGAATGAATTCCTGGGCGAACTCCAGAAGAAGGAGGACGAAATGAGGCAGATGTTTGTCATGCGAGTGAAGGAGAAGGAAGCAGAGTTAAAGGAAGCGGAGAAGGATGTGAGTATATTGTACCTCTGGGAGGGTTTGGCGCAGGGCTGTTCCAGAAAATGTCCTGTTAGGGCAGGAAGCTGTTCCTCAGGCCTCCTGGGGGAGCGTGTGCTGCTGGCAGAGGTGCAGAGAAGAGTACAGCCCTCCGTGCCCACATTTCCTGGCTTTGCACGAGCACGATCGAGTCCACTGGGTACAAAGCGCTGAGGGACGGAATGTGGGGGGGTGGAAGTGTCCAGAGACCTGCTGGATTCCTACAGCAACAGAAATGGCCACTCTCTGCGTGCCAGCGAGTGTTAACTGCGGGGCTTTTCTCACGGGGCCAGGCAGGCTGGGGACAGGCTGGTGGCACCCAGCCACTGCAGGGAGGCCTCAGTGCCGGCAGAAACACTTGGGGCATCGTTAGCAGTAAATTGGGGTGAGGCGTGCTTCTCTTCCCATCCAATTCTCACTGTCTCTGTCCCGGCAGCTTCATGAAAAGTTTGACCATCTAAAGAGGACTCACCAAGAAGAGAAGAAAAAGGTGGAAGACAAAAAGAAGGAACTCGAGGAAGAGCTGAACAACTTTCAAAAGAAGAAGGCAGCAGCTCAGCTATTACAGTCACAGGCTCAGCAGGCAGGTTCTCAACAAACCAAGAAAGACAAGGACAAGAAAAAGTAAGCGGATGTCACCCACATCCTTTGTAGGGTTTGTTACAAGTTTTGGGAGGTTGTTTTTTTTCTTTCTTGCTGCATGTCTGTATTTGCTTTTCCCCATTACCAGACTGGAAACAGGCCTTTTCTCAGCCTGATCGAATAAAATATTTTTTTTTCTAAAGGGTGGGCCAGGGACATGATCTTAATTTTTCTCTAGAGGAGTACCTTCAAATTTTATGTTCAAGTCTGACTGGTGTGGGAGAGCAATTGGATGGTGGAGGTTTGATTTGTGATCTGTCCGGCATCTTCCGGAACTATGGGATGTTCTGGCCTCAGATTTATCTGCCTGAGCCAGAATTATTAAGGGAGTTGCTACCCGTCCTTTCTTTCACTGGTAGTCTCCAGTTCCCATTCCTTAAGATTATAGTCGTAAGTAGAAGTAAATTAGAAACCAAAACCACCATGTTATTTTTACATGGGGAATGCTAGTGCCAAAAGTGATTACTTGGAAGCTTGCTTTAAAGACAAGAAGCTTTGGTTTTGTATTTTTTTTAGAAAAACACACTACTATGGTACCGTAATTGCAGTTAAATGGCATTTGTGGTCGTATCAAGTTGACATCATAAGCTAAGAAACCCTTACCTTTTAGTCAGGATCATGGCACTGTTTTTTACTATTTGATATTCGTATCCTAGGAGCGTAATCCTTTACCCTCCCCTGGCTTTTTCCATTCCCAGTGAGAGGGTGCTCGGGCAAGTCCTTCGCGGGTCACCAGTGCTGAGGGCGCTCAGTTGGTGCCTGCCCTTGGGACCCACCTGTCGAGCCGGGGATGCGGCAAATCTCAGTGGGAAACACTTGGTTAAGCCACACACAAAAATGACGGTTCCACGCTGCTTTCACTGCCCGAGAGAGATGGGGGGGTGTTCCTTAGAGTAACCCGGGTGATTAATGCCCAGCTGTCACCCCTGGAAGAGCCAAGTGCCAGTAGGGACGTGGCTCAGGCACTTATGTCTCCCGTGGTAGCCTGGGAGCTCCAGCCTGGGCTGAGCTGTGTGGCAGCAGTTGTGCTGCAGATGTCCTGGGGGTTGTACGGCTTTGACACTCGCTGCATGGCCCCTGTCTCTGCCGCTGGTTCGGTGCCCGACGTTGGTCGCTTCTGCCCGGGGAAGGTGGGGAGGGCCTCGGGCTGGCTCCTCGGCTGATGTAAATTGATGTAGCTCCTATGGAGCCGTGCTGCTCGATGCTGGCTGAGGACGTGGCCGTGGGCCCCCCGCCGGAATCCGTGGAGTGCTGTGTGCTGCATGCTCTGCTCGGGGAGAAATCCTTACAGACCAGACCCATGGGCGTCGGGCTGAGCGCTGGAACCAGCAAGTGCCCAGGCATGCTGGAACACCCTTCTGCAGATAGGCTGGAACACTTGTCTTCTCTCGCTGAGAACTCAGACATGGTGATGCACTCCCTAAAAGGAATAGCAAGTTTTGAAGACCCTTTTCCTTATCTCTCAGAGTTGGTAGCCTGATATTTTTGAGAACTGTGCAGTCAGGTTTTGTCATCTCTTAGCTGTAGGAGCAGCGCAGTACAGAATGGTCTGGGGAGTTTTGTCCCTTTGGGGTGGTCAGCGTGAGCTCCTGTTTGGTTCCAGCATCGTGGGTGAGACAGGGGCGCTCCCAGCGACCGTGACAAACGCAGGTTCTGCTTTGCTGCTGCGTTCGCGGAAATCCAGCCTCGAGGAACATGCCCGTGTTTTAGCGTGTCCTTTGTGTCGCTCCACGCCAGGTGCCCTACCTGCTGCAGCTGTTCTCTAGTGCCAGAGTCACTAACAGAGGCTTTCAAGGGAAATGCTGACGCTCCTGCCTTGTAGCACACCTTGATTTTCTAAAGGCTTTAAGTTTCTCCTTGCACTCTAATGTGAAGCTGCGGTTTTGCGTAGTTAAGGCTTCCAACCTCTCTCTCTGCTGCCCGTGGCCTGTGGTGCTCCTTGTGCAGTTGCCAGAGGAAATCCTTGCCATGCCCGACCCTTGCAGCCTCGCCACAAAGTAATTCACGGGAATGCTTTCTTTTCTCAAGGTGGGATCAGATATCTCCAATTTGGACGACAGAGACTTTCCACTGTGCTGTGCATGCCGGAGGGAAGGCTCAGGGTGAAATCTGCTGCTGGCCTGACTCCATGAGGGAGAGCTTGGCCTTCCTCATTTCCAGACTATTCCTCCAGGAATTCTCTAGCTTATACTCTTTTTTTTAATCTAAAATGTTTGGGGCTCCGGCCTGAGGGCAGCAGTATTTGGGAACAGCACACCTGTGTACCTGGGTACCTCAGGCACAGAAGGGGTGGCTGCAGAACGCACTCACGCACTCGCCCGAGCGTGGGGCTGAGCACACTGACCGAGCCCCTGCTGTACTTTTGGGATGGGACTGTGCTTCCGTCCTGACCAGTCTGGAGAGAGTTCCTGGCAACAGACCCAGTGGGAGAGGCAAAGCAGCCTTCTGGTGCTTGCCTGCTGCTGGGTAGATGGCCACATGCCGCAACATGTGCCGTTGTGTTGCTGCTCATCCGCAGCCCCCCAGGAGCTGGGACCATCTGTTTGGGTTCTGTCTCGGTTTATTTAAAGCTTCTTCTGAAAGCCAAGTGTAAAACTTCTTTTTTTTTCAGTTTCCTTTCCACGTAAGTTTCCAGTCCAACGTGCCTGGTCTGGCCATCGGGGGCCATGCTCGGTCCCAAAGCAGTCCCTGAGCTGCAACACCCATGTCAGGGCCTGGCCCAACACCCTGTAAAAAGAGGGGTTTGTTGATGCCTGAAGGATCTGACCTGGTTCTGAAAGCTGAAGTGCTTGGAGACATCCTGGTGTCCAGGTGTGAGATAACCTGAGTTACCTTCTGCAAGGATGCCCATGGGAAGTAACCCGAGCTGGACACCTGCACGCCGTGTCCCAGCTGGGAACAAATGAACCCTAAAGCCACCGAGTGCTGCGGTGACAGGCTGTAACCTGGACCAGCTGACCTGGTTGGTTGGTCAGTAGCTCTGTCCCCCCAGTTTTTCTTTTTGCTTTTGCTTGTCATAGGCTGGAGTAGAGCCCAGCCTTGAGGTTGAATTTCTTTGTAGTTCCATAAGCCATCTGCATGCCCACCCAGCGGAGCGGGTTGCTGGTGTCGGCTCTCCTGGCTTGCTTTATTTTTTTTTGCATTTTGAGTTCAATTAGTGCTAACTTTTTTGTTTTTTGTTCTTTTTTTTTAACTTGCAGTGCAAGCTTCACATAAAGCCTGTCGAGCCAAGGATGTTCCTGCATTCACCTGCTTTTGCAGTAATGTGTCTCTGCCATCTGTTTTCTTTTTATATTTTTTTTTCCATTTTTTAACATGAATAACTATTAACTCATCTAATAACATAGTGGGAACGAAGAGGAAGAGGGATTGGGTCCAGGACTGTGTGCAAGTGGAAGGTCAGGGGTGGGTGGCGGGATGAGATAATGATGATGCCATGTATTTTTCTCACCAAAACCATCAGCAGAAAATTATTTTTGGCCCCCAGTTTGACCTGAGAGTCAGAGCTGGATGTCAGCAGCTCAGGTGTTGGCTGGCTCAGGTGTCCTCGGTGCTGCTGGCTGCAGGAGCCCTGTGCTGAGGGGGAAGCCCTCGGATTCACCAGCCCCAGGGAATGAGTGTTGTAGGAATGTTCCAGCCAGCCCAGTCCATGGCACGGCAGGGCTAAACCTGGCATTTAGCCTGCCCCGCGTTCCTACAGGAGCTGGTGTGCTGCAGCAGCCCCAGTCCCGCTGCGGGGGAGAGGGAGGGGGGTGTGTGTGTAGATAACCAAGTGTAACTGACCTTGCATGCCGTGACATTTGCATGATATTTTGTGTTAGTTCCTGTTTTGTGCTGTCTGCCCTGACCGTGGCCGGGCTTGCTGGCCTGTGCTGGCCTGGTTTTCCAGCCTCCCTCCCTCCCAGCTCAGCAGAGCAGCTGCGGCTGAGCGCTGCGGCTGCCTCGGGGACCGACCGTTCCCAGCACCGCTCTCCCTGCACTACTTGCCCTCAAACCTTTGGGGCCTCCCTTAAAACCCTACCTGGTTCCCAAAAGGCGGGACCTTAGCAAGGCTTAGCAGCCCTTATGGAATCAAATGCCTGGGCTGGGGGGAGATAGAGCCTTCAGCATCCTCTTGGATCTTCCAGGAGCATTCCTGCACAGACTTAAATACAGACTCGCAAGGCTGCGGGGTCCAGAATTCCAGGTGCGGGGAGAGAAGGTGCTTGGACACACAGTCACTGCCCTGCCCCCCAGCCCTCCTGCAGCAGGGAGGGACAATAATGTCCCATCCAGGTGTCCCTGGAACACGCCAAGGAGATGTAGGATCAGCCAGGCCCCACTCGCTGGCCAGTGCACAGTGGGTCTGTTTAATGTGTGTTTTCCGTGCCATCGCTTTCGGGCAGAGTCTTTCCCTTCCTTCCCAAGGAGTGCTGGGCCGTGCTTACCCTGTGGCTCCTGGATGTCTTCCTCTGCCAGTGCACAGCCAGCACTTCCTCTGCTCCTGGCTAGGCAGTCTCCTGTTGCCTTCTTTAAAGCCCTCTTACACAAAACTCTTCCTACCTGAGTCTCCCACTACAGCTGTTCACTTGCTTCTGGATTAAATTTCTCTGGGGGGAAAAGAAAAGGCAGGATTATCCCTTTTTTTATCACTTTCTCTTCAAGTGTTGGATTGGGAAGTGCTTGGGGGTTAGCTTATGGGTTGTCTCGCTTTTTAACCCTCACTGCTTAAACATGGCTTTAGGAAGAGGAAATCTAAGTACCATGTCTTGGACAGACAGCAAAAATGGATCAATAAGCTGGAAATAAAATAGATGACCTTTTTATCCTTTTTTTGGTGTTTTGGTTTTTTTTAATATTTTTTTGGTTTGGTTTGGTTTTTTTTGTTTGTTTGTTGGGTTTTTTTAAATTTTTTTTTCCCTCCTGGACTTGCCAACTATGCACTTTTCATCAGGTTAGAGAGGTTTGCTGCAGGGTTGTTTGGAAAAATGAAATTCTGGTTCTCATGGCTTCTGGCAAACCCAGCTTCAAAATCTTGAGTTATGAAGGAATAAGTTTGAGTTGTTTGCATGAGTTTTTTACAGTCACATCACATGCCCGTCACCGAGTGCTCGTGGCAATATGCTTTGCTTCAGCTGTCTCTGTGCATGTCCTCTTTTTAATTACCAGTGTTTCGTGCCAAGTAGAAAACTTAATTTTAACATTTATTTCTCCTGCTTCATTTAACAGCCCTTCAAGGGGTGTTTAGCAGGGGAAATCAGCTGAGTTGAGCTTTTCCTTTTTGACAGAAAGCTGTGACCAAGTGCATTAGTGTCTTTTTGGTTGAGTTTTTTCTCCAGCAGAAAACAAGCTGTGTTGGAGAAACTGGGAATAAACGACAAACTTGAAGATGTCAAAGGTACTGTTTTGGTTTTTTGCCAAAGGAGATGGTAATGACTTTTTTTTCCCATCTTGAACCCCTGGGCCATGTTTAGCTTGTTCCTGCTGCACTTGTTGCTTTTCTTTCCCCGTGCCTTTTTTCACAGTAGCCCCTGATGTGCATGGAGTGAATGATACACTCAGGTGTGGCTGGATGTGCTTTCACCTTTGCATGTAAGTACAGCAGTAAGGGACTGATCCTTCCTGTCCTCCTGACAGGACACCAGCTGTGCTTTTCTGGGAGATTCTCCAAGTCCACTTCCTTGCCAGTGGGTTGGTTAAAACTCCTCTAAAACTGCATGTTCCTGACAAGGTGGATTTCAGTCCTTAGGCTAACACAAAGGAGCAGGAAAGCACACTGAAACGTGCTTTTGCTGGGATGGTGCAGTTCCCAGGGCACGAAGCAAACCCCCAGGATGGACAAGCAAAGACAGTCCTGGTCTCTGCGAGGGGCTGCGGATGCTCTGTAGAGGGGGGCACGCGTGGGTCTGGCAGGCAGTGGGAAAGGAGGAGATGAGTAGGGGTTTGCTCCCCCAGAACCTTCCGGGGGTCACGCAGTTCCTTTCCGGGGGGGCAGCGAGTAGGAAGGTGCCCTTGGAGCTCGTGGTCGTGAAATGCATCTCCCATGGCACGCCAGGAGTGGGGAAAGCAGGCGCTGGCACCCATCCCGGGCTCCTCTCCAGCTGGAGAGCTGCCACTCCTGTCACCCCCTCCGTGTGCTTCCGACAGCTTGAAATCCCACCGGGGAGATTTGTGCCTCCCTGGAAGCGCGTCCGCGTTGAACGGGGCCGATGTTTCTGCAGGCAGCTCTCGTTCTGCTTCTCCCAAACCGTCCGAGTGCGGATGGAAGTGTCTTTTTGTGTGTGACCACATCAGATCTGTCTGTTTGACTCCGGTCCCCTTGTGTGTCCCTTCTCCGAGGGCCCGGGTTGCACGTGCGGGGTGCCACAGCCAGCATGTGCCAGCACGGAGCTCTACAGATATGAAGGGTTTTTTTTAATTACCGGAAAACAAAGCTGTGAACAGCGGTAGAAATCTTGTATTTGTATACATTTTTAATATCCTGATTGCCTTAAACCATAGATGTAGGACTTATTACCTTGCTATTGGAAAATAACCCATGTTTGTAACTAAACAATTGTGTAACCTACATATGCAGTGTTAATGCAAATGATATGTATGCATCTGGTAGATATTGTCACTTTATTTGATGTTAAAATATTTCAGTTTTTGAATTACAGATGGAATAATAATAACCTTATAGCATAAGCTCAGTTATTTCTTGTATATGCTTCAGGTGACAGATCCAAATAGTGCCAACACTTGAAGTGGGGAGAGGAAATATATTTTTACCCAAAGCTTTGGTCTTTGCGTGGCCTTTGTGACGTTTGCCGTTACTGTTCTGTAGCGGGGTGACAGGAGGGTCACCTGTCAGCCTCTGCCTTCCCAGCAGGTTGTTCTGTGCCTTTGAGGTGCCTCTGTAGGTCCGTGCTGCTGTTTGTCAGTCGTTTCTTGTGGTGGTCACGAGCTTGTTCCCCACCTCAGCCGGTGTCCCGGGGAGCTCAGGCCTCTCCGGTGGAGTTGGTGTGTGTGACACCTCCCCAGTGCATTCCTTCCCTCATGACTTACTTGAAAATGTTTGTTCCTCTTTTGTTCCCCCCCCACCCCACGCCCTCCCTTTTTCATTTCAATTCTGAACCTCTGTTTCTTTTCTCTTCTGTTTTTCTCTTTTTTCTGTAGCTTCTTCTTTATGTAACCGTCACCTTGCCAAAGCCCCACACCCCCTCTCCCAGTGGACCGTAGGGCACTGGAAGAGCTGCGGATCCGGGCACCCCTGCCAGGAGAAGAGCCATCTCATTCCTCCATCACGTCTGCCCTCCTCTCCTTCCCCTTTGTTCCCACCCGTGCGTCTGAGGGTGTGCTGTGCTGTGTGTCTGTGCGGGATCTGCCCGCTCCCGGCGCGGCTCTGACAGCGTCCAGGCTTCCAGCACTGCCAGAGGGAACGGCTGCCGGAGGGAGCTCGGCCACAATGTCACATCTGGGTTAGTTGGATTTTTTTGCCTCCCTCCCTCCCCATTTCTTTTGCCATAACGTGCACACGCTGCTGGCGACACATAGAACGACAGACTGGGGGTGAGCGTGCGTAGCCGGAGGATTTAATTTCTGCCTCGAGAAAAGCCTGGCTGCTTTGGATACCACAGCTTCATCTCGAGGGCGTCCTGTGCTCCTCTGGCATGGCTGGAAATCTCTGCGTAGACCCGGCGATGTTCTCAGTGTGTCGCTGTGTGAAGGTGGATGTCGCGTCCTGCGGCACTGATGGAGCCCGTCCCGGACGGTCCGAGGCCTTATTCCTCTGGCCCATGTGCCTCGCTGTGGGCAAAGCAGGATTCTGGTTTTGTACAGCTGAGCTGCACTGGCTCGTACTTAGATCGAGGGCTTCGTTTTGTTTCCATGAAGCCTAATTAGGGATTATTTTTTTAACAGTCCTGAATGTGGGCAAGTTGTTAAAATTTCTACCTGGTTTACTTTGGAAGGTGAACTCAATCCAAAAGCTTGAGAAATGCCAAAGGATTGCTTGAAGGTAAAAACAAAACCTGTAAATGTGTGTAGTGACCTCCAGCTGGTTTGGGATGGCTGGAAGGAGGCAGCCTGAGCCTCTTGGGATCTTGTTTTGTGTAGAGCGATGCACTTTTATTTTTAACCGAATACTAGTGATTTATTCTTTGCATCTGTGAACCTTAACCAAGGAATTCCCTTCCTTTCACCTGCTGTGGAAAAGGTACCATGAGATGGTCTAGGTTTGGCCTCTGGCAGTCCATGTGTGACGTGCCAGCTGCTGAGGGGCTCTGCTGAAATCTGCTGGGTTTTTTTTCAGAAGCACAATATTTTGCAGCACTCTTCAGTGACGAGGGTCAGCTCCTTCCGGTCAGGTGGAAGGAAAACTGCTTGTCCTGGAAACCTTTGCAACCAAAGAAGTGACTTTACAGATACACTCAGAAAGGTTATTGAGTGTTGGCCTCACATGTGCTGTACCCGTTTGCCTGGTATGTAGCTGGACTTGCTGACTGCTGCCCAGCCTGAAGGGCTTTGAATACTTGCACAAGTGTAGCTTAGGGCAGCATTTGCAGTGATACCAAAACCAGAGCCCGCCCTGCTCTCGGGGCTGCAGGGGCCTCAGGTGGTACTCAGTGCCTCCCACCAGATGGCCAGGCCTAAAACCTGTTCAGTCCAGCCTTCTGAGCACCAAGCAGGGTTGAGGCCACTGCTGGATTAAACCTTGGCTGTGTCCATCCCTCTCTCGCTCTGCAGAACTCTGTGGGTGTTTGTCTTAACTGGGAACCACCACTTGCAGGCTGGAATCCCTGTGTGCCCCAGGCCACCCATCCCTACCAAAGAGCCGTGGCTTGAGCTGCACATTTTCAGAAAAAATAGTGATTAACCTTGCAGCCAAGTTGGGCTGCTGGGGCTCAGGGCATGCTGGGGCTCGAGCCACCCCTGTGCCTCGTGCAGGCGAGCGTCCCCCTGGCCTGGGGTTCTCTGCACACGAAGGTGGTCACTGTGGACTGAGAACATGCCTTGCCCATTAAATGCCCAGCTTAGTCTGTCTTTTCTTCCAGTGGTGGCACCTGTGCCAGTCTGCAGTGTCAGTGACCGCTGCTGGGGGCCCGAGGGCCTCACTGTGGAGCCATGGTAGCCTGCAGCTTGCCCAGGTACCCTGCTGGCTACTTGCCCAGCAGCCCCCCCAGCCGCTGGATGGCTCCTGCAGGGGCTTCTGTGAGACCCTGTTTCAGGGAGGGAATCCTCTCCTTTTGCTTCTCTCAGTCCTTGCACTTGGTTGTTGTTACTCCTAAACTCCAAATGGGAATTTTTAAAAAGCTTGGTATAAAGAGAAGCAGATGGGCACAACCCCAATGCCGATACTCACATGGACTGCCTTTATTTTGCAGCTCTGTAGAGTTTTGCTGTGCTGGTGCCTTGAGTCCCGCTTGCAGCTCTGGACTTCGTGTCTCCACAAGGACATAGCGGAGTTAGAGAAGGGCACTAATGGTAAATGGGATGGAGCAGCAGCCTGCCAGGTGAGGTGGCTCCGTGTGGAGAGGGGAAGGCAGAGGTGAGGGAGGAGCCAGCCCTGCTGGGAGCAGGAGGTGGCAGCACATGTCCTCTAGAGGTCCCCTGCAGCCCAAATTTATTTGTGACTCTTGGAAAGCTCGATGGCGGTGCGTGCCGAACTGCCAGTCACCGAATCATCACAACTCGGCTCAGCGGGCACCTTAGCTCGAAGGGAATGGGCTCAAAACATGGAGTAGCTTTCTTACAGAGCAGGTACTAAGCAGCCGGAGTTTGTTGCCCCAGGCTGTTGAGGTAGCTGGTGTCAGCAGAAGGTTTTTGGGGTTGGTTTGGGGTGTTTTTTAAAGGTAAATTCAGGGAGAACGGGTCCATGAGGAAAGCAGTCGCAATCCGTTGGTGGTGGATACGGGGCGGAGGGAAGGGAGCAGAAGGCACCGACACTGCCAGCGGTGACTGTGGAACGAGGGGCGGAGCTGCCAGAGGCTGCTGGGGGCTTTCCCACACCCCAGCGCTGGGAGAAGGGATGGCGACGTGACCTTCAGCTGCTTCCTGCATGGCTGCAGCTGTTGGGGAAGAGGTGTCAGGAAGAGGGGAGGGGGCGGCTCAGAGAGGTTGTTTGTCACCAAGTGTCCCCAGCAGAGCTGGGAAAGCCACTTCATCCTCTCCCAGTTGAAAAGTCATGTTTTGGGCTTAACCCGTGTGTGGCTGCTGCGGAGGGTCTGTGCTCTCATGTCTGGAGAGCAAAGCCTTCAGGGGCTCAGGGAAGCCGGGTGCTGCAGGGAGCAGCAGAGTGTGGGAGGGTGAGCTGGGATTACAGCTAAAGGCTTGGAAACAAGCAGCAGTGCTCCGATGGGATGTGGCTGCTGTGCCCTGGGGAGCTCCCCGGGCTTGGGGCACTGAGCAAAAGCATGACTGAGTTTGTGAATGCACTGGTTTTATCCCGGTGCTCCCGAGGGAGATGCTGGGCTCCTGGCCTTCACTGCTCTGGGCCCCACTGGAGCACAGACCCTGTGTTGGCATCTTGGGCGGGTCCGTGACGTGAAGCACTGGGGTGCTGTGAAGCTTGTGGGAAGGTCACATGAATGTGAGGAGTCAAGGGCATTGGAGAATCTTTTCCTGTGGGAAACAAGGATCCCTGGCAGTACTCCAGTACGGCCCTGTGTTCCAACAGTGGGAGCAGCATAGAAGTCAGCCTGCTGCTGAAGGTGATGGGGGCCACGCAGGAGGGGGCAGGAGGGGGCAGCTCTCTGAATCGCTCCAGGGAAGAGCAGAAACAGCGGGATGCTGTCGGGTGCTGCAGCCAGAGAGGTGCCCACAAATGTCCAGGGCCTATGCCAGGACAGCCGGACAGCAGGACACTGCAGGGGTGTCTTACCTGGACCAAGGACAGGCTTTGTGTGGGAGCCTTGTTGAGGTGGAGTTGCCTGGCACAAGGGAATTGAGGGGGGGTTGTGCACAGCACCAAGGAAATAAAATGTGTCTGTCTCCTTGCGCAGCCCACCGGGGCTGGGGCGTGCCTGCGTTAGGGACTGGGGAGCGGGAAAGCTGCCTTGCAGCGAGGGACACTGAGTCCTGCCTCTCCAGGTGTTTGCTTCCCAGGCCTTGCCAAGTCGGCACTGTGGCTTGGCCGGCTCCCGGCAGCACAAGGAGGCCAGGAAGGGTTCTGGGCAATTTTGGGAGAGCCACAGCGATGCTGTTAATTGGGTTCATTTTGGAAGGCAGAGCTCTCTCCCAAAGGCTGGCACGAGCCAGGGCTGTGCCCAGTGTGGGGCGGTGCAGGACCTGCTCCTGTGCTGTGGCTTTGGGGAGCGGGAAACAGCGACAAGGACACAGTTACCTTCCCAGAGCGATGCACAGCCATGGCTGCAGCACACCTGGGCAAGCCAACTGCCCCAGCAGCACCTAAATCTCTCCTGAGGCCCAGCTCCCCTCCCTGCTGTGCCAGCCGGGCCCCTGCCAGCTGGCACAAGCTCCCTGTTCCCATCCCCGTGCCAACTCCTCTCCTTGTGTGCGTCTGCGATGGGAATGGGCTGTGATCCTCGCGAGTGCCTGCGTGCTGGTGCTGTGAGCAGGGAAGGGGGAATGTGCCCTTAAACCTGGGGGGGAAGGAGCATGGGGGGAGGGGGAGAAGCCAGTGTAATTGTAACTGGGAACATGGGCTGGAAGCAGGGAGCCCCAGAAGGGGGGATATCCTGCAGTGGCAGGGTGCTTTGCTGGGGGTGTGCTAGTGACACCCCGAGCCTACTCAGCAGCCTGGCTTTGGGAAACAGAGCCGTGGGATGAGAAGGTCAGGGGCTGGAAATGCCGTAAGGATGGCAGGAAGGGCTGGGAGGGAAGGAAGATGCACACCCTGCTGAGAAATGTGGTCTTGAGGGGGATTTTTTGAGCCGTGGCAGGAAGAAGCCAGAAGCCAAGAGAAGGCTGTCGTGGTGGACTGCTGCAGTAAGATGGCGCCTTGGAGGGCACAGAGCAGGAGGGGCTCTGGGACAGGGGACGGGGAGCAGTGTCCCAGCCAGGCACTCAGCCTGGAATGGCGACAGCCCGGAGCGAGGAGCACCAGAGCTGGGGCTAAAGCTGGAGCTGCTGCAGAGGCAACGAGTTCATGCTGGGTGAGTGCCCCGGCTGCCCAGCACCTCTCGTGTCACCTTTCCAAGGGTCTGGCACAGAGCAGCTCCCTGGCAGCCTCCGGGTAAAACCGATCCGGGTCTTGGGGGAAAAGCACAACACCAGGCTGGGAATCCAGGACAACTTTCTTTATTGCTACCAGAAGGCTTTCATCAGTACAATGGCTCTGGATACGATACCTTCCTCAGGGCTGTGGAGAGAGCTTACAGTCGGGGCAGGGTGTTCGGAGAACAGGGTGTCACACGGAGGAGACGCGTTAAAGGTCTGGCTCTTGGTTAGAAGTTACATGAACACAAAACTCGAGGGTCGGGGTGTTTTGTTTTGGTTCTGTGGCTGATAGTGACACATGTTCCAAACCTCAGGCGTCCGCAGCCGCCCCGGCACCTCACCCAGCAGTGCTGGGAAACGTGCAGGGAAAACCAGGCTCTGCACAATTAAAAGGGTTACACTTGATGGAGAGAACCAAGCCTTGGTGAGAATCCACACGGAGTGCAACACAGCAAGAAAAAAATAGTTTCAGTTCTAGTGATACGAAACCCAGTAACTGCTTTCTGTGCTGGGAAAGGCCAACTGGTGTAACTGGGAGAAGTCTCTGTGCAAGGCACAGAGCACCTTCACGCTCCTGTGGGAATTACTGAAGTGTGGAGCAGCTTGCAAGCATTGGTTTGGGTTTTTTTCCTGCCTAATCTTTTGTTTAAATCCAGTTTTTCAGTATTATCACATTTAAACACCCAAGGAGTAACAAAAGAGGCTTTTCTGTTTAGAAGGGCAAAAGAAAGCTGTGGTGGAGGTGGGGCAGGACAGAACGTCATGCACGAGACTGGCTGAGAACTTTAAAAGAGGAGGAAGCATAAAGGGAGCGAGGAGCAGGTGGGAATGGGATCAGAGAGGCATTAGTTGGCTGGGAAACCCGGAACAGCTCCGCAGGGCTGATGTGAGCTCTCGGACGTGGAGAATGGGTTACAACACACAGAAAAACAGTGGAACCGACAACACTAGAAAGGAACAGGTTTTTGCTACTTTTTTTGTTTGGTTTTTGGGTCTTTTTTTTAGATTTTTATACTTTTTTGTGTTTTTAAGTGCTTAAATAGTGGAACTATAATTAGCCGCACAAGAAATAAAATTCAGAAAAGGGTTGGGTTTCTTTTTTTTTTTCTGGTTTTCTTTTGGCTCCCTTCAGTTCAGCCTGACAAGGTACGGCCCCTTCTCGCCCCGCTGAGGACACGGGCTGCCAGGGCCCGTGGTGGCACTCGCAGCTACATGACAGACACCGGCTGCAGAGGCGGGCAAGGGGACACGCTGCCCTCCTGCCGCGAGACGTCGGCGCCGCAAACAGAGCCCATGGTCTCCAGGGCCACTGCCTCTGGAGCCAGGTCTTCGTTGTAGAGGCGCTTGATGCCGTCGTAGAAGTCGTCCACTTCCATCTCTTCCACCTTGCGCTTGGCGGAGCCTGGCTTGCAGCCGCTGGCGGGGGCGGGCAGGCGCGGGTAGAGCGCGGCTGTACCTGTGACGGGCGCTTCTGGCCGGCCGTTGTCCTTGGAGAAACCCGGCCCTGGGACAGAGGAGGGCTGGCGGTGGAACGCTCCTCTGTTACAGGTCACCAGGGTCTGCTGGAGGGGACTGTAGACATATACAGAGTTGGGCAGCAGAGAAGGCTGCAGAGTGGAAAGGTGATGTGCCACGAGCTCCCGGCAGTGGATCAGCTGCGAGCTGTCCATCTGGAGAGGGAAGACAAGCAGAGGTACCGCTGTTGTGGGAGCGCTGGCAGGCTGAGGAGAGGGCATGGGCTCCCGACGTCCCGGTCACCCGCGTGCCTCCCTTGCCAACGACATGCTGGATGCAGGACCCCTACCACAGTGACTGCAGTGACTTCCTAAGATAAACCTCCTGCTCCTTCCTGCACCTCATGGGAATCGCGGGGGAAGGAGGCAGAACTTTGAGGTATTAAAGGATTTCACTGCCTGTTTTTAGCAGCTGGAGAGTGTTCCCAGTACCTGCGAGGTTCCCTGTATGCTGGAAGCAATGGCAGAGCCCCTAACAAGTGGAATTTTTCCCTGGTGTGTTTTCTCCCTGGTGCAGCAAGGGCCTGTGTACCTCGGGGCACACGGCTCCTCCCGCTGTCACCCAGTGGACGCGGTCAGGACTGAGACCTGGCAGCACTGTCCCTCTGGGATGAGACCCAGCCACCCCACACAAGCACAACAGCAGCCAGCCATTGGCAGCAAGGGATCCCAAGGCCCCGGCTGGCCTGGATCGCCGGAGCACCGAGCAGGATGCGGCCCCGGTCCCTCCCCGCTCCGTGTGCACTGCCCTCCTCACCTGTGCCTTCTGGAGCAGCTCGATGATGAGAGCCAGCCAGTCGGGGAGCAGCTTCTCCAGCTCCAGGCTGACGATGGCCAGCGCCAGCATGGAGCCCTTGAACTGCAGCAGCTGGAAACAGGCCATGCAGTGCAGCAGCTGCTTGGTGAGCGCCGCCACGTGCTGCGAGGGGCTCGGCGTGGGCAGCAGGGCCGGGAGCTGCGGCCTGCTGGACACCGCCACGGCGTGGAACTGCGGGACACAAGCACAGGAGGCAGCTGGTGGCGCCGGCCAGGCCACGGCGCACCTTCCCAACAGCCTGGACGCACGAGGATCCTCCAGCCTAACCTGGGAGGCAACTTCCGCCCCGTGGGGAAAAACCCGCCCTGCTGAACCCACCAAAGATTGGTGCGGCCTTTCTGGTGGGACCTGCTTGGGCACCGGGCTCTAGGGCCCTGCAAAAGGCCTTCCCATCCACCCTTCTCTTTCCAGCGCACGTGTGGTGTTCAGGGGTCCTAGACAAACTCCTCAGACACAGAGTGAGGATTAAATTCCACAGGGAACCTCAGGACACCTCCCTTGGTCTCCTCTCATGCATGGATCTGGCTCTTGGCCATGCAGGTCTGCAGCAGGCACGGATCCCATTCACAGCCCAGCCTTGGGGCTTTCTCCATGGCTGCACTCCTTGTTTCCCTGCTGCCTGGCATTCAGCTTTGAGGAAAACCACTGGCAGTGAAGAGGCAGGGGCACGATTTTCAGGAGCTGTGAGTCTGTGGTGTAACACACCCCAGAGCAGGCCAAAAGGTCAGACGGCAGACCCATGTTTTGGATATTACACTCCAAGAGTGACAGATCTCCTCTGAAATTCTCTGGCAAGGCATTTTCTTTCAGAAACTACAGGTACAGAGGAATTACAAATACACTCCAAAGTCTTTGCTCCCCTACAGGTAGAACTTTTGTCTAGGTGCTTCTTGACACATTATTTGCACTGACAGACACCGGAAAGAACATCAGTAGCCCCTTACTTACAATATGAAGGAAATCCAGTGGCGTTGCCATGTGAAGATCCCAGTTCAGTTTATCCAGGATGATCTTCTCCATTCTGCGAATTTCAGCTGGAGAACAACCACAAAAGCTATCCCGAGCCAACACTTTCAGTACTGGAATCCTCTGCAAAAGCCAGGGCAAAAAAGGAAACGAGAGAACAAATCATTAGAGAAATCACACCAAATTCTCCGTTCCTGTCGTGGCAAGTGTCAGCCACCACGAGCAAGCCAAGGTAGGGCTGGAAGGGCAGACATTCCGACAACGCCAAGGTAGGAAGAACAGAGTTACCTCATCTTCCTCAATGGTCTTTGCAGCGAGGAAGAAGCAGCTGATTGCAATACAGTTCAGGTACTTCGGACGGGCCTGCGGGACAGAGCAGAGGGGGCTGTGTGTCAGAGTGATGCAGCAACGATGCCCTGACCCTTCTGTCGGGTCATCCCGAGCCCCAGGGTCTCATTCTGGATGTGCAGGCTGACCTCTGACTACGCCCTGGCAGTGGCAAGCCGTGCCAAGCACAAATCCCTGCTCCGTGACGTCAGGCGGGGCAGGGATCTGCCAGCCCCGTGACTGGAGTGGGCAGCGTTGGACTGCAAAGAGCTCAGGTTTAGGCACTGCAGCAGAACTGGGAAAGAGAAAATCCTAAGGGGAGCTCATCCCCTCTCAGAAAAGCCACCTCACCTGCTGCAGCAGAGCTCTGTTCCGAGTGCTGCCGCGGGTCTGACACGGAATGGGAAGGGAAATGGGAATTGGAAAAGACTGTCTTTGCCTGGGGAGCTGTAACTCAGAAAAACTTCTTTAAAAACCCTTGTGAAATTACCACTTGTAATTTCACACTGCAGTTCCCAAAAATGTGGCCCAGGGATTAGTGGGGGAGAGCTGGTCCTTTCCACAGGGAGATGGTTTTTAGGCCAGGTAAGTGGAATTTGGAGGGGAAAGGGGGATTTTTTGTGAGCTTTGTACACGTGACCACCTTGACAAGGGGCTTCACTTCCACTGTCAACGTAACAAACCACTGGCCACGGCTACCTCCTCCAGAGTGGCCAGGGCTGGGAAGGGCAGAGGCCGTTCCTAAACCCTGGCACAGCCGTGAACAGCTCCTGGCAGGGGCTCCTGCCTGCGGTCGGAGACGCTGAAGGCAAAGGGAAGTGAAAATCCTGTGCCGAACCTGAATTCCACTCGGAACCTGCACTCGTGCGTTCAGGGGTCCAAGGGAATGAGTTCCCTTAGGGGAGGGCTGGGGCTGGGCCCTGCTGAGGGCTAAGCAGTGCTGTGCGGTGAGAGACACCGACGCTGCTGGCTCTGGCTAACAGCCAGCCCCAGCAATCCCAAAGTCTGCTCCTGGGGAAGGGACTGGTGGTGTTCGTAATAAAATCCCACAGAGAAGCCCCTGGTGAAAAAACAGGAGTTCAGCTGCATCAGAGGAATGAGCTTTATGGGAGAGGAAAACTGAGGAGGGAGCACAAAGCCCCAGTGCTCACCCAAAAGGCAAAGCCCCTTTCCCCCTTCCCGCTCACTGCCCAAAGCATGCAGTGGGCTCTGGACTCGTAGTCCCGTGCTTTCAGTGCAGACTCCCTGGCTCCAACTTGCTGAAAGAAAACCTGCACCTGAGGGCACTGGCTGCTGAGGGATCTAAATCTTTGCCATCTCAGCATTTCAGTACATCTGCTGCTTTGGGTTCTTAATAACTTCCATGGCTTGCATGAAAACGTGATCAATATTTATTAATATTTAAGGGGGGAGTTAATGAATGATGTCACTTGTGTTCCACCAAACTCTCCCACACGGGAAAGCAAGGGCACAGGCTGGGAATGCATCCTCCAGCTCCCGTCTCCTAAGGGATAGTGCTTACCCAGCACGGTGGTGGTGGGGTGAGACACGTGCAGGTGAGACCACGGATTGCTGAGGACGGAATATAACTGAGCAAATGTGGTAAGAGATGAACTTCCAAAGCCTGACTTCACAGCTCCAGGCCAGGCATTCCAGGTTGGAGCACGGTTTGTTTGGTTACTTGGCAGGTGCAAAGCACGGCCCAGCTAATGGGGCCAGAGGGGCAGCAGGTCTCACTTGCAGGGAGCCCAAATGTTTTTACCCCCTTTTGTAAGCAGCTTCTGTGGAGGAACAGCCTTAAACCCAAAGGGGCTCATCTGTTCTGGCTGGGTTCAGCACAGCAGGAGGGCACAGCTGTCACATGGACAGTCTGCTTCCCTTTCTCCTTCCCACCTCTTGGACACCAGTCCAAGACGGAGTCCATCAGGCTGTAGAGCAGCTTGGTAGGGAACTACTCCCCCAAAAGTCGTTGCCTGTGTCTCAGTCTTCTTCACCCATTTTTTTTCACATTTCCCTGCCCTTGCCAGGCCCAAACCTCTCCTCAGTTTTTTTTCCAGCTGGTTTCCTGCTAGCAGGTGCCCCAGCAATTCGGAGTGGTACAAATGGGAGGAATGCAGCCATGGAGGTGAGCAGGGCCCTTCCCTGGCGCTGCTGTCCCAGGGCTGGGCTGGGGCTGTAGCCGGGGCTCGTGGGCACTGCCTTCCCCTTCCCGAGTCAGCCCAGGCTCAGGCAGGGACCGGTCTCTGGGTGCCCAAACCCCCCCGGATTGGGCTCCGGCGCAGAGCAGGTGCTGCCCACGCACGTGTGAGCAGGGCAGGGGCGAGTGCCGGGGGAAGGAAGCGTTTCTGTCCGGCCACGCCGCTCGGGCTGCACACACCAACAGCGTGGCAGCACCAGGAATCTGTTCCCATCTGGGGAGCTGCAAATATTTACCTTTACTGCCGCTAAAAACCTGTCCAAGAGGCTGATGGCCAGGGCGAGCGTTTCTGGGTAAAGGTGGAACTGGTACTTGAGCTTGGCCAGCCACTGGATGACCTCATCCCTCTGCCTTGGAGAAATGGCTACATCCTGAGGGAGAGAAAAACAGACTGTTCTTACACACGAGCTGAGAAAGTCCCAAAGGACCAAAGGTTTTACCTCCGCAGGAGTCACTCAGCACGGAAACAAAACCTCCTTTGGAAAGGGGGAGCCTGGAGCCAGCCCCAGTCACCACTTTGTCCCTGCAGCTACTTATCCCATCCCAAAAATCTGCCCTGGAGAAGACAACTTTCCTTACAGCAACGCCAAACCTCACTCCAGTGTCACTGTACAGTGGGGAAAAGAGGATGGGTGACTTGTAGTTTGTCAAGTACTGGCAGGCTCAGCTCCAGAGGAGTTCCCAGAAAATTATTATTTAGTTAGTTATTATTTTTTATTATGTTTTTAACCTCCTCAGAACCATGTGGATGCACAGAAATTCCCAGCTGGAACAAAACCCCCCTTGCCAACAGCAGAGTGGAGGGACCCTGCTGGGGTTTTGTGAGGAAAGGTTTATTTTTTTCCCCAGATTATGGGGATTTTTTTAGCTCAGTACCTGTTAAAATAAAGAACATTGCAAACAGCTGACACAAAGCTCTCGGTGGCTCAGTTAACTGGGAACAGGGGTGCAGCAGCTGCACCTGCAGTTCAGGTTCGGGGTTTGGTTTAGGTGTTTGGCCCGTGTCTCCCCCATCGATCTGTTTGGACAACAGCTAAACTTCAACCACACGCAGAGCTCAGTCACTGACATAAAATCCTTTCCTGTGACCCAGTTCAGAAATATCTCCTGCTTTTCTAGAGCCTTTCACATCAACCAAGGAACCGTCTGGTCTGGCTCCAGTGGGGATTTTTGGGGATGATCAGCAAGGATGTGTCCAGAAGCATGAACAGCTGGGCTGTAACTGCCTCCAGCAACACCATGAGGGCAAAGCAGCAGGAGTTTAGAATAAAACCACCCAAAAACTGATACAAAATAATTACTTCAGGCTGCATCCACCCCCGCAGCACTACGTGTACCTTCCAGGGACAGTAGCAGTGCCCATGTTCTGCCCTGAGCCCCAGCAGTGCCCCGGTGTCACGGGCACTGCCTGCTGCTCCAGGGGGCCTCTGCTCTCAGCTGCGGCACAGCTACAGCCTGGCTCTTGAATGAAAAGTCCCTGCTACTTTCTGCACTCCTAGAAACACTGGTTCTTTCTAAAACCATCCAGGGTGAAATGGGAGCACCCCTGGGGGCAGGATGGCCCAGAAGCACAATGAACACCCCCCACACCAGGAGAGGTTATTGAATGCTCTGCCCAAGGTGTTCCACACAGTGGGAAGGGACCTGGGCTGTACCTGGCGTGAAGAAAGGGGAATGCTCGAGGAGGGGGTGCCAATGGCACCTGTGGTGTTCCTGCTGAGGGGGGGAGGGGGGCTCTGCCTCAGCAGCAGGGGGGAATTTCAACACCACCACTCCCCCCAGCCCTCCCATCCCTGGCAAATCCCATTCCTGCTCAATCCCAAGAAAACAGGCAGCAGCTTCCACAGCTGCCGGTGGTGTCTGTCCTGGCTGGGCACTGTTTCCCTGTGCCTGCCAAGGCAAAAGGTGAGGCCTTCTCCTAAAAACAGCAGGGCTGGGAAGGGTAAGACTCTGTCTCTCTGTGCTGCCTCTCCTCCCCGGCCCTCCCGAGACCTGTCCTTGGATCCTCCCGCCCTCTGTGGGCAGCCCAAAGGCACCGTTTCAGACTCGGGGTGAGCTTTACCAGCGGGCTGGAACACAGGGAGCAGCAGCTGCACACGCAGTGCCTGCGGGGCCTGTCCTTGCCTGGTGAAGGGAAAGGGCGTTTGACCCAAACCCAGAGCGCAGCTGCAATGTGAAATTAACCCAACCCCAGCCCCGCAGCGCCTGTGGGAGGAAGGAGCAACTGCAAAACACCCTCAGCTCGGTGCATGAGCAGCACAAGGGAAGGCGCCAAAATACAACTGGCTCCTTAAGAACTACCTGGGGAAACAAAGGAAAGGAGGGAAGTCTCCAGCTCTTTTTGGCACCCTACAAAAAGGGTGTCTACTCCAGGCCCTAGCTGCAAATTAAGGAGCAGGAGGATGGGGGCAGAATCCCCTCACACAGACACACAGGTGAGTTTAAACACCAGGAAAGGTTGTTACAGCCTGGTTTAGGAGAGAGGCAGCAGGAGTGAGAACTGGTCCCCCCGCCTCCACAAACCCTGCTGCTCCTCCACACAGGGCTAAGAGCTTCCCACACAAATACCAGGCTTTATCCCTCTCCCTCAGAGGTGTCCCTGCGTCACCCTCAGAACACAAATAACAAAATGCAGCACAGTTAAATTAATTAAGCAGCGAGGTCACTGATCCTTAGTTAATTGAAACTAAAAGCAAAACTGAGACACTCTGGTGGCTGAAAGTGAGGAAGTCCCTTTGGGTGGAACGCGCAGGTTCCTCCTCGGGGCAGAGATACTTTCCGTGTATCACCCCTGCTCCAGGCAGGAAAACCAGAGGCCGTGACTTGGGTGCTCTGCAGTGCAAGCACAGAGCAGATCACCTCTAGGGATGCTGATCTCTCTCACACCTTGAGACTTTTGGAATATGCAGGCTAAAATAAATGCTGTCGGAGAACTCAAACATGACTGTAGTTTATTGCTGCCTAATCTAGAGAAAACACCTCAGCTGATAATCTTTTCCTTAATGTCTGCTGTCCCAGACAGGTGTTCTGCTCTTTCCCCCTCTCTGTTGCTGCCTTGTGGGCTCCTGGGCAGTGAGCAGGTGACCTTTATTAGGGCTGGAAATAAACTGAGCTCTCCTGATTCCTCAAGAGGTACAGAGAACAAGCGGGGAGGCAGAGCGAGCCAGAACAGGAAAGAAAGGAGACGTAACACAAGTGACACTCTCTATAAAAATAAACCCAAAACTCTTGGCTCACGCCCCTCTCAGCCACAAAGTTACTTAGTAACACGCAAAAATCAACCTCTGACCAATCTTCACGGCTCCATTTCTCAAGCCTTAATCCCCAGAAAACTTCTGAATTTCACCTGCATCTCATAAAACCCATGGGGGCAGCAGGGGGGACCCAGATGGGAAAAGAATCCATTCGGAAGCAGGGGGAGGTTCCAGACTCAGCCCACCTGTTTTTTCAGGCTGAAAAGCCTTTGTGAGATCTGGCTTTGGTAAGCTGCACATACCCAGAACGCTGGCCTGCGTTTCAAGGAGGGAAATGGGAGACCTTAGACAAGAAGTACAAACAAAGCAGAAGAATCACGTACATTAAATCACCAGGAACAAAGTCCCCAACACAGTCTGCGCCCCATCCTAAAAATGGAAAGTCTTCCTGCTTCTGTAACTATGGGTTTCCTTCTTCCTGTCAAAGACCTCGACTGACACATATTTAGAAACTGAGTTTGTTCCGCTTTTAAACACCGGAACCAAAAATGTCTCCCGAAGAGTCAAAACAGAAGGTTTACTCCCCAAAAATACCTCCCTGGCGTCTCCAATCAGATCCCTGCATTTCTGCAGACGCACTCGAGGCTGTCACTGGCAAAGCAGGTGAGTTCGTTAAACCTCTGCGCAGCCGGTCCACCCTTGGAGAAGGGAACGGAAAGTTCCACACGCTTCAGGGTGCCAGATCTGATCCACAGAAGGATGCAGATTTTCCGATTGCCATGGGAAATAAACAGCAGCGTCGCGCGAGGGAGGTTTTAGGCTGCCGCAGCTGTTTCCAGAAGAAGGCAGTGGATATTAGGGAATCTGATGTTGTGTTCTCCCAGATATTACAGACAACAGGATAATTCACACTGAATGCCCGTGCCCGCACCATCGCCAAAGTGAACGCTGGGGGAACACGGGACAGTTGGACGAGCTGGGTGTCATGAACCGTAGGAACAGAGGGAAATGTGTGATTAGAGACAGGAGCGTTCTCAGCTGCTCCGTGGCCTACCAAGCCCGGATTTCCCCCGAGCAGGCAGCTGTGTTTATGCTCCCCTCTCCATCTGACCTTCCCACATCTCACACTCACACACACGCAGCTTCCACTCCCGGTTAGTGATTCCTTACTGCTAGAAAACATTCAGGAGCACAGCACTGCTAAAACACCAGTGTGTGAGCTGACATGGAGGGAAACAGAAAGAAAAAGGTTACACCAAGACCAGCGTTTTGGGGGTGGAAATTCCAGGAGCTAGGACAAGCACAGAGGAGGGATTGCTGGGAAGTCTGCCTGAGGCAGGTGGTGGTTTCCGAGCCACCAGAACCAACTTCACCAAGGCGGACAGGCAAGTGCCTCATCCCTGTGAAATCTTCACCCATGAATCTGGTTTGGTTACACTCGAGTCCCTACCCTATCTCGTTATCCTGTAATCTTATCTCCCTACATTACAATCACCCCAGGAGTGCTGCCAGCAGGGAATGACAGGCTGGTTTACCATAAGCCAGAGTCTTAAGCTGTATATGCCCCAAGACAGCCACAGCTACAACACACTCCACACCTCTGACAACCAGATCGCTCCTTTGGAAACCGAAATGTGGATTAGCAAAACTAATACCGAGGCCCCTAAAAACCTATTTGCTCCTGCCCACCAGCAGCAGCTCCTTGTTTGCCAGACAGAGAAAACAAACACGACAGGGATTAGCTCTGACAACAGCTGACTTACCTGTGTGAACGCTTCATGTGGTGCAACAACGGCAAGCCTGGATCCGAGCCCTCAGTGTGGTTATTGCAGCCCAGCCCGGCAACAAAGGGCCAGAAATTCTGTGACAACGTCCTCACATTTCTGACATTTTGTGTCAGACAGAACTTTGTGGAGTGCACAGGTGTCTGTGAGTGCTCAGGTGAGACAGAGCCTCCTCCCAAAGCACACAAACCCACTTCGGGCTGCGTGAGGCCACGAGCAGCCCGGTCCAACCTCCCTGCGGCACAAGCCAAGAGGGGGCTTGGACTACGGAGCCCCTCTGGGCTCTTCCACCCTCAGTTTTCCTCCAGTCCTGTGAGAACATTCCTCACTGGAACAGGCCAGTGCCCAGCTCTGCTTCCCTTGACACGAGCTTGCACCCTGCTCCATAAATAGTCCTGCTGGAGTCAGTGGGGTTCTTCCTGGAGCAGGCATCGGATCAGTGCTGTCATTAGTGAATTACTCCAAGAAAATGAAGCTGCTTTTAAGAACTGTTGCAGGGCTGGTGCCCAGCAGAAACAGGCGCTAATAATCCACACCATTTGCAAAATTAATTTAATCAAGACAATGTATGTCTGTGTGTGCTTTCACAAGCCCAGCAGAGATCTAACCCCGTGTGCTGTGCAGTGTGTTCTGCACCCCTGGGGGCAGGTGTGTCCCTCAGATAAAGAGGGAATCGCTTCCTTCAGAGGCCGATTCCCCAGGTCTCAGGAAAGGTGACTGCTCCTGAACACCTCCAGCTGCTCCCATAGCGACCCCCCCGGACAGTCTCCTGCCTCTGCCAGCATGGATGATGTGAAAGACAGACATTACCTGATTGGCCTGAATTTTCGGCACATGTGCTTTCCACATTTGAGCTTCTCTAGAGATTGCCATCTCCAGAAGGAGAGACAACCTCTGGCTCTCCAGGGGTCCTGAAAACTTCATGGTAACCCTTGGATCCACCTGCCACCCAGCTGGATACAGCTACCTGCAAAACCAAAGACAGCTTGGTGAAACACTGAGCTGTGCCTGTCCGGGCAAGAGGCAGCGCAGAGGGGATTAAAGCTGCAGGGAATGGAACTGCTCCCCCGGCCCTGGCACAGCCTCACTTGGCAGTAACAGCCTGTCAAAAAACTTGTCCATTACGAATGGAAAACAAAGCAGAGGCAAGGTTTTTATTTTTTATTTCTTTCAAGACAACGGATTCCACCACCTGCTCTCAAATGGAGAAGATGATCTGATGGAAAGGGTTATTTAGGTAGTTCTCAGACTGCCTACCATGACTCTGGCCGCAGATTTTTCACAGTATTAAATCACTTAAGCAAAACAACTCGGCCCTGAAGGGTAAATCCATGGGAAAGTTATTGAAACTTCCAATTCTTTGCATGAGGTCTTGTGCAATCCCCCAAAGGTGGATATTGGCCAAACACTAACCAGGCATTTTCACGTGAATACAACAGTCCAGGCTGTATTTACAGGAAACAAACAAGGTGCTGACTCCAAGAAAATAAACAGAATTCACGGGGAAAACAATCCATTATTATAAATAATAACAAAAGCAGCTCTGAGCAAATGGAGATTCAGGGTGCTTTCCCAGAGCTAAAGGAAACCTTAAAGATCAAGGCTGATAGAGAACAAATATTATTCTTTACTCACACAACCTGCACCAGGTATAAAACCACACTCCAGTCCCACTTAGAGCCCAGAATGTTTTAAGTGGCAAATAAACGTCAGGGCCCTCTGTCCTGAACAGGAACCCCTTCTATATTAGATTTTTATAAAACAAATGCTGCTCCACAAACAAGGGACAGCCTGTACTGGCTTGGCATATCCCTGTACAAGATTTCCACGTGGCACTGAATAGACTGAACACCTTGGAACCAGGAGTCCCGAACACGACTCCTAAAGCTCTGTGGTGTGTCTCTTCCCACCAGCCCCCAAATGGCCACTGTGGGCTGAAAAATCCCTATTAAAAGTTCCTCCTTGCCCAGAGGGAGACTCTGCCTGGGGAAATGAAACTCCAGAACCTCCAACCACAGCTTATTTACGTGCATTTACTCGCTTTTGCATTTCTTTTTTAAACCTGGGGCTGATCCTGAGGACACTCACTGTAAATGGGGCTGAAGGGGAAACAGGGATGCACATTCACAGCCTCCCCTCGGGGGCTTCATTAGCATCATCTCGTGATGCTCCCATCAGAGCTCCCACAGTTTTCCCTGTGGCTGGACTGGTTCCCAAAGGCTGGATCCCTCACCGTCTCAGACCACAGCTGGAGAAGATGGCAGTGGTGGCCCGAGCACTGCACCAGGTGGAATGTGGCAGGTGTAGGACCAGACCCTGGGCAGAGGCCAAAGCTGGGACCAGCGCTGAGAGCTGGGGGACCGGGAGCAGCTCGCTCCACACTCATCAAGAAAAAAGCAGGAGCTATATTTAGCCCGACTGTGTCTCCTAATATGAAATATTGATGGTCCTTCCTTGGTTTTGCAGGAAAGAGAGAGTAATTAGCCAACTCCCAAATCACTGGAGACAACACAGGGAAAAATTTCAGGCCGTTTTCTTCTGTTGTGACTGATAAGCTTTCCCACCGTGTTTACAACACAAATGGGTTTCACAGGCCTCTGGAACCAGAAAAGAGCTTTTAGTCACCCTGATCCCCTCTGAGGTTGTCCCTGTGCTGCCTGGGCTGGTCAGTGGCCCCAGCAGAGAGCTCGGGGTGTCCCTGGAGCTGGCCTGACACACCCAGGGCCCTGCAAGGGACATTTTCAGTGAGCGCTGCTGCCAGCTCCTCTCCAGATGCCAAGGGCAAAAGAGAGGGGAAAATAACCTTTCCTTTGTAAACTAGGGACGAAATTCAATTGAAGGCTGAGGCACAATAACCTTTATAAGGGAAAAAAGAAGAGGAATGACGCGCTCGCAAGTTTCCCTTGGAGCAACAGTGCTGCACAGTTTTCCAGCACAGAGAGCACAGCCAGGCGACCGGCCAAGCACCCCGGGGCTGAATCCAGTTTGCATCTACATTTACATAGCTCTCCATCAGATAAATGCGTGCCATTGGAAAAAAACGCCAGCAGGACCGTGTGCAGGCTTCCCAAAACACGAGGGAGCCGGGGCAGAGCGGGCTCGGAGAGGATGAAGAGCAGGAGGGCTGGCACAGCTTCCCAAAATCCAGCACAGGGAGGTCCACGGACTCTTCTCTCTGGCCAGCTCAGGATGGTAATTCCCGAGCAGCCCAGAGAAGTGACCCCGGCACTGCAGGTCCCTGTCGGTGTGGCAGCACCTCTCAGACAACAGCAGGGCCAGCAGGAGGCCTGAGCCTGCCCCCACACCAAACATTTGCTCCAGCCAAAAACTTTCCGTGTTTCTCTGCAACCGAGCCCGAGTCACCCACGGCTGGAGGAATTGCCCAAGCCAGGACAGTCACCATGAACTAACTCACCCCGGCTTTCTGCTTCTTTCCCTGATTTAAAATTAAACTTTAGCTCCAGGGTGCTGGCCTTTTGGGTTTGGGGGTTTTTTTCCCTGTGGTTGCTTTGGGAGTTTTTCAACCACTGTTCAAACAGTTCCTAAAGTTCCAGATCTTCGCTGGAAGGTCAACTGGCTGCAATGAAATCTCTTAAAGTTTCAGATGGGGAGTTGATAAAGGAGAAGTGAGCCCAGTCAAGGCACCGACTCTGACATCTCCTGTGAGGAGCTGCAAGTCAGATCTCGCTCCGAAATTAGAGTGAAAACCTTGGTTTTCATGGGAGAGGCATTAGAGATCACCTGCTTATCCATGGTAAATACCCCAAGCTGATCCATAAAATAAAGATCTCTCATCTCATAAAGATCTCTCTTTGGTCCAAGTTTACAGCTACCTTGACTCAAAGAAATACTTTTCCGTTTCCCTGGAGAGATTTTAGGCTGCAAAGTGCTGCAGGCTACAGTTTCCAAGAGCAGTTTCTGCAGGAATTGGGGCAGACGACTCCCTGGCCAGAAACACTTCATGGTTTGAGGGGTGCATTCGTGTAGGATGCAAAACAGACGAGTTGGGGTTTTTTCAGGCTTTGTAATCACTTGCACTGACTATAAAAAGTGCCTCCTGCACACAAAAGATGCTGTTCCAGGAACCTACTATCCACTGGCAGGACAAGCTCCTAACACAGCTCCTGATTTTCCTGCCTCCAGCTGCTATTTAACTGTCCTACAAACAGGACCACTGAAATAATTCAGGGCAGAAAAAAAAACCTCTTTGGTTTTGATTGTGACTTGTTTTCTGTTTGCTATGGGGGGAGGGTTGTTTGTTTGCTTTTTAACACAGCTCATTTTGTAAACATTTAACAAGATTTCTAGGACTAGAGACAGCCCAAACCCCACTGTCTTTGTTTTGCACATCAATCCAGGCGGGCATTCTGAACAAGGCGGGTAATTCCAGCAGAGCTGAACCACCACACTGCAGACCTCGTTAAGTATTTTCAGGGACCAGCAGCCCAGATCTGCTTCAGCTTTAGCAAGCAATAATAAAACCTTACAGATGACCTGCAAACAGATTTTTCTGGGCAGCGGGGGGAAGGCGAAGCAGAAGGAAGAGAGGAGGAGACTGAATTCCTCGCAGCTCCAGCCAGCCATCTGTGATTTCAAAGGATCCAAGCCTACTGCTAGCAGAAATGTCTAACTGCACGTTGTGATTAGAAATTTCAAAGCTGTGGGTGGGGGCTGGGATGGATGTTAATTTTAGTACCTGGGGCTTTCTCTCGGCTTAACTCTTTCCTCAACCCTCAGCAGTAAAGCAGTCTGGAACTCTGTGCTGGGCAGAGGGAAATCCCAAAGCACGGCCTGATGTGACAGCAGTAAAGGAGCAGATGACCAGTGTGGGTTCCGATCACCTGGTTTAGGTTGTACAAAATAAATGGCCAATGGAAATAGCCTGACGGTGTTATTGTGGGACGACAAAAATGTTTCAAGCTAAATGGCTGGGAAAAGTCTGTTTGGGAATATATAATTTCAAATGTCAACACCTAAGCAAGCAAGTCTGTTTGAAGCAGATACAAAGAGAGTAAGAATACAAAGTATGGTCGAACGCAAAGCAGAGTAAGAACTCTCCCCTTGAGAAGCACGTTAGTGTCAGACCCGAGGGGCTGCGGGTGATCTCACACCTCCAACCAGCAGCACGTTTGAGCTGAGGCTAAGCCCAAATTCGGAAAGAGGCCATTTTCCGGAGGCTGGGAGAGGAAGAGGGCCCTTGCCACTTGTCTGTGTGACTCACCCCGAGCTGCCTCCCACAACCTGCCACAAAGGCAAGTCTGTGAGGTATTTTGGCAGCATCGCTCAGGCGGGCTCACGTACATCACACGCTCGCCACTGCTTTTCCTCCAACCAGATTTCTCCTGGGAGTGCAAATAAAGCTGACCTCATTTTGGTGCTGGTTTTCCAAACAGATGATTTTTTCCAAACATTTTAAAGGAACCTGCCAGCTAAAACCACGGGTAGAAAAGGGAATGCAGAGCAGTGTTTTGATGGGAGGGAAGGGAGGAGTTTTTATGTCTGTTTTGAAACAGAAATCCCAGGGTCCACTTAAGCAGCTAGGAAGGAGGAGCCCTCTGGAAAAGGGCTGCTCCATAAACTGGACCAGTTCTAAGAGATCTCTGCTGTCCCCTTCATCTCCCCCAGCCTTGTGACTGACATCAGGAGTTTGCTGTTTACAGGAAACTTAAATGATATTTTTTCAAAGTAGGGACTTTTAAAAAAACAAGGTAGAAGATGAGCTCCTGACTGAACTTTCAGACAACGTCACCATTCTTCCCTCCTGGCGAGATGGGCATGCTTCCAGGCCCATGCCCGCCCCACTCCCTGTTCTAGTGGCTCTGGTGGGAAATGCCAGAGGAGGAGGAGGAGGAGGAGGAGGAGGTGGAGGTTTGCATTTCCTTTTTGTCTGGCAACTGCCAAGATGAGTCCATTCAAGCAGCCTTTGCCCAGAAAGGCCTTTGGTCAGTAACGGCTTAAATATTCCATGCCACAGCTTCCAAGTGGTGCAAACAGGCTGTTTTAATCACAGCTCCTTTCCCTGCTGGGCCAACAGCAGACCGAGCAAACCGTGGATAAAAGGGAAACTCGGGATTCAGCCCTAGGAGAACAGCTCCAGCTGCAGAACGTATGTGTTGATACAGAGAGAAGATGAAACTCAATATATTTTCATGAGTTCTGCTCCGAGATTTTGGTTTATTTGAACCTAAAAATCAGTGGAGGATGTAAATTCCTCACAACGTTTATAAAAATCAGCCACGGGATGGATTTCAGCAGGAATGGGCCCTGCTATTGTTTGGCAGCAGATCCCAAGGCTCAGGAACAGGTCAGGAATGTGAGCCTTCATTGTGTGCACTGGGGTGTCACGTCAAGGACAGTCAGCCCTCGCCCGGGACAATCACAGTGGTCACATGACACAAAGATGGTGCCATCTTCTTGTTCAGAACTGAAGCACCAGACAGAACAGAGCAGGGAAACGAGCGTTTGCTGAAACAACCCCCATGACTTTTATGCTCCTTCCAATGTAAATGACAGATAAATCCAAGCCAGCAATGGCTGAGCCCTGTACAAATTCCCTGCACACCACTGGCAAAGCAATGGGCAGCTCCCAGAGGCAACCGACCAAGGTTTGCACGGCAGCCTCTCGGTTCTGCTTTGGGACTCTCTGGATCTTTTGGGGACAAGGTCCAGGACTCCTGGGGAACACCTGGGAAGCTCTAAGGATCTTGAGGGTGCTGCTGTTGCTGAGCCACCAAGCCAGGGGGCTGAGGGAACCCCAGCAGCTTCGAAGGAGCCTCACCAGCTGCCCCTCGAGTTAGGGAGAGCCAAGCACCCACTCAGCAGCACCTGGGCGAAGTCTATATAAGAGGCAGCTGAGGCAGCAGCACCTTTTGCCAGAGCTGATGTGGAACTGAGGTGCTGCGAAGGGGGACTCTGGCAGCCCTGCTCCAGTATAACCAGTCCCAGGCATGGCAGTGGCACACCATGGGGCCATTTCCCCTGCAGGGAGTGCCCAGGGCCTTGGTCCTGCAGAAGGTTTGGCTGTCTTGGAGGAGCTGTGGTGCCGAGTTGAAGGAGTTTTAGGAGGAAGCGAGCAGGCGGCACAACATCAGAGTTTTATGGCAGATGGACAGGATTTTCTCTGGGACTCATCAGCTTGGAGAGCCTCAGCCCCATCTGTAACAGAGAAGCAGGCGGTGCCCACCTCCACCATCAAGGTAAGTGAAGTGTCTGGGGAGAAAGGGAAGGGTGGAAGCAGGTGATTCCTGGCACTGAAAGGAAAGCTTCTGCCCCACCTCAAGGTTTATGACTACAAAATAGGTTCAAAGGATGTGGGGTGAGATGACAGGAAGGCATCAAAAAAAATAACAACAAATGATGCCTAAGTGGGGTCACTTTCAGCATTTGCATGTAAGCATGGACACATCTACGAGGTTCCATTAGGAGAAATCCCCCACACCCTTTCTGGTCGGTAAGCACGTTGGGGTGCTTCCCTGAGGTGTGTGTTTGCTTATGAGCACAGTGTGGGGAGGTAGCATGGAGAGGTGTGTGCAGGTGAAACAATACAGAGATGTGCTGGGATGGCTCCCATGACCCAGGAGCGCTGCAGTGGAGGGACACAGGCTCTATTGGAAAGAGGAGATGCTGGTGCCTTGGTCCCCGGGGGGGGACTCCCAACCACTGTGATGTGTGCAGGCAGAACAACGTGGCAGAGCATAAGGAATCCAGGAGGATCCGGGATTGAGGGGTCCCGCCAGACCTCACACCCTCCTGCAAGGAGGGGCTTGTTGGGATGTGTTGAGCGTCAGAGGCTGCCTTGGCTGCCGTGACCATGGGATAGTGGAGGCAGCTGGGGATGAGGTTAAACAAAAGCCAAATCCCAGCTGGAATTGCATCTGGAAAGCTACAGGAGAGACTAAAGGGGCTGGAGTACTTGGGCAGCGAGAGGAAGGCCAAGGACAATCTGGGCAGGCTCCTGGCTGGAAGCAGGGTCTGGATAAGCAGACAGTGAGGTGGATTGAAAAGTGGCTGAATGTCTGTGTCCAGAGGGTGGCAATCAGTGACATTTCCTTACTGTGAGGAGGACACAGCTTTGGCTGGGTTGTTCAGAGGGGCTGTGGAGTTTCCATCCCTGGAGACACCGAAAAGGCGCTTGGACGTGGTACAGAGCAACTGGTCTTAGGTGGCCCCGCTTGAGCAGGGGCCTCGGACAAGGTGACCTTCAGAGGTACTTTCCAGCCTCGAGCACTCTGGGATCTCAACGGCTAAAGGCTCAAAGCAGCCCAGATCTAAGGGCCCAGAGCAGCTTGTCTGCTCTTCAGGCAGCAGGAAGGCTTTAAAATTAAAAGAAAAAAGGGGCAAACCAAACCTGGCATTATGTAATGTCTCATTGGTAGTCTTCTAAAAGCAACACATGCAGAGCATGATTCACTTCTCCCACCACCAATGTAACTTGGTATAAATCAACAGTAACTTGAAGGAAGTCACTCCTGAGGAAAACCAAGCTCACAAAGTATGAGGGAGAGCAGTAATTTCATGAAATAGGGCCAGAGGCTTTCAAGCTCGTAAAAACTAACTCTCTACAGGCAAGGGCCAACAGGCATTCGGAATTTAAAGCATCGTGCACCACCTTTTGAGTAATATAATCCCCTGAAACCAAATAAATACAATGCCTCTGCGGGCAAAAAACACAGAGACAGGATTCAGCAGTACCTCTTTTTGTCTTTTGGCAGTAGTCAGTCATTAACATCAATGAACAGCAATAAAACCAAACAAGTTTATACCCAGTTCAACACCCACATCCAAAAAATGTCTGACTACAATGGCTTGATTCCTCTTGACAACAACAAAAGAGAATTTTGTCTGAAAGCGTAAGTGCTCACCGAGGCCAGTATTTGGCTTTGTAGATTCTGATTGGCTTCAGGATAAATTAGTGATTACAGCTAATATCAGGATACAGTGTGAGGCAGTAAAAAGAGATAATTATGAGGAAATGAGGAATTATCTGCTGTTGAAACAATAGATCAATTATGAGGTACAGCACAGTAGCTGCAGAGCAGCATTCTTGTGCTCTGAGGGTACTGCCTCCTCTTTCTCATCAACCAAAGAGAACCCACAGTTATAAAGCTTAATTATCCTCCAGGAGCTCGAGCTTGCTGACTAATTAGCCTCTTGTTGAGACAATACAGAAAAGGATGTAATTCCAATTGTCCGCAAAAATAGCGTGGCACGGGCACGGTCCTGGCTCTTCCCCGTGCGTCCGTCTCTCCTGTCCTACGAGAGCCTTGATACACCCACAGTTCTGGACAACCTAAAACCGGTCCTGAGCCTAAAATAAAACAAACCCAGACATGGGAGCTGTGAGAGGCGGGGGTACGGATAAAGGGGAAGGAAGCAGAGCATCTGAGGCAGTCTGTAAGAGCAGCTGGAGCGCTCCCGCCGCTGCTTCCACCGCCGAGCTGTGTGAATCCCCCTTTGCTGCTGTCACTGCACGCACGGACACGCTCG
This sequence comes from Mohoua ochrocephala, assembly GCA_013398855.1. Classification (NCBI taxonomy): domain Eukaryota; kingdom Metazoa; phylum Chordata; class Aves; order Passeriformes; family Acanthizidae; genus Mohoua; species Mohoua ochrocephala. The sequence goes on from VZTA01029677.1 coordinate 325,774, forward strand.
CAGGGCTCTCACAAACGGAGACTAAGCCGAGCTTGATGGTTCAGCTGCACAGCTGCATTGAGGAGCGTGTCAACAACCCCAAGATTTACAGTCAGAATTATTAAAAAGGGTAAAGGTTGAAGTTTTCAGGAGCCAAGTTCTTGTCTAACAGGCCACTGTAGTCAAGTCACCCCAGCCAAGAAGCAGGATCTTGCTGTGGGCAGTGAAAAACCACCAGAAAGGTACAAAAGCCTCTGGCAGATGGGTTCATCCAGCAGCTCCCATCATCCTGGTAGAGATGTTTGGTGTCTGGGCTGGTGAGCAATATGGAGTATCTGCAGTACCATGTTATTTATGAGTGAGCTTTTAGAGGAGTTTATGGCACAGCAAGTGCAAATACCCACTGCGGTTAATAAATGAGTGTTGATAATACTTGCAGTCAGCAAACACACGGGAAGGGAAAATGTCAGACCACAGCTGCTTCGTACAGAGACTGGAGGCACCTCCTCCCATCTCAATGACTTCACTGTGCTTTTCTGGCTTTTGAAAATAGCTATTCTCGTGCTGCATTCTCAAAGAAACTATTCTCAGTGAAGCAGGATCCCCCTTGAAATCCACCTCCTTGGTGACCAGCCTGGCTTTCCTGCTGCTTCATCGGAGTGTGCTGGTGACCGGTCCTTTGGTCAGGACCTCCTCGGGCCCCACAAAGTCATGGGAGCAGAGGAAAAAAGGCATATACGGATGGGCAGGTTGCTGGCCAAGTTAGTTCTGGGCACACATTCTGCCTATTGCTGGGGAGGAATTCAGATCCCACAGCCGTGTTTCGCTCCATCTGGAGATGCGGGTCTTCTTCACTCACAGTTTGGTCCATGCTCAGGTAATCGAGTCCTAAGGGTTATCATTTGGCAGTCAAAATCTGATGTCTGGTTTTCCTGAGGCCACTGGCCCTGCCTGACCTTTTAAAAGTCTCTCAGTGTGACATAAACTGCAGATGTTTTATCTATCCCTTCCATCACCCAGTTCAAATGAATCATTTACATCAGCGTGATGCTGAACCTTATTTCCTAAATACAACATGTGCCTCGTAAAAACACCAAGATTAGACCTGTGAATATAAATGTTCCCAAAAAGCCAGTTCAGCATGAGGTCAAGACTAATTACTGCTTTAACCATTGGATGGCTGCAGGTGTGCAAGGGAAAGCATCTTCCAGCAGGCCCCGAGGGAAGGCACCTTCCACCACAGGGACGCTGCTGGAGGTCTCCTTTCAGTCCGTGCATGAGGAACGGTGAGCGCAGAAAGGATGAGAATGGAAAACGGAAGAGACTGTAATTACAGGGGAGATGCTCAAAGCTTTAAAAAGCTCTCGACACTTGGTCCACCAAAAAGCTTCTCCCAAGGCAGTGGCACGAGCAAAGACAGCGGCACTGAACAGCCTCACGCTTGGACTGACCCCTGATTAAAGTGATAAATGTATGTACATGTTACTGGAACCACCTGAAAACAGGAAAACAACTCATTTACTCATAAATGTTGACAGCATCAGAGGGTTGCTGTAAGATGGAAGACAGGTCTGGAGACAGGGCATAGCGGGAAAGCCTGGCCCCGGCTGGCATCCAGCAAGGAGGACCTTTTGTGGACAGGATCTCAACAGAGCAAGGCTCTCACCAGAGGCAGTATCCGTATTTTTAAGTAGGGTGCCAGACCAAAGAAAGTGCAGGACTTGAGAATACAGAACAGACACAGTAAAAGCAGCAGCTGAGATCAGTGCTGCCACACCAAACTGTGCTTAAGTTCCACGCAGGGGTGAAGGGTAATTAAAAGTGTGTGTGTGTGTGTATCTATGTACACACACCCCCCATGTGAAAGTTCAGTTCCTGCTGGGGAGAAGCCAAAAAATCAGCTTCCCACATCCCACGCCAAGGTCTGTGTAGGCACTGATGAGAACGAGCCCTCCCCCTGCCCTACAAGCCAGCCAAACCACTTGATAACCAAATCTGAATCATTTGCAGGGATCCAAAATCCAACCCTCGAGACAAGGAAAAGATGCCACGATTTGCTTTTCGAGAGACACCCTCACCTTGCCTGACCTGGGCCCCAGGTGCACCTGCAGTGGGGCAGAGGTGGGGGGCACAGCTGCCACCCCTGCAGGCAAAGGGGAGATGCTCTCCCTTCCCCAAGTGTGTCACGCACCGCTTGCATCTCGCTCAGTTGAAACACTGAATTTAAAAAGATCTCACCCTTCTGTCTTAAAAAGGGGCTGTGGCATGTACGTGCTGTTGCAGCAAACCACAGAAAGAAATGTCTGGGAGCAGACAAAGGCTGATGCTGAAATAATTTTTACATTCGAGCTCGGATCAGTCTGCCGTCTAACACCCTTACTTTTAAGAGTGGTAAAATGAGGGACTGTTCCTTACTCCCTCCTTCGCAGGGTCAAAAGGGGAGGACAGGAGAGCGGGTTTTTTCTCTGTTCAATGGACAAGTTTTCGGGAAGATTTTTTTTGTCACTCTGCTTTCTACTGTAGGCACAAAAACCCACAGCAATCTCACTCCTTTCATTTCAGCCCTTTGGAGATGGATTTAGAGAACACAATGCTGCTCTTCCTTCAAGGAAACTTCTTCCATTGCAGACGGGAGAGCTAAGAGGGAAGTGGGGAGAGAGTGCAGCCTATCTCTGCAAAGGAAGTACATGAAGACAAGGGAACAAAACCCAAAACCAGGAGGCCTGCAGGGAAGCTGGAGAGAGACTCTTCTTCAGGTACTGTAGTGATGGGACAAGGAGTAATGGGTACGAATTGAAAGAGGGGAAATTTAGATGTTAGAGATTCGGAAGAAATTCTTTACTATGAGGGTGGTGAGACACTAGAACAGGTTGCTCAAGGGAGGTTGTGGATACCCCAACCCTGAAAGTGTTCCAAGCCAGGTTGGATGGGGCTTGGAAGAACCTGGTCACCTGGAGGTGGTGTCCTGCCCATGGCACAGGGCTTGCGACTACGTGATCTTTAAGGTCCATTCTAACCCCTTAACATTCTACGACTGTAAATCCCGTGCGTCACGCTGTGACCAGAGTCACACCTGGGACACAGATGCCCTGCCGAGCCCCTGAGTGGGGCAGGGGGTCACGGCGGAGGGGCGGGATAGGGACCCGCGCCGGCACCCACGGGCACCGCGTCCGCACGGGCACACAAAGCACCGCTCGCAGGATGCTGTGCGCGCGTTTATTTTGCGCGTGTATAATCACAGCGTTGATAATTACAGCGTTGCACGGCGATGCCGTGCGCACACGGCGCACGCCCCCCACACCCCTGATCTCCCCCCCGTCCCCTCCCGGCTCTCACCTCCCCTGCGCGGCGGCGGGGTGCCCGGCG
>VZTA01029677.1:329640-389733 GCA_013398855.1 Mohoua ochrocephala
ATCGCGCGGCGGGGTCGAATCGCGCGGCGGGATCTGCGGCGCGTGCGCGGCTCCGTGAGGGCGCTGGGGGCGGGGGGGCTCCGGGCAGGGCCGGGGGACCATCGTTAAAGTTGCGTTTAAAACACTCGCGAAAGCGATAGGAAAAGGTGTTCGTTTGTAAATTCATTGTCAATGAGCCCCGAGTTGTGCCGACCCTCGGCAAAAGCGTTATGTTCTCGCCTGTTCCGTGCACATCCCGCGTTTCCCAGCCTGTGTGTGCTGGAACTGAGCTCCCTGTGTTATCCCTGGTGATCCCTTATTTACTGCCCTGCAAAATGTAAACAGGGATTTGCCCTGGACTTTATTTACTTCCTTAGGCCTTTCCCCGGCGCAAAGGCCCGCAGCGCTGTCCTTTTCCTTGTTTCCAGGCTGTGTCTGGCATTCCCACTGACAGCACAAGATGCCTGAAGTGCCATGGAACCCGAGCTGTTGTCTCACAGCTCCGTTTATTCCTTGAGAACCGGACAAGCTCTTGAGTGTTTCAGTTCTTTTGTAACCTAAGATTTTTTATTTTTTGATTGGTTTTTTTTTAAAATGGATTTGGGGCTGTGTTACAATATTGTGCAGCAAAGACCAGGAAAAGAATAAATACTTGGCATGCAAATCCTGGCACGGTGATGAGTGTCAGAATCTTGCCGCACCACCAGAGGTTGAAATGAAGAGATAAAAGCAAGAAGTTCAGAGCAAAGGCAAATTGTTTCCTTTAAACTCCTTCCAGTATCTGTAGTTATTGGCTGTTCAGACAGCACACAAAGGAGGATTTCCTCCGGAGATAATAAGCACAGTGACATAAATCATCGAGAGAGAACATAGATTCATTTTTTTTCTATTCATTTTCCAGCAAATTAACTCTGAATCAGTTTGCTAAAAATTCATCCATCTCGAGCTTTTTTTAACCCTTTCCCTAGTAGCATGTAAGACTGAAATGAAAGGCTGTTTTTGCTGCAGCAACTCCTCTAATGCACAGGGTGAACTGTTCTTCAAATCCGAGCCTGCCGTGTGCTGCTGCTCCCTTCCATTTTCATTCATTTTTATCTTGAAACAGAATCTGACTCTCAGAAGGTGCAGAGAAGGGCAAGTCCTGCTGGAATTTTATCTCGCTTTCACAATTCCATTCTAATTCTTCTGGGGCTTGTTGCCTAAGAGTCAGTGTTTAAGAAGTCTGTAAAGCTGTGGCGGTTTTCCAAAATCCCGCTCGTACTTTGCGGCAGTGACCACAACCAGGAAGAATAGGGGCACAGCTGGGAAGGAGGTGGAGGCAGCCAGCACAAAATCCGTGTGTTTGGGCCTGTTTTGCAGGGGGAGATGGGAAGAGGCAATTTGGCTTCATGCTGACAAGAAAGGGAAGGGTTAGATGGGGTATTAGGAAGAAGTTCTTCCCTGTGAGGGCGGGGAGGCCCTGGCACAGGGTGCCCAGAGAAGCTGTGGCTGCCCCTGGATCCCTGGAAGTGTCCAAGGCCAGGTTGGATGGGGCTTGGAGCCACCTGGGATAGTGGAAGGTGTCCCTGCCCATGGCGGGGAGTAGAACTGGAGCGATCTTTAGGGTCTCTTCCAACCCAAACCATTCTATGATTCCATGTATCCTTACAGCAGACAATCTGTGTTGTTTAAAAACCCCTTCAGAGGAAGAACCAGATGGCCTCGTGGTTTTGGCTCCGTGGTGCTTTGGAGGCTCGAGTGCTGCTCCCTGTGTGACTTTTGACCAGCCGGTTAAACCCACGGATGCAAAGGTTAATGGTAATTTTCGTACCCACCCACCTCAGGTGCACTCAAAGTTCAGCACGGGCAATGCAAAAGCTTGGGGAGTTCAAATCCACGAGCACACGGCAGCTTCAGAGCAAGGGTAAATTCACCTCCGTGTCAGGCAGGCTGCGAGGCCACATTAAAATAGTTTGTGAAGCATTTGAGTATCCCAAGGGGCTGGAAACATGCAAGCTTATAAAAATAACTCCTGTTTGGGTCAAGTTCACTCTTGTGACAGAGCAAGTCCAGTTATCCCCACAGTTATCACTGTGTTTGTGCTTTGACTCCAACCATTACGTAACTTATTTATATTTATTGCTAACCTGTGATCCTTGAAGTAGCAAGCAGGCTTTGATCAGCCCCGAGGAGACAATGTTGATGTTGGTTTAAAAAACAAAACCTTAAAAAAAAATTTTAAAAAAAGAGAAAGGAAACAGACTCTCAGGATTTCTCGATTTTCCAGAAGCGGAAAAGAAAGTTAAACTCGTTTTTTTTTTTGTGAGAGGCACAGTTTGCCAATGTGCAGTGTTGGGGAAAGCAGCAGAAGGAAACAGAGAGAATCCTAAAAACATGGTTTATGGTGAAATTACCTGACAAGGCTTTGCTCAGCTTCCAGGGAGTAAGTGCTTGTCAAGGAAAAATCAGCACAAAGGAACTCTCCCAGAGGAACGAAATGGGTTTGAGCACCGAACTGTCTCATCTCTGTGAAAACTGAACCATCCAAAATCACTAGTTGCTTTTGAAAAACCTTACCTTTTTCTGAGCAGTGAATCAATCGATGGAATGCTGATTTTTCCGAGTAAGTAGTGTGGAAATCAGCATATACAAATTATTAGGCTGTTCCACCTTAGGAGTACATCAGCTCTGCTTGTTCCTACAGGCAATAATTAGCTGCCCTTTGAAAAAAAAAAAACAAAACAAAACAACCCAGTATTCCTGAAGAATGTGGCAAAGGAAAAAAGGAAAATAGATGCAGGCTCCTTCATTTCTTGGAGCTTAAATGTAGCTTTTCCACTGCAGCTGTCGACCTTGGAAACCGCCATCGGCGGAATCGCAGGAGTGTCAGCTAGAGTGGAACATCTCCACAGCCTCTCAGGACTTTGTGTAGCTGCTCCCACCCTGCTCTTCCTACCAGCAGGAATTTAAATTATTTACTAGGAAAACAAACCCTTCTCTTTGAGCTGCACGAGATTCTCTTCCTATCTGTTCCCAGCGTGGAGCTTCTCAAAACACCAGGACACAGTTCTGCTTTCATCCAGAACACTGAAATATGCGCTCGCGTTTAGCAAATGAAGCACCTCTTTCACCTCACTCGGTGATTAATTCAGAGAGGGGAACTGCAGACACTGAATTAACCTTTCTACCTGATTTAGTTTTACTAAATAAACAGCCCCATAATGTAATTTTCTCCACCAGAACTGCTATTTTCTGCCGTTTGCTTTGCTATTTGGAACGTGTCCTGTTCCAGCTCTATTTCATTTAACTCGCTGACAGTAATATCTTCAGACCGTGTCCCTCACCCTGGGGATCCCACCAGTAAATCCACCACTCTTCCTAGAAAATAGATTATTCGTTGGAAACGCGTGTCACAACGTGCAAGAACACCACCAGCAGGCGTGAAACGTGCCTCCTCCTCGGCAGCATTCCCTGTTTTACCTTTTCAGTATTGGCAGATACCATTGAATATAAGTTTCCTTCCATTTCTCCCCTTCCAAAACATCAAAATTCCTTTCTTTTCTCTGCCTTTAAAAGGCAGTTTGTGTTAATTACCCGACTGTGGCTACACTTTACCGTAGACATCAGTATTTAGAATAGGATATTTTGTGTCCTGGGGAGTTGATAGCAGCCCTGTAGGAGTTTATAACCTTGCAAAATGTGTAGCGTTGCTGTGATTGTGGTTGTGGGCGTGCCTTTTCCAATGGATAATTTGCCGTTTTCTCTGCGGACCGGGATCACATTTGCTGCTGCCGGTGCATCTGAGAAAGTCTGTCTGAGTTGTTTCTCCCGGCCAAGCAGCAAGAGTGTGTGAGAGAAACGTGCCTGGATGCGGGATCTTAAGACAGAACTATGCTGGAAATAGTTCTTGCAGTTGTTCCTCGGGAAACATCTGTGGCGCTGGGCGTGGAAATTGGTGCATCTCTGTTCACGCTGGCCACGGAGCAATTCGTCTGGTGAAACAGAAGTATAAATGACTGGGAGATAAGAGGGAGGGCATTAGGCACCGATGGAGGTGAAATGACTAAAGGTAGTCATTTGGGAAGCAAGGGGGAAGCCGGAATGTTCCTTACTGGCACGGGGATAAGGTCAGCAGACTCCACAAGACTTCCAGAATTCCGGCTGCTAGTTATTTCAGCAGGAATAGCCGATCCACTAGCTGAAATTTCTCCCATTTACGGTTGGAAAAAACCTTCCATCCGTGATTGTCTGTTTGTATTGCCTGGTAAAGAGAAGAATATACAGGCTGATGTGAGCTCATAATTAGTGATGATCCCTGTGCAAAGTACAGGAGACTGCCCCACGATCTCGGTGTTAGCAAAAGACATACGAGAATTTAAGACAGCCTGGGAAAGGAGAGAAAGGAGTATTTTGGTAGGTAATTAAGGGATGTCTCATCTTTTATGGAAAATGGAATGTTAAATTGCAAAATAAGTGTGAAATCGTAAAATAAATTTGCAATATCCATTCCCAGTCCTTGTAACTAAATGCTTCCTAGCAAATCATTTTACTCAGCAGTTGCCTAGTTCTACAGGCAGGAAGGTGGCTGCCTTTCTTTTTTCCTTTTCCTTGGTTTAACTTTTAATGACTAATTTAAATTCCATTTATGCAGAATCCCCGTGATTTTGAAAACGCCTCCTGAAATTATGCACAACTACCCTTCTAAAAAAAAAAAAAAAAAACCAACAAAACTTTCCAAAGCCTTAAGTACAACACTGCCTAGAATTACCCTGTCAATTAAATAAAAGAACCCACTTAAAAATAAGTGACAAAAATATACAGTGAATTAAATGCACCTTCCAGTAACAAATGGTTATTAAAGGAGGCCTCTGAGCAAACCGCTGGTTCTGCGGTCATGCTTCGACAAGCACGAGGCTATTGAAACACACAGCTGCCTTTCAGACAATTTAACTTGCACTGAAGGCAAGTTGTTGCCATTCGGTGTCGTTCTCTCGGCTCCTGCAGGATTCCCTGTGCCGCGCGGCAGCGGCAGCGGGAGAACGGGAGCAGGGGCTGCACCACCAGCTGCTGCTCAAACACTGCCTGCGGAAAGCGGGTACGTGCCTCTGGAATGATCGGCTAAAAAAGGCAGGAAGTTGTGTTTTATTAGACCTGAAGATGCAGCGTAGGTTTCTGATGGTAGCTGGAGGGGGGAACCCAGTGAGGACTGAGACAAAGGGTACCTGAATCCTGCCCCCACCAAAATCATGAATAATAATCGCAGTCACCGGGCAAGTTCTGGAATGTGTCACGGATTGGAGTCTCTCCCGCTTCCTTCCTCTTTCTCGGTGACCAAGGGAGTGAAGTTTGAACAAGGTGGAGCAACTACAACCCATGAGCCACAAAACTGCAGATGTGGCCCTGGTGAAGTCACCAGGAGTGCCTTCCTTCGTGCTGTCTTTACCTGAGGGTTTGCGCTGCGGGTGAGGCTCCTCCTTCCTCTCCTCGTCCCAGAGCCGTTTTCAAACCCTCCAAAATGAGATTCGATGACACTAAAAAAATGGATTGCACTGGACTCTTGCTGTGTGCTCCTGAGTGCTTTCCAGATCATTCCAGCTCTGTGTGTGGAGAGAGGCCTCCATGACAACGCAGGCAGAGCATCGGGCTCAGCACAGAGCCAGCTCACCCTGCAGCCTTCTCCTCCTGGCTCTGTCAGTGTCAGGGATCATGGAATTCTGTGGTTCCCAGCATGCTGAACATGGGCTCGCTCAGAGCCGTGAGATAATAGGCAGGGGCCTGTCCTTGGTGTTATTTCCAGAACAGAATCCTTTTGTGTCACTGAAAATTCTCAGTAAAGACTTGGAATTTCCTTCAAGAATCGGGGTTTTAGCACTGCGTGCAATTTAATTTTTAGCTGTGTTTTACGAGTTTTATGCCAGCTACTGGGAATAAGAACATTTTCTAAGAAAGGAACTGTTTCCCAGTAGATTTTTGGATTTCTCTCTTTTAGCAAACTCGTTCTGGGAGTCTTGTCCCGGGACTGTGGTGCAGCTGTGCTGGTACAGGGGTTCCTTTATAAATAAGGCAGCTTTTATTTTCAGTAAGCAAAGTACGTGGTATCAGTACATGGCAGATTTATTTAAATTAGAACATAGATTCTGTCCTAAACTTATTAAGTTTCCCTTGATTTGTGTTTGTGTCTTGTCAGCTCAAAACACTTTCTGCCCTGAGTTTTCTGAGCAAACACGCTGAGTTTCTTTTCTCTGCCCCCTCCCTTCCTTATTCCAGCAGCTGTTTGGGACTCGGGGTGTGGTCTGTGGGAGACACACTGTCCCTGCTCCTCTCTGGATTTGTCCAGTGAATCTCTTCCCCAACACCAACCTCCATTTCATCTCTTATCAGGATGCCTTGCTCTCCTTTGGTCTCATAGGCAGCGAGTGATAACTCTGAATAAATTCATTTATTTATGAATGCCGAAGTCGACTTCCAGGAGCACCAGGTGAGAGGTGTGGAATTACACTCCTCTGGGCAGACGGGAGCTGTACCCAGTGGGGACATTGCTCCCATGGCTACTGGAGGATCAAATGCCGCTTTCCCTCAGGGGCTGCTGTCTGGGGAACAAAGTTTAAACTCTGACTGATTTATGAATCATTTCGTCTCCTAGATTCGCTCCCTGCCAAAGGGCCTGGCGAGGGGAAGCCCGTGCAAGAGTTTTGATAGCTTTTATCCCCAAGGCACCGATCCCGTTGCTCTTAAAGCAGCAGAATCTGTGAATTATTTCTCAGTGTGCGTGCATATGGAGCTTTGATACATGTTTTCTAATATGTGTATTTTGTATAAAAATGCAGCTCTGTGGCTTCTCCCAGTTGTCAGCACTGCTGCTGTCCTCCATACCGGAATAATAGGCCAGCACTGGAGCACTGGGATTAATTAGTGGCTGTAAACTGCGTGGAGCTCCTTGGTTAAGTGGTTCGAGGGAGCTGTTGTTCCAAGTGACCCCTGTTTTTCTCCCGTGGGTGTCCAGAGTGGGCAGGCTGCTTGTGCCTAGAGCGTTAATTACTCTGCGTCCCTTAATCACGATAGGTTCCTAATCCTATTTCGGTGTGGAAATCCGCGTGCCACGAGGCCAAATCAACACCTCTGGTATCATCATCCCCTGCCATGAGCCATCCAGGACCATTCCTGAGGAGCTGCTCTGCAGGCGTGCCCGGGCAAGTTTTGCCAGGCCATATTGGAAAATAGTTTAGCGAGGCCAGTTAAAATAATCCCTGTTTAATAGGACATCTTTGGGTTCCCAAAGAACGCCGGGAAGGAATTGCTGCTCTGTAAAGCAGAGCATGTTACAGAAGAGATAAATTGTGTTTCCTCAGAATGCTGGAAACACTTCTCCTTCTCCCCCCCCACATTCACACTTCCCCGAATCCCAAATAAATGCCACATTGAAAGAAAATTATTCCTTGCATAAGGGAAAAAAATAGAAAACAACAACGGATTTTGTTCCCTGACCTCACCATGACTCCTCTTTTGCCCACAACGCTCCATTGTTCTGCCAGGTCCAGACAGCAAAGGGAGCAGACTCATTTTCCCTGTTTTTAATCCCAAAGCTGCAGACCATCACCTATATTAAGGATCCTTGGGGTTTGGTGGGGTTTTTTTCTTGATCCTACTGAGCTGTTTTCAACAAGTGAGCTAATACTGAGGAGCAAAGATGGGGCAGGGATCCCTCTCTCCTAACCTGGGAAAGGAGCCACACTCTGATAAGAGATTTCCCCCCCTCAGGCTACATGAGATATGAAGGATAATTTTTCCAAGTGTTCCATTAGGTTTAAATTAGTAAAGGGAAAGGAATGTATGTGTTCAAGCAGGTATCTGAATTGATACTTTTGCTTTTGGAGCTGTCACGCTTCTGTGCTTACAATATGAACCTTTTTTGTCCTTTTAGGTAAACTGGAACATGTATTCCACGATGTGCTTTCCTACAGCAGCTGGAGGAGGGAGAACATCCGTACTCCATCCCTGTGATGGCGAGATACAGTTCAGAATGTGGGGAAGAAAAGAAGGGATCAACTGCTAAGGGGATTTGAATACCGGAGGCCGGAGCGGAGAGGCTCATCCAGTCAACATTACCTGAATGATGTCACTGCACGGAGCTGGTTTGAAGGCAGTTCTATTAACAGCAGTTGCTCAAACTGGAGCAGATCCACATCCAAAAGAGCTTTTATCCTCCCCAGAAATCAGTAAACGTGCCAGTTCGTTCGCCGTGTGGCGGGAGGGATGCTCAGGTGTATCTGTACAGGAACTCTGGCCCACGTCAGGAATACCCCGAGGAAAAGTCGTGCATTTTTACGGCGATCTCGGAGGCCTTGGCATCCAAATAAACTTGAGGAAAGTGTTGGCCGTCATCACTGGCACTGCAGACAGGGACTGTGCCTTGAAATAGAGCTTGGCAGAGCTCAGCACTGATGATGGCTCGCTGGAGAAGGCGGATTTGCTTTTCCAGCCTGCGACATTTCATAAACATTTTCTGTTTGTTGGAGCTGTGGAACCTCACCAGAGCAAACCCAGCACTAATCTGCTGGAGTCACCTCCCCAGACTTTTGTCTCCAGTGTGTACACACATCCGATCGCTCCAGCTTGGGTTTGTCCTGGGACATTTATCCCTTTGTCTTTGTCCACGAGCATGTTGGAACAGCCCCGCAAATCCTCCAGATGGTGATTTATTTTATCTGGTCCTGAGGACTCCACGAAGCTGAGAAGCCCTTTGATGCGGCCTTCGACTTAGGGGGTTGATCCACCACCTCCTTCCTGACACACTGGGCCTTGGATTCATTCCACGGGAAGGGAAGCTTGGAAGCGCACATCCCAAAACCACTGCAACACCAGGCCGTACGGAAACCTCTCGGTCTGAAGCGGGACACGGAGGGGTTTTAAATCCAGACGGGTGTTTGGAACCCTCAAGGAACAGCATGAGGAGGGTCCCACAGAGATACACAGAGAGTTTGACCCGCGGGGGGCTGAGCATCCTCAGGCTGCTCCAGTCGGGTCAGCGTTCATCTTTATCCTGTATCGGGACACGGGAGCGCTGCGGGACGGGGTGCCGGGACACGGGAGCGCTGTGGGGCGGGGGTTGTGGGGACACGGGAGCGCTGTGGGACAGGCGGTGTGGGGACACGGGAGCGCTGTGGGACAGGCGGTGTGGGGACACGGGAGCGCTGTGGGGCGGGGTGCCGGGACACGGGAGCGCTGTGGGGCGGAGTGCCGGGACACGGGAGCGCTGTGGGACAGGCGGTGTGGGGACACGGGAGCGCTGTGGGACAGGCGGTGTGGGGACACGGGAGCGCTGTGGGGCGGGGTGCCGGGACACGGGAGCGCTGTGGGGCGGAGTGCCGGGACACGGGAGCGCTGTGGGACAGGCGGTGTGGGGACACGGGAGCGCTGTGGGACAGGCGGTGTGGGGACACGGGAGCGCTGTGGGGCGGGGTGCCGGGACACGGGAGCGCTGTGGGGCGGAGTGCCGGGACACGGGAGCGCTGTGGGACAGGCGGTGTGGGGACACGGGAGCGCTGTGGGACAGGCGGTGTGGGGACACGGGAGCGCTGTGGGGCGGGGTGCCGGGACACGGGAGCGCTGTGGGGCGGAGTGCCGGGACACGGGAGCGCTGTGGGACAGGCGGTGTGGGGACACGGGAGCGCTGTGGGACAGGCGGTGTGGGGACACGGGAGCGCTGTGGGACAGGCGGTGTGGGGACACGGGAGCGCTGTGGGACAGGCGGTGTGGGGACACGGGAGCGCTGTGGGACAGGCGGTGTGGGGACACGGGAGCGCTGTGGGACAGGCGGTGTGGGGACACGGGAGCGCTGTGGGACAGGCGGTGTGGGGACACGGGAGCGCTGTGGGACAGGCGGTGTGGGGACACGGGAGCGCTGTGGGACAGGCGGTGTGGGGACACGGGAGCGCTGTGGGACAGGCGGTGTGGGGACACGGGAGCGCTGTGGGACAGGCGGTGTGGGGACACGGGAGCGCTGTGGGACAGGCGGTGTGGGGACACGGGAGCGCTGTGGGACAGGCGGTGTGGGGACACGGGAGCGCTGTGGNGCGGCCTCGCCGTCCCGCCGCAGCAGCGCGGTGCCGCCCCGCTCCCCGCTGCGCTGGAGCTTCGCGGGCCGGCCACGCCCTGCCCGGACCTCGGGGACCACTTGGGGAACCGCCGGGCCGCGGGGGTGTGGGTGGACTACTTGACTTCCGTGTGCCGCCTCACCGGCGGAGATCGCTCCGCGCGAGACAACAAAAGCCGTGGGCGGGGACGCGCCGCCGCCATCTTGGAGCGAAGCCGGAGCTGGGGCTGCGGTGCGAGCGGCCGGGGATGGGGCTCTGATGCTGCCGTGACTCCCCGCGGGGGTCCAGGCCGCCCTGCCTGGATGCGGGGTCAGCGGCCGAGCCCACCCCCGTCCGCGCGGTGACGGGAGCCGGGCTCGCCTCCCCCTCCCCGAGCGCTGAGGGCCGCGGGGGGAGCCCGGTGTCCCCTCGCCCCCGGCTTGCGGGGCCCCTTTGTTTCCCTGTTGCGGAGGGGAAGGAGGCGGAGGAAAGGGAAGATGAGCAGCGAGGCGCTGTGGCTTTTCAAGCAGCTGAACCTCCATCTGGAGCTGGAGGGGCGGTTCCAGCCCCGCGAGAAGGGGCTCAGCCTCATCGAGGGCGCCGCCGAGGTGGGTGAGGGCCGCGGGGGGGGCTCCTCAGGGCAGAAAGAAAATTCCAAAAATTTCAGAGAAAATTCCGGCTAATGGAGGGGCGTGCGTTAACTGCGAAAAGTTAATTCTTTTCTCTGTATGCGCCGCTGGTCTTTTGTTTTGATTCCGTCTTCATCTGTAGGTATTAACGTTACATTACCCAAGCGCTGCGACCTGCAGGGCAAGCGAAATATTTAGGCGTTTCGTATTCATTGTTTAAATTTAGAGTGAGAGCGCAGAAGCAGGAGGTTCTGTATTGTTTCCGTCAGGGGAGCTTCCTGCCGCTGCAGGCACGTAACAAACAGGGGGACCCCCGGCTTTTCATTGGCGAGGTCTGGCGAAATGAACCCAGAACCGCTCAGTGCTGAGCAGCAAAATGCAAATTGGCCATAAACATCTCCACGTTAACGACCAAAGTTCCTTACGGAGAGTTCAGGGCACGTTTATTATGTTCCTTCGTGTGCTTCTGAGTTCTTTGGGAAGGGCCTTAATGTTTAACAGAACAAACAAAAAAAAAAATCCCTGAGATGAGTGTGCTTGTTTGTTGTGAAAGCAGAACTGTTGTTGCTTAAATATTGACATGCAAAGCAAAGAGCTGTGTGGTCATCTCTAAGGTCAGGAGTCACTGTGTGTGCCTGCACTTGGTAACTTAAATTTTAAATCTTAAATGTGTCTTAAAATAAGCAATTGGAGAGTTGGAAATGTGGTTGTGCTGGCTGTTGCACCAGTGAGACTCAGGACCTGGCTGTAATCTCTGAACCGTGGGTGAGATTTGAGCCTTAAGTGTCTAAATTTATTTTCTTTTTAAGTTAACTGAAATTAAGTATTTAAGGGGAAAAAAATTGCTTCTGTTCGATCTAAATAAAAGATGATTTGGGGAGTGAGTCACGGTGATTGCCGCTGCCAGAGAATAATTCTGACTTTGCCTCTCTTGCCATAGAACGAAAACACTCTGTGTGCAAGACAAAGGAATGCCAAGGTGGAAGATCTCTGGAGTCTGACCAACTTCTTTGGATTTGCAACCGAAACGTTTGTTTTGGCTGTCAACATTCTGGACAGATTCTTGGCTCTTATGAAGGTATAAGTGTGGCTGTTGATTCATTCTGTGCGTTCAGCGACAGCTCTGAGGTCTCCTTTGTGAACCTGGAGTCGAGTGCAGCTCCTTTTTTACCTCTGAAGACAAGTAGCAGCTTGATTTATTTCCTCCCAATAAATCTGCAACCGTCACCACGTAGTTGTCTAAGAAAGGAGGAATTAAGGAAAACAAACCAATTAGTGTTCCAGGCTGTCTCTGGGTACTGTGCTGGAGCTTAGCTTAGCCTTGGGACCGATATCAGGTGATCGTTTTCTGATTGTTTTTATCGTGTTTGTGCTGCTTTAAGGCAGGAAGCTTGGACCTAAACCAGTTCCTCGTTATTACATCAGCAGAAAAAAACGAAGTTGCATCAGGTCTCTGGTCTGGCTGTCCTTGAAGTGGTACAAAATGTTAAGGTGGTAGATGGCAGAGAAGAGCAGGGGCAGGAACAAGCTGTGGAGGGATGGGGCTGCCTGGAACAGGCTCAGACTGGATTTGTGTGGGCTGTAAGCGAGGGTGGGCGAGCACTGCCGCTTGGAGGAGGAGGGAATTGCAGTTCCCACCGCGATTTATTTGTGTCGTCGTGGTGGGGAACGACCCGAGGAGAGGCTGCTCAGCTGTTGAACTTCCCTTCCTCAGCCGCAGCAGATCGGTGCTGCCTGGTGGGCTCTGCCAGCCCGGGGTTGGCTCCAGCTGAAGTGATGGAGCTGGTTATGGCGGGGGGAGGTGCAGGAGCTGGCTGACAGCAGGTTTTAGGGGAGATCAGCGAGTCTCTGGCTGTTGAAGTGCGGGTATTCCAAGCCCAGTTGCTGTCGGAGCACAGTGTCGATGGGGAGGGGAGGTGTTCATGGTGCCTTGCTGTGGTTTGTAGGTGAAACCCAAGCATTTGTCTTGCATTGGAGTTTGCTGCATCCAGCTGGCCGCCCGCGTCGTGGAGGAGGAATGCAACATCCCATCTGCTCACGAGATCATCCGGATCAGCCAATGTAAATGCACTGTGTCCGACCTGAAACGGATGGAAAAGATAATTTCCGAAAAGTTGCACTTTGAATTTAAAGCTACTACTGCCTTAACCTTCTTGCACTTGTACCATACTATTGTACTCTGTCATACCTCAGAAAGGTGAGTCGATGGTGCTTGCTGAGCCCTTTCTCCTGCCCTCCTAAACCATGGCAGCCTTGGCTGTAGAGGAGGCGGCTCCTCAGTTTTTGCTTCCTGGTGAGGGAAAGCTTGTTGATCCAGACCCCCCCCTTCTCTTGCCTGTCTCGCAGGAAAGAAGTATTGAATCTGGACAAGTTGGAAGCACAGCTAAAAGCTTGCAACTGCCGTCTAGTCTTCTCTAAAGCAAAAGTGAGTGGAAGCAGTTGTTTGTAGCCTCTGGGTGGGTTTGGGATTGCTGTAGTGCTGAGTGCTGTTTTCTTGCCCTTCAGCCATCTGTCCTGGCCTTGTGCCTTCTCACTCTGGAAGTTCAGACGCTGAAATCTGTTGAGCTGTTGGAGATCCTTCTGCGCGTTCAAAAGCATTCAAAGGTGACTCTTTGCAATGGATTGTTTTTCCAGCTGTTTGGACTGAAACTCTTAATGATGGGTGGTGTTACATTTAGGGGACCCCTTAAACGGGTCCCTGAACGTGTCCTTACAGGTTCTGTTTGGCATCAGTTGAAAGAAGCAATTAAAAAACAAGCTTCAATGTATAAAATCAGAGGAACTGCTGACCCAGTGTGTATACAATGCACGCTTTAACAGGCAGCTGATTGAACTTGTACAGCTCTGGCTGTGTGTTCTGGAGAAACTTCCAGTCTGTTCTGTGACTGCTGGGCTGGTTATTCCTTTTGCCTGAATAATTGGACCTGAGGGAACGGCTGGAGCTGTGTCAGGGGAGGGCTAGGCTGGATATCAGGACAAGGTTCTTCCCCCAGCTGGAGGTCAGGCACTGCACAGGCTCCCCAGGGAATGGGCACAGCACCGAGCCTGACACAGCTCAAGGAGCGTTTGGACAACGCTCTCAGGCACAAGGTGGGATTGTTGGGATTGTCCTGTGCAGGGCCAGGAGTTGAACTCCATGATGCTTGTGGGTCCTTTCCAGCTCAGGATATCCTCTGAACTAAAATAGGATTCATGGCCTTGAGCTGCGTGCTGCCTCCGTTGATGGCCTAGAAGAAACTTTTCATTGTTACAGTCGGGTTGAACAACCCCAGTTTCTTAAGGGATGGAAGTAGTTCCTTAAAGTACAATATTACTCGATTTTAAAATGGTGGTTCAATTTTTTTTTTCACATTAAAGTAGTTTAAAAAATTTCGCTTCCATTTGAAAATGGAATTTTAAAAAGTTTTCATTCCATTTGAAAATGGAATAACCTTTGTTTCATTTTTTGTTGGAGGTGATAATGCAAATGTTAACAAGGACTGACAGGCAAACTGTCAACCTAACTTCACCTTGCACAGGGACTTGTCTGGGAGCTGTGTAGGAGTTGGTAGTTCACCTTCAAAAGCAACTTTGACAAAGGTATCACAGTTATGACTCACTTCTGTCTTGACAGATGTTTTTTCCAGGTCTTTTCCAAGAAGGTGAAATGGAGGGAGGAGTTATCCTTCGAGCCTCTGTGTAACAGACTAAATAACTTCTGGGGTTTTTTTTTCCTTTTCAGATAAGCGATAGTGACCTACTTTACTGGAGGGAACTGGTCTCTAAATGCCTGGCAGATTATTCTTCTCCTGAATGCTGCAAGCCTGATCACAAAAAACTTGTTTGGATTGTTTCGAGGCGTACAGCCCAAAACCTACAAAACAGTTATTACAGTGTTCCCGAGTTGCCAACGATCCCGGAGGGGGGATGTTTCAATGGAAGCGAGAGGTTGGTAACACTTACCTGCTTCATTTGTTGGGAATTCTCCTTTTCCTGTAGTGGTCATGGCAGCTCCTTATACCTATGGTTTAATCACTGCCACTTGGGGGGGAAAGAAAAAGTGCTAGCTCAGAGAATATTGATGGGCTTGGAATACGTCTTCAACACATGGAAAGAGGGGGGGAACTGTCGTTGTGGTGTTGAGAGATACTTGGCAGGGTGGGGGGGGAGGCACTGTTGGTTTTAAGGCAGGAAGGCTTGCAAAGGTTTTCAGCCTCCTGAAGGAATTCATGCTTGGTGTCTGGAACACCGGCTTCTTGATCGGTAGGGTGTTGTTGGCATCAGGAAGATTGTGCCTTGGTAAGATTTCAGCTTTAGGAGCCTTAAGGAGCTTTAAGCCGAGGAGCATTTAGAAGTGGGATGTTGCTGCTAGGAGCAGCAAAGTGTGCAAGAAACCCCAGGATCGAGGAGTACTTTGCCACTTTGAAGGGGTTGTGCTTTGTTAAAATTACCTTTCCCACTGTTCCTTCTAGCGAAGACTCCTGTGAAGACATGAGCAGCGGGGAAGAAAGCCTTAGCAGTTCTCCTCCGAGTGATCTGGAAGGCACCTTCTTCTTTGAACTCAAACCTAAACCCAAGTGGCAAAGTCTCAGCTGTCGGTTTTAGCACCGGGTCTGGATTGTATTGGGTTGAAGTTTTGAATGCACCATAGAGTCTTTTTGGCAATAATAAATGAGGTAGTCATCTGTAAAACTGTATTAAGGCAAAACTTGCTGTGGTATATCAATGCTTTGAATGCCTGCCTTGGTTTTTTTTTGTTGTTCTAATTTTGAGGAATTAAAAAAACAAAACCCATTCTTTCAGGTCCCCAGATCAGCAAAAAAAAAAAAGAAAAAAAAAAGTTGTTGTTTAGTTCTTTTGTCAACAGCCATGAATGTAGTTCTGTACCTGGTGGTCCAAAACCCTCAGCAGCTCAACACCTGAGTTGATTTTAGGGTCTTGCCTGAGAAGCATGGAGCAAGAGTGAGCAGCTTTCCTGAGATGGAAACAGGAAGCTCTTGGTTAATGGAAGAAATTTGCTCCATGGGGTCAGTCAAGCGAGGAAGAGGCCCAAGAGGAGCTGTGCAGTTGTGGTCCTGGGATGTTCTGAGGATTCAACATGACAGAACCCCAGGCTTGGCTTGATTTCAGTGTTGACCCTGCTTTGAGCAGGAGATTGGACTGCAGCTCCTCTCGAGGGCACCTCCACTCCTTAGTATTTTGGGATTAGATCCAAGTGGCTGAGTAGGTTACGTGGAACGGTGCGTGTACATACTGCCAGGTGGGAATGGTTTACTCTCCGATGGGCCGAACACTGAAACTGCTTTTCCTTTTCAGCAGGGTCTTGAGTTGTGTACTCCAAGTAGCAATTTTTGAAGCTTGGCTTTTTATAAACTTCAGGGATCCCTATTTCACACCAGGAGTATGTGTGGTAAGCAGGAGGTTTCTAGTCGATATAGTTTTCACTTTGAGGTAGTGTAAATTGTGTGGCCAGGAGTAATTCCACGTTTTCTTTAGTACAGATGTTTTTACACTGAAATTCACATTGTATGCTTCAGTGTGTTTCAGATCTTACCATGTCAATCCACGCTATTAGCTTAGACTTCTTAACATGCTAAACCTTGCTGAGTCTACATTCCTTTGAATATTTAACCCTTGTAGTTGTTTTTTCAGTATATTCATGTTATTGATTGAGTCATAATCAGACTTGTTTGCATGCTGATGTAAAGCAGTTAGTGCAGGAGAAGTTGAAATTATGCAGTAAAAATACCAGGTAAATGTGATGGTGAAGTAGTTTAATGTAATGGTTTTCCTTCTAAACTCTTGTTATCAAAGCACAAATTCCAGTCTAATTGTGTTTCTCCCTGGTGAGGACATGGCTGAAGCAGACAAAACCAGCTCAGAGTAACGGTGTGAGGCGTGGTGGTGCCAAAGTAGAAATGAAGGAGCAAACAAGCTAAAAGCTGTTTCGTAGGTGCAAGCGTTGCTTTAGGAAGGTAAGAGTGATGCTGTTAAGTTCCATAACGGTTATGTGATTTCAGTTTTCTAAAAACACACAAAAAGTTTACAAAAAAGTGTATATGAAAATGTAAATTAAAAAAAAAAATGTACAGAAAAAAAAATTTAAAACAAAAAAACGAGCAGAAAATACTGTATTTTTTTACATTGTATGTAACTTTTTGTAGGTCTGTGCCATGTAGATAGTAATTTATTGTGTACTCTGTATGATACAAATACTGTACCTCTGAAGACTTCTTGCTGCAAGTCTCTGCTCACTTCAGGAGTCCTTGGGTAAGGAACCTACCGAGTCTTGTTTCAGTTGAGAACAAAAATAAAAACCAAGTGCTGTATTTGTTACCTGCTGTGTGCCTTGCGGTCGGTTCCTTGAAGCTGCTTCTGGCTTCCTTTTTTTTGTGCCGTGCAGGGTGTATGAATCCCACAGCTGGGTTCCAGCTTCCCCAGGAGTTGTGGCAAGAAAAAGGGAGAGGCTGCACAGTACCGGGCAGGGATCTCACCTCAGCTTTGCTCCTGCCAGTTTTAGAAGCTGGGGTGAGGTATCCTGAGCTTATCGTGAGCGTTGTGGTTGGCTCATTTGCACATCCAGAGCTCCTCTTAGGGGTTAAGGGTCATTCCAGCTGGATTCCTCCGGCTTCTGCAGGAATTGTCCTTGCTGCTGTTCTTCCTCGTGGAACCTGCTCTCGGGATGTGTCTGCATCTTATCAGTCCAGAACACCTGCAGGAACTCATCAAAGGCACACTCGAGCTCGCGTCCCGCGTGCACATCCCTTCCGGCTGCTAATTCACACGTACCACTGAGAGCCCAGGATGGGCTGGGCTGCTCCTCCTGCCAGGGCCTGGCTCGGAGCTGGCAGAGCAGAGGCTGCTTGCTGCCTGCTGCCCGTGCTTTGAACATGAAACACACCTTCAGTTTCCACTTCAAAGGGGAAACCCACTTGGGTCGCCTCGGCGCAGCACCCCCTGGCTCGGGAGTCGGCCGGAGTGTATGCCCTGCGTAGTGAGGCTTGGAGGAAGGTGGGAAGCCATGGGCTGTGTCCTGGGCTTGCACAGCTTGGGAGATGAAATGAGGCTTGAGGTGTGCCATTCAGCCCCTTTCAAGTTCGTCCCACAGGAATAAATCAGCGCGGGAGAGCGTTGTAGGGTTCACTGCTGTGGTTGGAATGATGTAGGCTCAGCTTTGATTTTGCCAGGTCAGATAGCTGCGGATCCCCCCCGAGGAGGTTTGCCTGGCTTCCCCCAAAGAATGGGGATTTTGGTGGTTGGCTTGTTTGTAAGAGCAGAGGTGTGCGTGGCTTTTAAATGCTGTTTGGGGCTCGCCCGTACCACGTGGTGGAACTTGGAAGGCTTGCGGTGTTGGGAGTTTAAATGCGTGCTCATCTTCATAACTGCTTTGTCAGTAAGACTGGTTTGGGTGGGGGCTGAGGGGGCTGAGAGGGAATATTTCTGTGGGGAAGCCATCCCTTGAAACAGCTCCTGGCTGTGTCCAGTTTCTGGGATGTTACTCCCTGTGCTCCTGAACCTCTTGGAGGCACAGTGCTGAAAGTTCACGCAGGTTTCTGAGAGGATCTCGAGGTGCTGTCCTACTGCTCTCCCGTGGCTGGACTGGGCCACAAGGGATCTGTAGTGGAAGCACTTCTGTTCCCGGTGAGTTGTCATTCCATAATTAAATCATTATAATAATGGCCTTTTAAACAGGAAACTTGACTTCCCCACCACTCGATGACGTATGACAAGTGACATGCAGCAATAAATCAGTCAGTGTATTCAGACCCTGGTCTTTAACAGCTCCCCCTTTTTTTCCTGATGGAGTAAGAAGGATGTTCTTGTCAGTCAGAGCTTAGAGCACTCTGTGCACTTAGAGCACCATTTAGTAAAGGAGAGAGCAGAACTGGATGGTCTCAGACCATTTCTTTGCTTGGACCAACAGGTGAATGAATTATTCTTGTGATCCCACTTGGCTGCCAGGGCTTTGAAGCTGAGCATAATGGGAATCAGTGAATACTTGGCACATATATAGTATTATTTATCTTCAAATATATGTTGCAGCTGTGGGGTGTCACATGGCTGTGCTTCGTGGTGTGAGCCTGTGGCTGGTGTAGTACAGCTCCTGAAAGCAGAAAGTTGCCATAACAACTGAATGAAATCAATTAGAGTAATAAGCAATTAAAATCTCATCCTTAGTGTTGCATAAACATAGCATTTTGCTCATGAATTATTAGCGATCTTGCCTCTAGACCTGTACGTTCTGGTTCTGATTTGCAATCTCAACCATTTTTGAATTAATGAAGCGTTTAATTTCTCCTTCAAAGAGTGCTGGTGGGGCTTTTTTTGGCCGTGGCAAGTAGATTCTTCATCGGAGACGTGAACACTGTTCAACATCTAAATGGAGGAAACATTCGTGGTGGGATTTCCAGAGCGCTCGGCGCTGGCTTTTGTTTCCACCCAGTGAAGTCAAGGAGAAGAGTAGCCTGTGGTCTAGGGAAATTTTGTCCTGGGCCTAGAAAGGCAAAGGCAACTCCTTCCTCTGTCACACGCTTCCTCCTTGACCTTCTGCGTGTTCCTGAGCGTCTTGCTTCCTTTGTTCCCCGTCAGAAGAACGAAGCCAGGAATAGCTCCTTGCCGTAGCGCTCGGTTGTCAAGGATAAATCAGCTCAAACCTGGGAATGGCAGAGCTGTTGTGGAAAGGTGGGATGTGTGAGGGCCCGTGGGGAAGCAGGGTTTGCAGACTGTTGGCTTTGCAAGGGCCTGTAGGCTTGTTCTGCAACACATTTCGTGTGCCTGTGGGTCAAATGTTTCAAGGGTCAGAGTGCAGATTACAATTCCCAGTCTCCAAGGAACTTTGGAAAACATGTCTGCGGTCTAAATAGCGGTCTTGTCACGCACAGTGGCTGAGTCAGGGGTTTGGGAAGCCTTTGGCATCCAGAGCTCAATTATTAACTCTGGTAGGGAGCAAAAGGACTGGAGGTGATCCCTGGCTTTGTCCTGGCAGGATGACAGAAGCCAAGGCCGGCGGTCTGAGGGTTTGTGCCGCAGATGATCTGAAGCTGGGTGTGGTGTCTGTGCCAGCTCTTTGCCCAAGATACTGGCACGGTGCATCCACAGGCTGCCTGCGTGGTGCCTCGTGCTTTCCTAAGCTTTTATCGTTCCCTTAAATGTAATCCTGCCACCTTTATCCTGCTTGGGCAATCGGGAGAAGGCACACAGTCAGTGCTGTAAATGCAGCGTGAGCTGTTTCTATCAGTCGAGAAATAAAACGGGGCTCCTTTGCAGGAATTTGGGTTTATTCTGTTCTCAGGATGTGCCCTGGGATTGGTTACCTCCCCAGCCTCCCGCTGCCATTGGAATGGCTGTTGGAGTATCCTCACAAGCCCAAGTTGGGGATTCACTCTTGCGCTGGCTGATTCCCTGTTAGTTCTCAGGGTGTTTCTTTAACACCCAGCAGCTGATGCTGCGTTCTCCTCTGATCCATGTGCAAGGGACACTGTGTGGCTCCTGGTGCCTGTGAAAACATGGGCTTCTGCTCCAGTGGGAAAAACCTGTGCACTTTATCCTGCCAGGCAATGAGGAAGGCACAGTCAGTCACACAACGCATCGAGTGCTTTTCCATAGTTAGCTGAGTGCTGGACAGCTGTTGCAGCTGCAACCAGTGTGTAATTCTCAATACAAAAGATGGGGATGGCTTTGGATTTCTGTGGGAAGCAGCTGAAGGCTTGCTTGACTGTTAAATAAAGTCCTATTTACGCTGTATTGATGTACATTTTAATGGTGTTTATCTGGAAATTTTCAGTACTGCCACACTTGTTGGAGAGAGACTTTGTGCGATGGAGAATTCACTAACTCTCCCACTCTATTGAACGGGCTTTGCCCACAGTTGCCATGGAAGCCTTGCCTTTGGCATGCCCTTGGGATTCATCCCTGAACAAAAGGTCCACCTGGAGTCACAGGCTGCACTCTTCCTATAGAGCTTTGCGTTCTCAGAGGGTTCAAGCCCTGCTGGCTCTGGTCACAAATCATTTTCTGCTTCACCGGGGTCAGAGCTTTCATGTTACTCTTCCTTTAGATCCTTCCAGGCCCATCTTTCAGACGCTGCAGCGTGTGGGGCATTTCAGTCTGCGCTGGCCATCGCTCGATATTGCTGCTCTGGGATCAGTTGATATCTTTTGGCATCATTTCTCGAGCTGGGAGCAGGGAATAACTTATTTCAATAAAGCAATAGTAGGTGACAGTGCTCTGTCATCCCTCGACTGATGCCCCCGCGTGTCTTGTTACATAAAAGGCAAATAAAATGCTTTGTGAAATGTCTTGCTCCTCAGAGGTGCTGGGTCGTCAGCCCTGGAGATCAAAGTCCTTTTTCAAGTGGCTGACATCAGCACACATTTTTGTGTCCTTCCTCTTGTCCCTGCCTCAAACCCAACCTCAGGAGGCCGCGTTCGGAGAAGTGTGTCTGTGCTGTGGGAAATTTACCCAGCTCAGTCAAGCTGCTTTCCCACCAGCTTGGAAAACCCCTCACATCTGCGTGCCAGCTTGGGGCTGGTCATTTGTCAGGCTCAGCCTCGTGCTGTCACCTTGGCTACAGAACAGTGAGGGGGCCGGATCAGTCCTCGTGTTGTCGTGTCCCTCGGGGATACCAGGACTCACTTTTTCTGGAAAAGGTGGAAGTAGGGAGCTACACAGGCTAGCTTTTGCCACAGACCTTTCAACACGTTCACAACAAATCTTTAGTCTGGACCACATCCAGTCTGTGCTCCAGCTGCCAGTCCACCTTGTGGGATCCTGGAAGCACCTCATCCAGGCTGGCAAGGTCACCTGTCACCTCCACCAGTAACCTGGACTGGGGTCCACTTGTACGGTTTGCTGTTGGAGCAGGGGCTGCTCCTTCAACAAGAGGCATACAGGTATGGAATTCCTTGAAAAGTACTGCTCAAGTTCCCAGCAGAGGGGGTTTAGGGAGGTTATTTGGATTGCCAGCCAGGAGCAGCATTTTTCCTCCTGTGTGCAGAAAGGGTGATTTCTCCAGTCGCTGCACACCTCCATCTGCCTCTGCTTTCTGAAGAGATTCATGAGCTCCAAAACTCAGGTCTTGTACATCTTAGGGTTATCCCAAAGGGAAGACTTTGGATATAAGTACCTAATCAACGCCTGGGTTTTGCAAATGTTAGCTTGAGCAAGTTCTTCTCTTTAGTAACAGGTTTTTGGAAACAAGCAAGCAAAGTCGTCCTGCCTTCCTGTGGGCTAAATGAAAACGAAGTCAGAGTGCTCCTGAACTTCAGGAAGTCTGAAATTCAAATCCGCACTTGGAGCCTGGGCCGGTCTCTTGATTTCCATTTCAGAAGTGGAAATACCCTGCCTTAGATTGAGCCAGGAGTAATTGGCCAGACCTTGTGTCTTAACAGAAAGTTTTGAGCAGACAGATGGAAGGAAAGATCACAAAGCGTGAGATGGAGAATCTCTGTTTGACCATTTTATCTCTAGTCACAAGCGTTTTTAGAGCTGACTGGCAGTGCTTGTTGCACATGCAGGGAGGAGGATCTAGGCTGGAGCGTGATTTCCAGGGAATGGGGGTTTAGGAGAAGCCACTTCCTATGCCTTGCCAAAGCCAAGAAGAGAGAAAGAAAATCAGATTCTCTGGGTATAAGATTTTATCATTAAAGGCCTGAAAATAAGCTATTCCAAGCACATTTGGAAAGGTACCTGAGTGTGATGGCTTATTTGAACCTCGTGATGCCATTTCCATGCCCTTGTGGGGAAAAGGAACCTCCCTGACAGATAAATCATCCGGGAGAGAGGTTTTCAAGTGCAGCCTGCGGGGCGCTGGAGGCTTGACAAGCCTCTACGTGCAGCCTGTCAGGGCATTTCTTTTAAACCACGGCATTGTGTTTATCTGGGGTATTTATTGCACTGTGGTTGAAGGAGACGTGGCCCAGGCCTGGCAGCCCCCTGATGGAGAGGGGGACTGTGAATGGGACTAATCCCGTGGGAGGGCTTTTCCTAGCAGGAACCTGCTACCGCTTTCTCTAGGTGTGACTAAAGTTTGAATATTTTTCAGTGCCTACTGATGGTTTTAATGAGTTTTCAGAACTCTGTTTCTGGCTGCCTCTGTCCCGGGTAACCTGCCACAAAGCAGCTGGAACGGTGAGAAACCACCTCTTCTGCAGCGTGCATCCTCTTTATCACGGTTGGGGAAAAAACAAGCTCAGAGCTGCATCTCTGTGGAAACACGAACAACTCGGAGAAGTCTGGCTGCAGAGCCCCTTCAGCCCTCAGGGCCGCGTAAAATGGGTCACTGGAAGCGTGGAAGCAGAATGAAAGGAAGGAGGAGAGCTTGTTAATCCTGGGGTTTTTGGCTCCTTGGGCACGCGTTTAATGTTAAACTGCTGTCTGACTTGGGGGATTGGCACATGTTAAAAAGCTTTGCTACGAAGAGGGGAGAGAGCAGCAGGGCATAAAGGAAAGGGTACTCTGTGAAAGCAGCAGTGATTTAGTGATTTTACTGAAACATTGGAGAAGGGATGGCAGAAGCCTCTAGGAAAGGACTCAGAGGGTAAAATGTCAGTAACTCGTCGTCTTCTCATTAGCTCAACTCATTTCCACCTGCTGCCCATCACCGGGTAGCTGAGGAAGGCAGGGAAAGACGCTTCCCAGCTCACCTCCTCAGGTGGGAATGCTTTGCAAGGAATTGGGCAGCATGGCAGTTCCCAGCTGAGCCCAGGTGCAGAGGCTTTCCTTGCAGCGAGCTTCCTGCTCCTTGTGGGAGAGCCAGGGAGCACCTTTCTCAGCAGAGAGGCCTGGGAAGCACAGTCTGGCTCCAGAGGTGCCAGGGCTCTTGCTTTGCTGCTCCTCTCGCAGTTACCCACAGCAGTCACACTTCCATGTGTAAGTACACACAGTTTTTCTCATTGTTTCGCTGTAGTTTACTCTGGTGGCTCCTGTTGAATTGCAACAGGAACTTGTTTATTCACTGAAATACGCCTTGGCCTCACCTCGTTTCAGGGGCAAGTAGAAGTCTCTGTTTGCAGTACTTTGAAGAGCACAGGCTNCCAAGTAGAAGTCTCTGTTTGCACGGTGTTGTCAGGCAGTACTTTGAAGAGCACAGGCTGGTTGGTGTCAGTGCAACTTGTCGTGGAAGCAGCTGAGTTGAAATTTCCTCTTTGTCAAAGAGTTCTGTGCCAACAGCAGTTTTCTAAAGGGTTGAAAAGATGGTCTTAAGGGAAGAGTTTGTTTTCTCCGATGAAGTTGGGATGTGGAGAGCAGCTGTTAGCCTGTTGTGAACCTGCAGCAACAGCCTTTTGGGTTTCTTGTGTTTTGTTTCTTCTGGTTTGTTCTTTCTGTGTAAGACTTTATGTGCCTGACCAATCTTGTCATGCTGGAAGTAGAAGGATAATGAGAGAATGAGTGGAGGAAGGAGCAGAGCCAGGATTCTGCTTTTTCCACACAAACCTTCCCATTGTGCCTTTGAACCAGCCTGTCTTTCTCAGTGAAACACTGCCTACAGAACAGAGGTTTGGGGTTAGGACAGCATTTTTTACTTCCATTTTAGGTACTTGTAACTTGAAGCTGTGGCTGCCCCATCCCTGGAATTGTCCAAGGCCAGGTTGGACGGGGCTTGGAGCGACCTGGGATAGTGGAAGGTGGAACTGGGTGAAGTTTAAGTCCCTTCCAACACAAGCCAGTCTGTGATTCTATGTGCAAGTGGCTGTAGCGTGCCTCTGTTGTGACCCTGAAATGCAAGAACTTACTCTGGTTACGTGCACCTCAAAAGAAGGTTTTTTCTGTAGGTGTGGTAGAAACGTGGGCTTGAGGTTGGGCAGGAGGGTGAGTAACCTTAGGGAGAGGCTGAGGAGGGAAGGTGTGAGTGTGCTGTTATGTATGCAAACACCCTGATAGCTCAAGCACTTCGGAAAACAGCGTAGAAACTGAGGAAACATCACCAGGAAATATCAGCGGGGCAGGGCAAATAGCTGTGGCGTTACCTGTGAGGAGGTGGGACTGTGATGGCTCGGGAGCAGACACAGAGGTGTGATTGGGTTTGCACCTTCACCTGGATTGCCCTGGTCTGAGAGAGAGGAGGAGGAGGGAGGGGAGGTGGGCAGGGCTCAGAGGATGTGTCAGGAGGAGCCTGGCACGGAGGGTGATGCAGGGCCAGTGACGGGCAACCCGTCTGCCTCCCCTCAGAACGCAGGCGTGCCACGTTGGAGCTGCGTGAGAGCTGGGATGGCATCAAGGCAGGATGCAGTACCCTTCCTCTCCTTGCCTGCAGCGGTGCAGGCACAGTCCTGGGGCTGATATACAGCTGGAGCAGCAAAAACATCTCGATGGCATTCAGCACCGTGACCTTTAAACACTTCCAGAGCACAGAAAACACTTTGGGTGAGGCAGGGCTGGATGGAAATGCGCTGTGAATCACACTCGTGTTGCTGTTGGTCTCTCAGTCCCAGGCATGTGAGTTTGGGACAGATAAACATCATTTCCTTTAGTATGACAAATTCAGTTGGGGAGGGCCCGTTGCAGTTGCCTCCGAAGGCTGGATGAGTGTTGAAGCAGTGGGATAGACTTCAAGCATTGGTTTGCATTGGCTGTAATTTCCCAAGTATTAAAATTCCCAGCTTTTGAAGACGCTTGGCATGGAAGTGTGTTTTATCCACGCTCCCTGCAAAGCTCCGCGTTCTCTGGGGAGCAGCTGAATGCCTTCCAGTCCCATGAGGTGGCTTTCCCAGTATCACTCCCCTGCAGCTGGGATGATAACCAGTCATACCAGACAGGAAAAACCAGGCTCAGGGTGGCTCGGACATAACTGTCAGACAGTCTGGTTGTATCTGCCGGTCTCCAGGGCTGGATGCTTCCTGGGAGGCAGCTTGCATGAACCCTGGGGAAAGTGCTGCCCCTTTCCACAGGCTTCTCTGTCCTTTATCTTTCCTCTCTGCAGAAGTCTGACACTGCAGGCCGGCACCTGTGTTACCTTTTAGCAAATTAGCATCCAACAGCGTCTTGGGGGAAGCGTGTCTGTGGGATGCAAAACCCAGGAGAAATTAGCAAAGAGGTTTGCCCTGAGCTCTGCTAAACTTGGATGTCATCATCGCTCCTCTTTGGGATTCAATAAAGAGATCCCAACTGTGTGCTCTCCCAGGATTTAACCACGAACAGGGTGAGATCACACACGCAAGCGATAAAAGCGGGCAGCCTGGGCTCTGCTTGTCCAGCTGCTCCCAGTGGGAAGCCTCAAACGCTGTGTTTCTGGACTTGTGTGACACTTAACAGCTTCCAGCTGTTCCCAGGTGCGCAGCTGAACGGTCTCAGGCTCCTGTCTCAGCTTAGGACTGCTTAACCTCCCAGCTTTCCAGCTGGGAATAGAGCCAGGGCACACATGCTGGAAAGGCACGGCACATCGGCTTGCATCTTCCTGCCTCTGGCAAAACTCTAGGTACGCTAACAACACGTCTCTGGCGTTGGGAAAACGGGAGTGGTGTAGATTTCATCCAGTCCCCCAGCCTTGCAGGAGAAAGAAGGCAGCTCTCTGTCCTCCCGAACTTTGAGGGTGATCCGTGCAGCAGTCTTCCTCAAGGTCCCTTTACATTGCTGCAGGGTCTGCGGGGTCTAACCTGCATTTCCGGATTTCCAGGATGCCTCCGTGCCTCTCCCCACCCAAAAACCTCCCCTAAACTCTGCTTTGCTGCAGAACATCAAGACGAGCCAGTTCTGCTACTGCTCTTGCCTGGGAATTGAGCAAAGAGCACCAGCCTCTGTGTTTTGGGAGAGGAGGAAGCCCTTCTTTGATTTCAGCTCTTGCCTGCTCTGTCCCTTGCCAGGTCTGAGTTCTGGTGGTTCAGAAATGCTTCTGAAAGCTGCCTTTCAGGGGAAAACAAGCCCCTCTGTGATGAGAGCAGGCACGTGTAGCACCTACAAAGATGTTAATTCCTTTTTTCAGTACAGTCAATTAGCTTGGACTGTGATCCTCTGCCTGGGATCTGGGTGCTTGGGCAGATCCAGTTTATCCCTTGCTAGTCTGCTCTCCGTGACGGTGGTGTCTGCTGCTCTCTAGCGGTCCCGGCTCTGGGCCTGCGTGCACTGCAAAATGAGAACCTAGGTGGTGCTTCTTGATATATATTTTTATATATATATATAGATATATTTGTAGATATAGATATGTTTTAAATGTATTTTTGCACAGCTTGCTCATGCCACAGCAAGTCTAAACCTTGTACCTACACAATGCCAGCATTTAAGCTGCCCACGTTCCCCCAGCCCCAACTTGGAGGCGAGAGGAAAGTCCCTCATTTTGTTGTGCTTAGGTCATGTTGGGAAACATCTTTCCAAGTGCCTTCCTTGTACTCCACATGGCCGGAACTGCCAGGTGAAATGCTCACTCCTGGCTGCCCCTAACAAGATGGGAATGTGGGGTACGGAAGGGAGGGGAGATGCCCAAACAGCTTCAGGAATGTTCTGGATCCAACCCAAGGCTGTGCCCTGTGACAGTTTTGACTCTTTAGGCCTTATTAGTTTTCAGGGTGTGCGTCGTTAAGTGACAGGCGAGATAAAAGCTGAGGAAAGATCAAAGCGGGTTTCATGGTTTTTATGGCTTTGTGCTTCTTGGTTTCACTTTCATGTGTCTCCCAGAACCTTTCTTCTCTCCCTGTGCGCTGCCCTTTCATCTCCCTCCCCGTTTCCACCTGGCAGGACGGAGCTTGGTGACCTCCCAGCCCAGGGCACGACTTGTGTGCTCGACCCACCTTTCTCTTACCCCCCAAATCTGAGCAATGCTGGATTATTTTAGCCCAGGACAACTCCTTTCAGTGTCGATTCTTTCAGCTGCCGAGATTTATGTCTTTTGCAAGAGTTGGCCTGGAGTTTCTCTGTCTCTTCTGGCAGCATCTCTGGGTGTGAGGCGCTGGTGTCCAGAGAGCTGATTCAGGGGTGCTGGTTCCAAGAGAAAAGTTGACAAGGGGCTTTCCAAGGCTGCTCATTTCATTGGTATTGCAGCTTCCTTCTCAGTGACGACCTGGATTTCCCCTCCTTACCACGTGCACTTCTACTTGCTGCTGGAGAACAGTTGCTCTTGGCTTAGGTTTTTTTTTGAATATAAAAAAACTCTACTCCTGTGGTGGCTTGTGGGTGAAATGTGGGGAGAGCATCTTCCCCAAGGGAAAAAAGTGGGGAGACACTTTGCAAGAAGAGGAGGGGCCTCAAAGCATTAAGTGGACTTTAATGACAATAAAGCCTCTGGGTGTAAGCCCAAGAGTGATGGTCGAGTTTGGGTCCATTCCTGGTGTGTTTTTGCCCTCGTGTGTGCTTGAGGAGAGGCACTGGTTTTCCATGGATGACCTACTGTCTTCTGACTTAACCAGTAGGAAATGGGTCAAGGCCATGTTAAGCTCTACCAGAAATAGTAGTTATGGGTTATTCTGCAAGTAATGTGGAGACAACTTAATTATGGGCTCAACTACGATGGAAACCACGAATAATTGGAAAAATACAAAATGTGTAACCAGACTCTAACCAAACTTGTAGCTGCATTTATCAGGATGTCAGGCTCCAAGGGGAAGGAGAGGAGACTTTGCCATAACACTCCTGGAGAGGCTGGTGCCAGAACTGTTGCCAAGTGTTTGCCTGAATGTGCTGCCCAAATAGGAACAGCTCAGCTCCAGCAATTGCGGCCTTTGAGTTCAGCAGAAACTTCCCAGCTTGTGAAGTAGGGGCTGGATGTAGCTGGAGGAGTTTCAAGGAGCATGTTTAGGTTTTGTGAATGGACCGGGAGTGCTTCTTCACTAGCCCCAGAAGGAAGTGCTCAAAGCTAGAGAGACCTTCCTCCCAGCCAGTGAGGATGTGTAGAACATCAGGTCGAAACGGGGGCAGCAAGGCTGAGTTGACGGGCTCAGCTCCCTTGTAATGCCCCCAGCTGCTGTCCCTTGGCTCTCTCCTGCCACGGGATGGTGGTTTCCCTCCTCATCCCATTGCTCCACGGCCGGGGGTTGAGCCGTCACTGCCGCACGGTGCCCCGATGCAAATGGCCAACGGCGCCCGTGGGCTCGGCGGCACCTGCGGCGTCTAGACCGGTTCCTGCGCCCACATGCAAATGTGTGGGGAGGGAGCCGGGGCCCACGGCCCCAGTGACACTTTCTGGGAAAGCCCTTGGGTCCCATTCCTGTTTCACGTCCTTCATGCCAGGCAGAAGCGCCGTTGAGGAATAACGCTGCTTCTCTGCTCGGCGTTGGGTTGGTTTCGGAGTAACTCGGACCAGAAACGGATTGAGAGCTCAGGAGCAGCGAGGGGGTGCCGGGGTGTTCTCCAGGGTGCTTTTCTAGTGGCAAGGACAAGCTGGCACAGCAGCCCCGGGGGTTTTCTCCTGCGCTCGCTCGGTACCATTTGCATCTCTGGGGTGGCCGGGACGTCCCAGAAACTGTCCCTGCTGTGGGGCTGGGCAACGGCAGTGTCTGCTACTGCTGTCCCTTCAGCTGCTCCACAGAGGTCCTACGGCTCAGGATGGACTGGGGAGGCAGGAATGTTGGATTTACATTTCTTACAAGTTTTCTTTAATTTCTCTTGTTCTTGCTCCCAGCCTTTCTCCATCTTCCTTGTCCAATCCCTTTCAAAGCTCCGTCTTGCCATATTCCCTTCTTCAGCCCTCAGCACACCAAATACTTCTAAAGATGCCAGAGCAGGTTTCTCACCTGCTTGCAGAGGTGTCATCACACCATCCTGCTGCCTCCAAAAAGGAGCCAGAACCACGGTTTTGTCCCCTTGCATCCCCAGTGAGTCGTGCATCTTCACTTGAAGACGGCAAGTAACAGTGAGCTCGATGTGTTGCTCACCCAACCTAATTTTGGACTGATTTCGTTAGGCTTTGGCTAATTCTGGTGCTCTCGTGTTGACGCTGCAATATGTGTGGGTTTCAGGTTTCTCAGGTTTCAGCACCAGGCATCTTTATCTTTGAAGCAGGTGATGGACCACAAACCACAGTGGTGAAGATTCGCTGCAGTTGGGGTTTTTGGGCGATAATTTTTTAAAAAAAACCCCAGGTTTTTTTTTTTCCTCTCCTGCAAGGAGCCCTGAGTGAGCTGTGGGGAAAGGAGGGGTAAGCTGAAAAATCACTTTCTCTGAAAACAATGGTTTCAGCAAGGCTGAGAGGTTTGTTTGCTGCAGATGTCTCTGATGCAGCCTCTTGTGAATCCTCCCTGAAGGGCCGGCATCTCCACGGCATTGATGTCAGGGTTGGGTTTCTGCCCATCCTGGGAAACATGGAAAAGGTTTTCCATGTGGCCTTGAGGTGCTGTTTGCACCACTTTTTTTGGAGGTTTCTGATTTAGGTACCATGGGCAGGATTCAGCAGGTGTAAAAAATATTTTAAAAATCCAATAAAAATTAGAGGAAAACTTCCTAAGATCAAAATCTTGCCTGTAGAGGGGCAGCTGCTGCAGAAAATAGAGAAGCTGTGAGGGTGCTTTCTATGTGTTTCAGTTGATGCTGGCCTGGATGAGACCACACATCCCTATGTGAGGGCCACTCTTCCGAATTCCTGGCATCCAGGAAGCAGTCAGCTTAAATATAGTCACGGGTCACATCCTCACCCTGCTTCTCCCTTTGCAAAGTTACCACTCGTCGTGCAGAAACGTTGGCCCCCGCCACGACTGCGGCTTTTCCTTCTGAGAAAACACCACAGTGTTCATCAATTGCACGTTACTCATCCACCAAAGCACCTCGTGGCTGCTGCCGAGCCCCTCCACAGACCCTCTCGAAATCCATCCAGCTGCTGCTTCTGTCACTCCCGCTTCTTTCCAGGGTGGGCAGGAGGTGGCTCTTTCCCTGTGGCCACAAATCAGGGGCGTGATCTGGCTCATCTTGGTCTGTCCATTGCACGTGTCCAGGGATAATTTTCTTCTTTATTTATTCTTAATTTCGTTAAGCACTGCCAGCGATGCTGTTGGATTCCCCAGTGCTGGAAGAGCACCAGCTGAGTGCTCCAGCTCCATCTTTTCCACTGTGCAGCTCTGGAGAGAGTTGCTTGAAAAGCAGGATCATTTTTAAGCCAGGAACTTCAGAAAGATTTTCAGATGTCTTTTATGCCTCCGTAGGTGCCCGGTCATCTCTCCTGATAAATTGCTGCCTTTCCCACCATTTTTTCCAAGAGACTCCCGCCACAACCCAGCAAAATCAGTCCTTGCTTAGGTTCCTCCTAATAACTCTCTGCAAGGAAATTGAAAACTCTGAAAGGATCGAATAAAAACCAGTTTTAAGGCCATCTCCTCTTTCACTGCCGTGGCAGCAAGGCGCTCATTCTTTCTGTAGGACTTTCCGTATTTGGGAATAGCTCATGGAAGTTGTCCCTGGCCTCTCTGTGACCCTGGTGTACAGGGAGTTAAACTCCTTAATTGTCCCTTGGACAAGCACTTCACAAGACTTTTGGCCCTCTCTCAGAGGAAAAACTGAGATTTTCAAAGAGAGATGGGCAGCTTGAGTGGAAGACCTTTTTTTTTTTTTTTAATTTACCGTTTTGTTGCTATATAAAATGCTGATGTGATTTGAGAGCTCCAAATTACAACATTATCACACAACCACATCTCTTTTCTTCTGCCCTCTTCCTTCCTCCCCGCCTCACCACATGTCCCCTTCCCCTTTTGCTTCCCGACTGGTGACTTTGCCGACTTCATTCAGGGCAAAGCCCCCGTCCCACCAACACCCGAGGGCACGGGGTGCTCCTGTGGCCATCCTGGCTGTGTCACTCGCCCAGCCAAGCGTGGAATTTGAAAGATCTGGGTGGATACATAGAGCAGAGAGATCGTGATTGTTTTTCCACAGCACGGCGTTTTTGCTGATGAGAGAGGCAGCAAAAATAGCGTGGGGAAAACATAGCCCCAAGAAAGAAATATGTAAATGTCTGAGCACACCAAAAACCCCCCTGCTTAGTCAGGGGCTTGTGCTCTGCTTTTATTCTGGGCTTTTTTTTGTGGCCGAGGGGTAAATGCTCAAGGGAATGAAGGGTGATGTGGGTACAAACCCAACAGAAACGAGGCGTGGGGGAGGCTGTGTGGGGAATCCAAACGTTGCACTCCGTCCCAGTGGCTGGTTTTAATTAATAATACTGGCAATGGAGCTTCTGGGCTGGCTGTGGGGAGCATCTGAGCAATGACATCACCTCTCTCTGTGCTCTGCCGGCCGGGTGTGACCGCTGAGGTGTGAGTTTTGTGCCCGTGTCAGAGCGTGACCCTCCCCGATAAATAGGGGTGTTTGTGCGCCCGGCTCCGCAGAGCATCTCCGGGGACGAGCCTTCCCTGAGGATGGCAGCGCTGGCTGGGGTGGGCACGGGAGCCCCACTGCTCCCATGGCTGCTGCTGCTGCTGCTGGTGATGTCCCACTCTGCCCACGCAGGTGAGCTCTGGCTGGCTTTGCTGGCATCACCCGTGTCCTGCGCCCAGAGGGACTGCAGGAGCTCGGGATCCTCCTGCCTGTGGAGCCGAGGGCTTGCCTTGTAGCCAGGGAAGAAGCACAACCATCCTTTGCAGGGGTCTGGTTCAGCTTCTGGGAGCTGTGTGGGAGCAGGGACCCAAGGTTGAGGCGCAGGTGGCAGCTTCTCACCGTGGTCCCCACAGTGCTGTCAGTGAAAACAAGGGAAGGGAAACTTCCTTGGCTCCCAGAGTCGCCGCATCCCTAACGGCACTGTCTGTGCCTGTGAGTTGCCACCTTCTCTCTCTCTCTCAGCCATCCTGGAGGTGAACGGGAACCTGAGCTGTAGATGTGCCAAGACAACCTCGGAATACATCAGTCCCAAGAAATACGAGAGCATCGAGATAAGGCCCGTGGGCAGCAGCTGCAGGCGCACGGAGATCATGTAAGTGCCGTGGGCTCTGCTGCTGCCACCATCTCGCTTCTCCAACGCCTTGCTGGAAAGGAAACCTTTCCAAAAATGCCAGCAGCTCGCTCGCTGAGAAACACCAGGTGCAGAAACACAGGTCCTCAGGGCTTAAAGGAATCTTTCCAGGAGGGGAAAATGTTCTTTCCTCATGCGGGAGCAGGGGGTGTTTGCAGCTTGGAGGAAGCACTTCCTCAGACACTGAGGCATGAGCCATAACGAATCTTCCCAGATTTTTGTAGCTGTTCGGTCTTGATACATTTGTAAAGCTCCAGAAAAAGTTGTCTTTGAACAATGTTCTGGGCTTCAAGTTTCTGCTCTGCGTGGGAATGTCTTACATCTTTGCATCTTGCTTGTTCCCGGCCATGTTGTGGCTTCCTCTGTCTCTGGCAGCTTTCTACAGTCGCTGTGAGCCAAAGCTGAGTCTTCCCCGTCAGCTCTGGCTGCTTGAATGCCTGCCTTTGGAGAGGACAGGAATGCTCAGGAGCTCTCCTTGCGTTTCAGAATTAAATTAAGAACCTCAGGGAAGGTGTGTGTGAATCCCGAAGCCCCCTGGGTAAAGAAGCTGCTGAAGCGCATTGCCAGCACGTAAGTCTTTCCATGGAAACCCCTTTGGCTCAGGTGGCCCTGGACAGCATCCCAGCACATCCATGGTTCTAGGAAGCTCTCGTGGGCCCAGGAGCTCTCGGAGGGGCTGCTGCTGTCCAAAGGACCCACTTCCAAAGCGATGAGGGTCAGCTCTTTGCTGTGCAAAGCAGCGGTCAGACCAACACAACCTATCTGTGGGTCGCGTTCTCCCTGGCTTATGCACAGTGCTGCACTTCCAACCCACTTTGGAGGGAAAAAAAACACGAGGGGAGCAGTGGCAGGAGCAGGGTTTGCTCGTGGCAGGTGCAATGGTGTGTTGATGCTGGGCTGGGAAAGCTGCCCTCCTTTGTTGTGCCTGTGCTGCTGGGTTTGTGGCCATCCCGGTGAGCGATGCCCGCCCTGGGGAAACGGCAGCGACTTCCCTCGGCTGGGGGCAGGAGCTTCCTCTTCACACGTTTCTCCTCCTTCTGCTTTGCACAGGAAGAAAAGATAAGTTTCCTGCTAAGGAAGTTGCTGCCCGGAGCCCCGAGGCAGGCTGGCGGATGATGCCCGGGTGTGCAGACCTGGCTGCTCCTCACTTTGCCCTCGCTTCCTCCCCTTCCTGAAAGCCCCACGTCTGGCTCTGGTGGCAGTGGCTGTGGGGAGGGTGACTCGCTGCTGGCCCCAGCCCCATGGCGGGTTCGTGGGGGTATTTTCTCCTGCTCTTGGTCCCTGGATCAGCGTGAATATGAATCCTTCATTTATTTAGTTGCCTGTGGACTGCGAAGCCGTTCCCCGTCAGGGGCTGCTCCTGCTTCTTTAGGAATGACTTTGTGACTCTTTCCACGTGAAGTGCTCAGTGACAGAGCGTGTGTCTGGGAATTGTGGGGCGCAGCGTGGCATGTCCTGTCCCGAGAGCTCAAGCCCAATAAAATTCAGGATTTTTCCTTCTGTCGTATTTTCCCTGGATCTCCTCGTTTTGAAGCAATGTTCGACGTGGAATCATAGGGCAGCTTGGATTAGAAGTGACCTCAAAGCCCATCCAGTCCCACCCCCTGCCATGGGCAGGGACACCTTCCACTAGACCAGGTTGTTTCAAGCTCCATCCAACCTGGCCTTGGACACTGCCAGGGATGGGGCAGTCACAGCTTCCCTGGGCAACCTGAGTCAGGGCCTCCCCACCCTCGCAGGGAAGAATTTCCTCCCAGTATCCCATCTAATCCTGCCCTCTGGCAGTGGCAGCCATTTCCCCTTGTCAGAGGTCCTTCCCATCACAACCTCTTATCTCCCTTGGTGGTGATTGGAGGGCACAATATTGCTGGTAGGGAGATGGGACAATCCAGCCCAAGTGCCCCACATCCAAGTGATGGAGCTGAGATTTACAGGTGGCTGTAAGGCTTTAAAAGCCAGTCCAGGCCAATAAGGAAATGTATCGGGAATGGGCGTGAGGTTACTTGGCAGGGTTTTGGGGTAAAAAAATCAAAAGCAGATGTCACCAGAGCACTGCTGGGCTGTGCAGGGGGATAACGTGGTTGTAGGAGAAATGAGCCATACCTGATCATGCAGGACAGAAAAGCACCCCAGAAAACCTCCGGGCTCGCGGGGCTGTGTGCGCTAAGAACAAAGTTGGAGGAAACAAAACAAGAAAGGAAGGGGAAAGCAGAGCCAGTTTCGGGAAGCCGGGCCCCCTGCCAAGCCCCAAGCCGCTTTTTATCAGCAGCGTCGCAAACTCGGCGAGCACCGTCAGCAGGGAGCGGGGTCGGGCAAAACCGCTGTGACCCCGGGGCCGTCCGTGCCACCTCACTTCTCCTATTCCCCGGCTCAAATAGGGGGATGCTGCGGGGGCCGGGGCTGGGACCGGCATGGCTCTGTGGGTGGCCCTGCTGCTGGGGGTGCTGCTGGCGACCCACCACCCTGGGGACACAGGTGAGACTGCCCCTGTCCCCGTGGGTGGGTTTGGGGAGATGCTGAGGGCTGTGAGGCTTTCGGGATTTCAAGTGGGTGATCCTGGTGGGATGTGGCGGGAGATGCATTGCCCAGGGAGGGTTTTGGGGTTGGCAGCGGGTTTTGGGGTGACGTGTGAGCCATGGCCGTGTGCCCCTCCAGCAATCCTGGAAGCCAACGGCAACCTGAGCTGCCGCTGCCTCAAGAGCACCCGAGCCTTCATCCCCCCAGAGAAATACAGAAGCATCGAGGTCTGGCCTGTGGGGAGCAGCTGCCGGCGCCTCGAGGTGGTGTAAGTGGCTCCCGGGGGTACGTGCCCTCTGCTCCCCCCATCTCCCCCGAATTGCTTCAGTTTCATGCTCGTGTTCTTTCTGAGAAGGGTGGGAGGCTCAGCCGTCTGCGGGAGGGGAAGTGACGTGTCTGAAAGGCCGCGTGTTTTCTAGGATTAAACTAAAAAGCCTGAAGAGGGTCTGCGTGGATCCTGACACCCCTTGGGTGAAGAAACTCTTGCAGGACCTCCCTCACCTGTAAGCTGCCCCTTCCCCCTGAACACCAGGGGCTCCCAGCGGGACCGGGGGCATCCCGTGGGAACCTGTCCTCACACGTTCCTCCCCCGTCTGCTTTTGGCAGGAGGAAGAAAAAGGCTCCCCGCTGAGGAAGCTGCCACCAGAGGCACGGCCAGATGTGCTGGGCCCAAACCTGCTTCCCTTCCCCATCCCGCTGTTGCCTTACCCCAGTCCAGAGGGGAGCATGCTGCCACCTGAGCCCCTTTCTAGGCCTTTAAACCCTTAAAAATGCCTGTCCCTGCTTGCAGCCTCTCCCATCCCGCAGCCATGTGCTGGGTGTCCCTTTTGGGTGTGACCCAGCAGGCCCAATAAAGGTGGCAGCCCTCTGTCACTGTCCCTTGCCTC
Source organism: Mohoua ochrocephala (assembly GCA_013398855.1). Classification (NCBI taxonomy): domain Eukaryota; kingdom Metazoa; phylum Chordata; class Aves; order Passeriformes; family Acanthizidae; genus Mohoua; species Mohoua ochrocephala. The sequence continues at coordinate 365,537 of VZTA01029677.1, forward strand.
CCTTCACATGGCATGCCAAGAGCTTGGGGTGCTTGGGGTGGGAGGCATTGAGGGGGTAGGGGGGGCACCAGCCTTTGGCCAAAACCACGGGAAGTTTGAAGAGGCGGCCACGGCAGTTTCCGCCTTTTTTGGCGGGGAGGCAGCACGGGCCACGTGCATCGGGGGGAAGCGAGGGCAGGGAAGTTGAGGTGTGGGGGAGCCCCTTTTTTCCTCCCCCTCCGGCGCTTCCCAGCCTGCGAAATTCCCCTGGGCCGAGGGGCTGGCTATAAAACAGCCCTGGCGTAGCTCGGGGCAGGCAGCAAGGATGCGGCTGCTGCTGGCGGCGCTGGCCCTGCTCCTGCTCCTGAGCAGCTCGGTGCCGGGGGGCGGTGAGTGCCTTTGGGTGTCCATCCATGTCCCCCTCCAAATGCCTGGACAGTGGCATTGGGAGTCCCAGATGGGACTGAGCGTGGGCTCTGCTAAGCTTTCAGATTTGTTTCTTGCCTGTCTTTGATCTTGAGTTTGTCTTTCAAACCCTGTGGCTAAGCTGGAGGGGGATACCAGGGCTGGAGAGGGGGGGATTTGCCTCGTGGGTTTGAGATGCTTCTCTTCCAGACCCCTGTAAAACTCAAGTGCTTGGTGGGTGGACAATGGGTTGAATTCATAAAGTGTTGGTTAAGTTTCCCAACCCTGCAGCTAAGCCCCCTCCATGTACAGGAAAAGCTTTGAGGCTGTGCTGGGAGGGATTAGCCTCACCACAAACCCCATTAACAGCAGCCCGTGGGTGTCAGGGAGGGGATGGGATGTTTTGGGTGGGGTGTCCCCATCTGCCTCCCTCATGGTGGGGCCGAGACCTGGTGTGGGCTGCCCTGGGGTACAGGTCTGTCGCTGGAGAGCCTGGTGACCAACATGAGGTGCAAGTGCATCAAGTCCACTGCCCACATCATCAACCTGGGGCTGATCCTCACCATCGACGTTGCCCCGCCGGGCATTCACTGCAGGAGGAAGGAGATCATGTAAGTGGAAAGCCTGGAAACCAATTCCTGTGAATTGCTCGTTTGTGCACTGGTGTGAAAGTGCCCCAAATGCCGGGGTGACCCTTACTTCCCGATTTAAAGGGGGTTCCTCCCAGCGTGGCTCACTGTGCTAAGGTAAAGGCCCCAAAATTCCACGTCTCTGCTGCCCGGGGTTTGCATCTGTGCCGATGGAGCAGAGGGGTTTTCTCTGTGGGTTAGGAAAGCTTTGGGGAAGGGGCGTGCGTGGGGCTGAGGGGTCTCGTGGCCTTGCAGCCTCACCCTGAAGAAGAACAAGCGGGTGTGCGTGACCCCCGAGGCGCCCTGGATCCAGCTGCTTGTCCACAAGCTGATGCAGAGGTACGTGATGCCCAGCCATTGGAAAACACCCGGCATCTCCAATGCCTCGGCAGGACCATCCCTTCCCCCCAAATCCCCCCATTTTCCTTTCTTTCCTCCCACAAAATCTGCAGGAATGGCGCCAAGAAAGCGTTGCCGCGGCCGTGGCGGGAAGCACCGTGCTGCCGGACCCCTCGGAGACCCCCCGCCCCATCCCTTCCACTGTCCAGATCCAAGGAGTCCCCGGTTAAGGATTCCTCGTGGGACAGCAATGGCACAACCCCCCTGCCTTGAGACACGCTGGGTTTAGTGGCACAACGCCGGCTCTTCCTCTGCTCCCCGGATTTTGGCAGGGCCGGGAGCCTTTCCCTGCTTCCCCCAACAAAGGCTTTCCCCTCAGGCACCCCCTATCTCCCTCTGTGTCGGGTGCCTGTGCTGTTCCCACAGCCCATCCTGGCTGCCACCAATAAAAGGATGAATGTGCTTCCCCCCCCTCGGCTGTGGCAGCTCTTTCTGCCCGGATTTGCGTGTAAAAATTGGGAATTTTGGGGTGGGGATTTAGGCCAGGCTGTGGCACTGTGAGGCCTTTGGCTGCTTTGCTGAATGCGCTGCCTTTCCTCCGCTCCAGCATTTGGTGCCTTTTTCTGAGGGCTCCTGGCAGGAGCCTGGAATTGCAGGAGTTGGGTAGGGTCTGGTGCTGGCTCCTGGCTGTGGGAGATTTCCCAGTGGCTGGCTGAGGCTTTCTGTGGAGCCCCATTTTCCCGGGGTGGGGACCCTGGCCTGGCACAGGAACATGCCCTGGCCACACGGCCTGAGGTGACACAGGTGTGACTCGTGACCCCGTGCAGGATTATCCCTGTTTACCATCTGGCTTGGCCACTCTGGGAGGAGGTGTTTAAGGTCTGTAGGAATCAAATGTGTGTCGCCCACCCACCCCCAATGGATCCCAAAAACGAGTCCCTGGGCAGTGACAAGCTGGGAAACACTCACCCAGCCTCTGTATCCCCCTCCCTCCTGCCCTGTGCTCCTCAGGAATGACAGCAGGGGCAAGAATGGTTGCAAAAGGGCTGTTTGTTGATTCCGGAAGGACATGGAAGTACACAGGTGGGAAGAAACCGATGGATGTTTAGACCTATTCGTCATGGGTGAGCAATATCCCATCTCCACAGTGATTAAATTTTTTAAAAAGTAATTTTTAAAGGGAAGAAAAATGTAGCAGTTCAAGGGTTGGTGACCTCCCTTTCCCCAGCTGCCTGAGGGTCCAGGGCAAGCAGCATTTCCTCGTGCCAGGGCCTGGCACAGTCTGAAATGTAACGCAGAGCAGCTATTCCCACGAAGCGGGGCGTAAATCCCCCTGAAACTGTGGTGTAAGCACGCCCGGGAGTGACACCGCAGCTGCCCCCGCTCCGCGTGCACTTCCATCTTTTCAGGGACGGGACCTCCCGGGTGCAAAGGCAACACACAAGAAAGAAATCTGACTTAAAAAAAACCCCCTGAGCTCTCAAAGTAACCACTGAGAGATGGCGTGGGAGCCTCCAAAGAGGGTGGATGAACCCCAGCACCGGGATCGCTCTCACCTTCGCCATTGCCACAGGGAGGGGTGGGTTGTGCCGTTGCTGGATCTAGAGGCTTATGATCTCCACCTAAAATTGTTTCTAATTAAAGTGAGTTCCTGGCTGATGCTTGGCAGAGAGGATTAAGGTGCGAGTGGTTCCCACAAGGTTCTCTTGGGATCTGCGTCACCTCGGAACACCTTGGAAGGGTGAAAGGGAGGGAAAGCGACCAAACTCGTGTAAGGCTCAGGCTCCTTACAGCGAAAGAAGGAAGCGGAAATATGCAGCTACATTGTACAAAATTCTCTTTTTTATATATATATATATGTATATATATATACACACACAAAACCCCGTATCGGACAGAGTCACCAGACTGAGTGTTTTTAAAAAGTTGCTTGTAGAAGGGCGTTGGATTTTGTTTTCTCTGCTGGCTTTTAGGCAGTGCTGTCGCTTGGGAGTGGACACCAGGCACCGTGTTTTGGAAAGCAAACGGAGGCAGCGAGGAGCAGGGAAGGGCTTGGAGCCTTTTTTCCAGGTACTGCCTGCAACGTGCTGGGAGCCGAGGCCGGGAGAAAAAGCACCATCCCCTCACTGCTCCTGCTGGGAAGGGAAAACCAGGAGGAGAACAGGAGGGAGCCGCACAGGAGAGGCAGGTAAACATGTGCATCGACTGAAACATAAACGAGACTCTGGGTTGTTGGTTTGTTTTTTCTGTGCAACGTCTGTTAAAATAACATTTTTGCGTTAAAAACCCGCACGGCGTGACGAGCGTCGGGAAGTGCAGCAGAGAAAATCCAATGGAACGCTTCCATCGCTAGAAACCAAGGGAAAATCCAACTGGAGCAGCTTACAACGTTTGCCAGGGTTTGGGTTTCTCCACCCCCCCATCCTCTCCCACCCCCATATTACAAAGCATTGGTGCTGGGTTTTTTATTTTTATTACTAAATGGGCTCCTCTGCAGTTCATAGACAATCACGGGTGAATTGGAAATTCCATTTTATACAAACAGCTCAAAAAATACTGGGAGTGAAGTATGGTTAGGAAACACTGCTCACGTCGGGATCGCCGTGCGTGGAGGAACGGGAGGAGCGGGTTAGAGCACGCCTCTGGAGCGGAGCATCCCCCCCCCCTCCCCAAAAAACATACAGCAGCTGAATACAGAAAGGTAATGTCCACAAAATTAAGTTTTTCATGCTATTCTACTTTCCAGTGCTCTCCAATCCGTGTGCCATGGCCAGGTGGGGAAGGCTGAGGTATATTCCAACAGAGACACCTGCGCCCAGAGGAAAATCCGTCTCTGGAAGGGCTTTTTTTTTTTTTTTTCCTTTCCCTTTTTTGGTTTGGTTTGGTTTGGTTTTGCACAAAGCAAGTGCTGCACGGGAATTTCCCCCAGCTCCCATCGCTTCCAATTGATCCCAGACCACAGATGACGCCCCCATTTTTTAGGCACTTCTTTTCCAAGGGAGTTGTCACTTTGCTGAACCCATTTTTGCGTTCTGGCCCGCTCCACCCCCTCCCTGGCCCCCAGTCAGAGTCAGGGAATAGTTTCTCCTCTAAGTCCAATTGATTTCTTTTTTTATTCCCTCCCCCCATGGAAAATTTCCTATGTATAAAATGACAAAGGAAATGTTTAATTAAAGAGGAACGGCCTGACTTGGCAGTTTTGCAAGACAGAAGATGGCTCTTTAGTATTTAAAACTAATTTCACAATTCAAATTGGACTTTTTTTGAAGTATACGAATGAGACATAAATATAGGCTTTATCAATCTGCTTAAAAATTTCATTCACATCATGGAAAATGTTTTTCATTTATTAAAAATATCACATTTGGAGACTAGAAACAGTAAAGTGCATGAAAAGTTTCAAATAGAAATTCAAGAAAATCTTATAGCAGCAAAAAAGCAGAATAAAGAAAAACTTAAAAACACAGACACGACCTTTTCCTATCACTGTGCCTTTTTTTTTTTTTTAAACATTAAGCAGCCAAACAGGGTTTTTTTTCAGAAAATTGCATCGTGTTTAATGCCTCTTGAGGCACAAGGTTTTGAACTGGCCACCCAGAGCATTAAAAGGAAAGAAAACGAGGATTTCCAACACATCCAAAGAGCATTAACATTTGGGAAGGAACCAGCAGCTTTTTTACTTCAGCCCTGACCGACAACAGCTCCGAAACAAATTGGAATCAGGAGGATTTAGAGCTCGAATTTGATCACAGATATTTGGCTGTCTTTGGTTTTCTGATAGTATTGAGATGAGGGGCAGGGCCACGCTGCCAATCATTTATAGTCAGGTATTAAGTGCTTTGCTAATGTGCAAAATTTATGTTGGATGTAGAGTTCAGTCTCCATTTTGGATTCAAACAAACGGTATTTCTAATAGTCTTCCTACAGAAACAAGCATCTCTAGTTTTGTTTTTCTTTCTCCTAAATTGGCTCAATTTGCCACGTTCTGGAAAAAAGCATTACCTTGAAATATGTTAAATGCAAGTTTTTAAATCTCTTTTGTCCATTTAGAAGTGCAGCTTCCTACTGAAAAGAAAAAGCCAGTTTAAAATAAAAAAAAAACAAAAACAAAAACAAAAAACCCCAAAAATTAAATTAAAAACCTGGAAAGGGGAATAATACTTTGGTTCCAGCCCTAGTGCCAAATGATACCAATATGCACCGAAAATGTGCAAAAATCTCATATCAAACACATATAAGGAAAGGAGCTCGAAGAAGCAGCTTTAAGGTTGGCCATACTTCACTCCTATACAGTGGGATTTACAAGTGTACAGGTCCGTGGGGACGGGTCCGAGCCCGCCCGGCGGGGCTGCACTACCTGCGGGAGGGCAGGTGCACCCCGTTCACCAGGGGCAGCAGCGGCGGGTGGAGCTCCAGCTGCGTCAGCAGGGAGAAGTGGTCGGAGGGGATGTGCGGGTGCGGGCACCCCGTGATGTTGTTGTCCACCAGCCACTGAGGGTCCAAAGGCCCCAGGACTCCGAGCACGTTCATGTGAGTGTTGGAGTAGAAAATGTAGTCAATCACACCCTGCGGAGAGAGAGGGGAGAGAGACAGCGCGGTGAGGGCGGGGCCCGGCCCGGCCGCGGGCACCGAGCGCTGGGCTCGGGGTAGGGCACGCCCCGCATCCATCCTCGTCAAACCGGAGGCTGCCGAGGTCAGGGAATTAACCCGATCTCCCGGAGAGCGGTGCTTACTTTGAAGTCAAAAGTGTAATTGGTGTAAGGCATCAGGTTGTTCTCGTAGGCGCTCTTGAGCTGGAAGCCGTGCGTGATCCTGCCCTCCGAGGCTCCGTTCTTCCCGTTGCCGCTGAAGTTCATGAGACACTCGTTGTAGCGCAGCTCCTTGAAGTCCTTGTGGTTGTCAGCTACGATGCCGTTGCTCAGGTATTCCACTACACCTGTTGGCAAGGGGAAGGGTTTAGGGAGTCGCTTTGAAAGGCAACTTTGGCCTGGGAGTGTTAAAAACCAGAACACCACAAAGACATGCCATGAGATCAGAGTTAGCAAAGCAAAGCCCCCTCCCTTAGGAAGTCTTCATCAGGAATTCACACATCTTTCCTACTTCTTATTGTTGCTTCAGGCAGGGGTATTTATTTAATGGCTTATTTAAGATCTAATTGTGCTTTTCTACACTTTTGTAGGCGCAAGCAGCTCTCCTGGAGCGTCCAGCTGAGCACGAAAAGCAGGCGACTCAACTGGAGGACTCTCAGTCTCTTCGGCCAGATTTCCAAAGGCAGCTGTTCCTAGGAAAGCTTTCGTCCATGCCTTCCCTGGGGAGTGCAAAACAACCCCATCGCCTTCAGAGGAAGAGGTGGACTCGAATGGTCTAAGGAGGTAAGTTAAAAATTAAGCCGAAACCAGTCTTACCTGAATCGGGCAGCGAGTTGAGATCCGCACACAGCACCAGAGGGATAGAGTTGGGATCTGCTGTCGGGCTACTGGGCCTGCTCGAGGCTTTCTCCAGGATGTTTTTCAGTTCCGAGACGAACATCATGGTCTGGATGAGTTTTACGTCCGAGTATTCGGGGTCCCAGTGCATGTGGGCATTGGCCACGATGAGCAGCTGTTTGTCCACGTGAAGCGATTTCATACCTGCGTGAACAATTTCAGCAGTGAAAGGCTCTGCGAATGCAGCGGGTTCCCGCTCGCTCGTACTCGGGGTGTAGCTCCTCAGGGCTCAGGGTCAGACACACCAGCAGATTGGGTGTGTTTTCATTGCTTAAACCTGTTGAAATGCCTGCAGAATGGCCTAGGAAGCTCCTTCCAGCCCTGGAATTTCTCCTCCTCTGAAGCCATGCAGGCAGAGCAGGGTAGCACTTTTACCTGTGCTGGAATTGTCTGCTGCATCTGATCGACCTTAATGAAAATGTGTCAGTCAAGTCAATCAAGAGGCAGGAAAAGATACCTGATCATCTCCTTCTTCCACATCAGTACATCAGCACTGACATCTAATCACGGGGGAAGGGTGGAAGGAGTCAACCAGGGGGAGGAAAAGAGTTGAAAACAGAAGTTGAACAGTATTGACAACTACTAGTACGAGCAAACGTCTGTAAACACAGCGACCTTGGGAGAGCTGAGCTGCTCAAGCAGAATGTAACAGAGTAAGCAAGCAGGGATAAAAGCTCGAAAGGAGAAAAGCAAATGCTGGGCATCTCGCTGGGAGCACAACCAGACCAGGAAATCATGTCATCTGTGCCCCTCTTAGCCACCGATGGGCTGGATTGGGCTGCACCACTGACAGGAACAGCATGGATTACCTAGGAATAACTCGTGCCTGTCTATGGAGCCGAGTATCAGCGACCACACCACGGCTGTACTCACTTGCTCCAAATAATTCCTTGTGCACCTCCAGCACCACGGCGACTCCGATGTTGTCCTTGGTCATCACTCTGTTCAGCATGGCTTCCGAGCCCTCCGAGTTGGCCATGGCCACCTGGTTGAACTCCACCGTGTGCTTCTGCACCAGCGTGAACCTGGGGGGCAACGGGGACACAACCACAGTGAGCAGCCGTGACCCGCAGCCCCCGGGGCAGTGTCCCCACCTGAGAACCATCCCTGCCCGCTCCCACAGGCACCCTCTCTTCCAAACCACTCCAGCTGCTTCCGAGACACGACCCGAGAGCCGCGGTTCTGTTTCTGGAAGCAGTGAAAACTCTGAGAGGCAGCTCAGGCTTTGGGAAACTTCCCCCCTAATCACTGGAAGCTGTTCTGAGGTTTTTAGTGTCGTTTTTAAAAGCTGCTGCCGCTGCCCCTTACTTTTCTGTTTTGAAGAATATCGCGCAGCCGTCCACGTGCTTTTTCTCCTGCTCTGACATGATTTTGGCACGAGACTTTGGAGAAAAGAATCCGTCGTATCCCCGTTCTTTCAAGGCTGGCAGGAAAAGGGTGAAGTATTGCTCCGTTTCCACTTCCTGGAATTGAACACCAACACCTCAGGCTAAAGAAGCGAAGGAAACCCTCCCTTGTGCCTGCCCTGGCTTGCAGTCCCAAAAGCTGCTGTCTGCACAATCCATGGCACTTCCCAGACTGACGGGCCTGCTGGGAACTGGTGTGCATTCCTGGATTTCCTGGAATCCCTCCCAAAGGCAAAGTGACAGGTGCGTTTCCAATAGCAGTAAACCACACCCGATGCTTTTAACACTGGAATAGAGATGCACAGCTTGTCCTGGAATTTGGTATCGAGCAGGTGACTATGGTGTTTCCAAGGGAACATTTAATCCTAAAGGGGGAGGTTCATGCTTTCTGGTTCTGATGGAAAACGCAGTTATTTTTGATTACCTGAAGACTAATGATATCTGCATCACAGTTGACAATTTCTTCCATGATTCCCTTTTTCCTGTACTCCCAATTGAGTGCCCACGACGGGCAGTAGCCGTAGAGCTGCCGGGTGGCGTATTTATCACACAACACATTGTAACACATAACTGTAAATGAAGCTGCGAGGAGAGAGACCAAGGGAAAGGTCATCAGCCTCTGGAGATTGTCTCTTTGACCTGGGCAAGAGTGGCTGGAAGAGGTATGACAAAGCCCAACATGGAAAAGAAATGCCCAGCATCCCGTTCCAATGACAAAAATGGTATTTACAGCACAGCCATGTGTTGATTTTTCTAGTACAAAAGAACACAAATTGCTATTTTCACTCTGGTCCAGGAAAATGAAGCCCAAGACAAGTTTCCCAGTGTGTCATCTCGTGAACACAGGGAAAAGCAGCACAGATTTACCTGAGGGCAGAATTTGGTCTCGTTCTTTTAAAGTAATCCATGGCCTTGGAGGCAGCTGCTCTGGATGAACTACAAAAAAAAAATTAAACCAGAGATTAATTCAGGGTTTCTGTTTGTAAATTACAATTTCTAAGTCGAAGTGATGACTGAACAATAATGTACTTTGCATCCCCAGCTCCCTGAGTCTTCAGGGGAGGCAAAAATCATTTAAACGAGGAGCTGTAGTAAGGGGAAAATTGTGATTTGTAAGATTCATGACTATTTTTGTCTCTTGTTTTCAGATTTAGAAGCACCACCAAAATACTCCTGCACATTGAATAATCTGCCGAAGGAGGAGGGGGAAATCCTGGCATGGTTCAGCCATCCCTTCTCCAAGAACCTCGCCCCGTATCCATCATTCCTGCAGTGCCTTAACTTGGGAGACACGGAGTGGCAAAGCCGAAGGCTCAGCTACAGAACCACCAGAGCAGGACCGAAGTCAGGTACTGGCTGTTCTTAATGGCTTTGGTGTTTCTCAAGCTAAATTTGACATTCTGCTTGCATTGAAATGATTATTTCTGGTGGGGAGAACCAAAATGGCTTCAGCGAGGCAGACTCTGCCCTTGGTTGGTAATGGAAGGGTTTCAAACAGAACAGAGAGAGCATCTGGCTGTAACGTGGGAGAACATCAGACAGTACACATCAGCCTCTTCCACTGTGTGTGAGAGTGTTTCTTGGGATATGAGTGGAGCCCCCTGACAAAAGCACTGAAGCAGTGAGGAAATACTTTCCCTCCAGTGGTTCAGACTCTCGTTTCAGCAGCAACTCCCACTTTTAAACCCTTTTTGTCCGCCAGATCCGTGGGGCTGTACCTGCTAGATTGTCAAGCATGTAGTTCAGTAGCTTTCGGGTTCCGTCTGGATCCTGGTAGAGGCTGAGAATATCTTGGGACAAAGGATTGCCTGCCAACAGCACAAAACAACAGCAGGGGGATCAGCTGCCTGCCTTTCTTCAGGCTTTCCACCCAAAGAAAATCTCCCAGAATGAGAAGAGACAAATTAACTCAGCAGGTTAAAGGGCTTATTTCCCTGTCTGCAGGTTTGAAACGGGCTCCTAAGGGAGTTTAGCAGCATTAAGAAAGAGAAGCATTGTTTTCCCAACTGCCTGGTCATTTTTGCCACAAACTTAATGCTTCAAATAACCTATAAGAAAACCTTGAGGTAACAGAGGGAGGTTTTGAGCCCAGCCCCCCTCAGGATTCCAGAGAACTCGTAGGAATAGAGAACTGGAGAGAGCTCACCTTTCAAACCCAGGGTTTGCAGCTGGAAGAGCCGTCCAAGTTCATAAGGCAAAACCCGTAACAGATTGTTATTTAAAAGCAATTCCCTGCAGCAAATGCAAAAACACTCTGGGTGAGTATCACTGCAGAAGGAAACTCCTCAGGTGCTGTGCACACTGCTCGGCCTCAAAGAGAACACTTTTCACCCGGAATTTCATTATGGAAAGACATGCCAATCTTCCCATGTCATCTGCATCCTGAAATTCATTTATTTATTAGGGGGGAAAAAAAGCCACAAAACCCAAGATGAAACCAGAGATGAAAGCAGCGATGTATCAATGATCAGGAAAAAAGCCCAGTGAAGCCAAAAGTAATTACTATAACCGAAGCTCTGCACCAAGCTGGAATTTTTCAGGATTATTTGAAACACAAGCACAGAAAACAAACTGAAACTCTTGGTCCCGATCCCGCAATAGAGATTTTTTCGGGAAGTTAACCAGAATGATTCCCCTCACCTGAGAGACACCATGTTTCCTAGTTCTGCTGGTAAACTTCTGAGTTTGTTGGATGACAGATCCAGGTAAACCAGATTGTGAAGCTTGGCAATATCAGGTGGAATGCGAGTAAGGTTGTTGTCATTGAGGTGCAGAGCAGTCAGGTGTGTCAGCGACCACAGCGACGTACTTAAGCTCCGCACTCTCCCTGAAAGAGGGAAGCAGGGAACCACCTCTTCACTCTAGAACCACCGGACACAAACTGGATCTGGAACGCTCTGGGGCACCAGCTATGGGAATTTAAACCCCAACCAACTCACCCGAGATCTCTAATTCAGCCCAGTGCGACTTCTTCCCGTTGGCCACCTCTTCCGCTGACATGATGGTGTAAATTCTGCGAGGATCCGGAGGATCATATTTTTCCTTTGGCATCCCTGTTAGTCTGAAAGAGCATCACAACTGTTACTCGACAGCATTCCCTCGCTTCTATCCCGCCGTGAGCTGACCTTCCTTCCCCAGGGGCATCCCACGACAACGCATCCCACAGTTTATGCACGATAAATATCGGGCTGCCGTCAGCCAAGCAGGTGCTCACACCTGGGCACAATTCCGGGATGGAAAAGAGCATTTCTTCCCAGGAAGTCGGGGTTTCTGCAGTCACCTGATGGTTTTCCAGTTTATCCCCCCTAACCTACGGAGTCACTTGCTGCTGTAGAACCTGTGGACAGGATCACAGCGTTCCGCCGTTCCCGGTGAAAGGGCATGGATCGCTTCTTCCTGTAGCTTGCATGAGGAACCAAAGATTGTAGGGAAGGCTCCTATTTTCAACATACAAAGTCCCACTTCTCCACTCCACTTATGCAAGGCTTGAAATTGCAGTCTGAGGGGGAATTAGCTCCGTTTTCCCACTAACTATCCAGCTTTTGTGTTTTGTGCTTTTTCATGCTCGGGATCAGTCAAGACCTTTGTGTTCCTAATGGCCCAGGAGCCATCAAAGGAGCTCAGGTAAAGTTCCCATTTAGCTGCTCTGGGGCACAAAGGGCTCCAGCCCAGTGCAAAATGTGAATATCAGATGCCTAAGGATGAGCCGGTGCACACCAAATTCATCCAATTGTCCTGACCGTCAGAAGGGAGCTCTGATATCCCATTCAAAAACCATCCACTTCCCAGGGGACACAGGGAGCAATTTCATTCCATGCCTCCCTAGGCTGCTGTGCTGAACAGGACTGTGTGTGATTTAAAAACACGAGGTTAGCGGAGTTTGCTGTTTGCTGGTCTTTTCCTCCCCAGACACGCAGAATCCACGAGCCTGGATTTTACACAAATCCAAAGCAGCTGCTCCACAACAGGATGCAGCTCTTCCCTCACACAGACGGCTCTCCTACAGCCGGCTGCAGTAGCTGTGAAGCTCTTCAAACAGCTGTGACTCGAATTCGAGGTAACAAGCTCGGGGTTTTGTTCAGCAAGTCCAGCTAACCAAAGAGTCCACTTTGCCTTTACGAGGGTCAAGTCCTGCAGTGTTTGCCAGCTGATGCCAACAGCCAGACCGGCATTCCGGCATGGCACCAGGAGCAGGAGCTGTCAGGGCTGTCCCCCTGCCAAGGGTCTCAGTTACAGGGCTGCTGCTTCCTTCCCTGACGAATGCCCAAGGAAATTCCAGGGGCAAACGCGAGCCCCACGTCTAATTATAGCCCCCTGTTATTTCCAGGAGAAGTCACACGGCGAGCAGAGCTACGGCATAAGAGGATTCTGCGCTCACACTGCCTGGCACGGGGCCATGAAGGAAACCAGTTACTTAAGGACAAGGGATTAGACCTGAAATCCTTCCATCCTCGTTCCAGAACCCCAAAATCGGGAACGGCCTTTCCCCCACACACAAACAGGCTGTGCTTTGGGAGTGCCAAACCTCTGGTGCTTGGGTTTTGCTGGATTCATCTTCGCTCTTCGAGTGCCTGTGTGAAAGTGGGGAGCACTCCAACAGGCTCCTCACAGCCCCTGCCAGGCCACAGGAGCCCTGTTCCACCTGCCCTCGCTGTTTCATCTGTTTCATCTTAAACTGATCCATAACCTCTACCACGTCTGGGCCCAAGACACAGCAAACTTTGCTGTCCAAAACCCAGGATTTGGGTGAGTGCTCCGTGATGGAGTCCTTAAAAGCGTGGTGGCGAGCCCACCTGAGCCATCCCCTACCCAGGGGTGACCACTGACCCCGAGGCCATCTGAAAGCTCCAGGATTGCCCCTCGGCAGGGCACCCAATTAAATGATGCTGAAATATGGCTCGTTAAGAGAAGTGCTCTGCCAACGTGTGGCTGTCAGGGGCCTTCCAGAGAAGCGAGCCCCGAGCTGGGAGGCGAAGGACACGCACATTTTTCAGCTGTTAGTCACTTGAATATGGCTTTGAAACGGCGTGAGTCAAACAGGCAGCAGCAGCGTCATTGCCACAGTTACAGAAAGGGGAAAACAAACCTAAATCAAATGCACTTTTTTCTTTTTTTCCCCTCCTTCTGCATCACGGCAACATTGAGCAAGACTTGAAAGTCACCGTGTGTGATTTTTTTCTTAGGCAAAAAAATGAATTCTGCCCGGGTTCCCAACTCCTCCCGTTCCCGTCTCCCACTCTGCTTGTCCTGGAACTAGAACAATATCCAGAAATCCCAACCTGTTTTTGCTCAGTCTTCAGGGAGCTACCCCGAGCTCCCCGAATCCGTTAACCCCAAAACTGGATGCGCATCAGTGCAAATTTTTGCAGGCTTTTCTCCTAAAGGCTCCCCTTGGAAAACTTCTGAAGCTGCTAAAACTTGCTCTCTGCTACAGATCCAACTCTGTAAACTTAAATAGTGTGACCCTGATTTTGGGTAAATTAAAACACAAAATCTCTTCCTGATTTTGTGTAAATTAAAGAAAACCTGGAGATGAGGACATCAGTGAGTTAGTAAGAACAATATTTAAGCTCTTGGGGTTCCTAAAGTCCATCTCCAAAAACCCAGAGATGGCTGGCAGAGCAGGATTACTCAGCTGGAACCCTAGGTATGGTCCTGGGTGAGCCTAAGCAGCTCTCTGAGGTGGATATAAAAAGGGCCAGGGACAGGTACTGTGTTTCCAGCAGGAGCTCTGTGTCTGCCTTTTCCTTGGACTTTTGGGCTTTTACACTGTTATATTTGCTGGGGTTTTTTTGTGTATGGGGCATGCTGACCATCTTTTAAAGCCTGTGGGGGAAAAAAGGAATAACGGAACACTACTGAAGGTGTGAGGAGTGTCAGAGAGGAAGGGTTGAGCTATTGGGTTGCAGCAGAGGCTTTTAATATGAAGAAATGTTTTTTGGGCAACAAACAACAGGAACTTCTGGGTTTTAGACACACGGTCTCTTCCCCGAGGAGCGCAGAAGATGCATTTCTCAAATTACAGCGACCATAACGTGTTTTGTTTAAGTTCTTTCGTACCTCAATGCATAAATAAGTTGTCTAATGAGGAGGCAAATGGAGAGGAGCCATGCCTGCATCCTGCTGCAGCCCTGTGTTCATGGATGATTGGCACAGCTCCAAACCCTCGCCTCCAGCCCAGTGACATTCTTTGTGATTCTTTTTTTTTTTTCTCCCCCCAGCCTCTGTATACGGATGAGTCAAACTGCCAAAGCACGTTGGAAACAATCCAGCAGCCAGCCCTGAGTGGCTCCTCCTTCCTCTGAGCACAGCTGACTGTCCGTCCCCTTCCATATGGTGATCCCTCCCAGGAATTACGGATCCTGCTGGCCGGCGGGGCGCGCGCGTGTGCCCGCACACGTTGTGCGGCGCTGGGAAGTTGGGCTGGAAAAGCTGGGAAACGGCACCGTTTTTTATCTGTTTATCTAAATGCCCATCGAGGTGTTTTGTAATCAGGCCTGAGTGGCTGCAAAGGGAGGGGAGAGGGAGGCTGCTCGCCTGCGCTGCTCTGCTTTTAGGAGAGGGTGACAAAAGTCTCCCCGTTTCAGCCTCCCCAAGGAGAAGAGAAGCACAGCCAATGCCCACCAATACAAAAACTGGCTTGGAGTACTCTGGGGGGGCAGGAAAATCAGGTGATGGCTCAAGGGAATGTTAAGAGGATTTAAAGAAACCTGCCAATACTGGGGTACGTACAGATGTGTTAGCTTATTTGTTATATCCCTATATACAGTGGCTAGCGTGTACATCCTAGCAAGAAAATACTGGAGAATGGGGAATTTTGATGGTCTTTTGTGTGGATCCGAGCTTTTTTCATGGTGCTTTCTTGCAGGAATATGTCCAACCACCTCTGTGTACACTGCCTCTCCCAAGAATTCAACGGGCTCCCCGAGTTTGCCATCCCAGGTCCTGTCTCTTTCCAGATTCTTATTCCAAGTACCCTGGCTGGGGATAGAGATTGGCAGGGAATCAAATATAAATGCCTCATGTCGTGTTTTTTCTATTAAAAAACCCCCAAACAATTAAAAGACAATGTTTGAGGAGATTTGAAACGATCCCTGAGGAAAGCCTGACACAGAGCACAAGGAAATTCGAGTTGGGAATAGGGAAAGGTAAGAGGTAACCATTTACCTGCAGTAAATGCAGTGGTGCTGGGATCCCAGGGGGCTTCAACAAAGACCACAAAAGCCCAGAGCAGCACAGACAAGTCATAGAGGCAAACAGCAACAGCCAAGGGGAGAAGTGGGAAGGGAGGGAACGAGCTGTATTTGATTAATTCCAGAGCCAACTGGCACTCACTTGATGGAAATGCTAATTGTCCCGCTGACATACACCCACTAGTTATTCCCCCCATTCCCTCATCTCCTCTAAACGAAGCCGTCTTTTCTTAAATCACAGGTAACACAAGAATATCCAGGTTTCCACCCTTCCTCTTCCTCCACGTCACAGCCCCGCTTACAAGACCAGCTGAACTGTGTACTGCATGGAAATCCTACACGGCGTTACACGGCTGCTTTTCACTGCTCTGCTTGGTTCCCTCGCTCCAGAAGAACAGCTCCTGCTCTGCTGGAAGCAGCCTGTTACCTCTCAGTGTGTGCATGACGACTCCTGAAGATCCACATCAGCTCACTGAGTGATACCTGCCTTTGCTGGCAGGTGCCTTTTACACTTTCTGCTTCCAGAGCAGCTCTTGGGGCTGCTTTGTGTGCAAACACAGGGCAGGCTGCTCCCCAAAAGTAAGGCTCTGCTTACCAGAAACGCATGCAAGGGGCTACTGTAGGGCAAGAGGTGTTTCCAGCAGCCAGCCTGTAAATAAATCTCATCAGAAGCCCCCAGGGGGCTGGTTTAAACAGTGCACTTATTTATTTACACCTTGCACTGTTTCAGAGGAATGACCCATTTGCAATGCTGCTCCATCCCATGGACAGTGCTGGGCTTCTAATGAGATCCAGGACAGAGTGGCTTAAAGGATTAGGAACTGAAGTCACTGGGAGTCTGGGGAAGGAAGAAGCCAGCGCTGGATCAAGACAGAACACCGTCCTGGGCCGTGGGCACGGCAGAGAAGCAGCCATGCATGGCTGCAACTTAAAGCAAGAGGTTTTGCTAGGACTGGTTTGGCAGCCCCATGGGGCTGGGGAGACAGAAGACCCCCAAGAGCAGGGACAGAGCGAGGCTGGGGTGCCGTGGTGTGCCAGTGTGGCCCCGAGCCGTGAGGGAAGAGCTGCTGTGTGGACGAGGCTGATCCGACACCCGTTCGGTCACGCCTGAGAAATGATCTAAAGGCCCCGCTCAGGCTGCTGCTGGGAGCCAGCACCGTGTCTCATTCAACTCCTCGGGATCGATACCTGGAGAGAAGTCAGCTATTGACCTGGGTTTTGAGCAAAACTACACCGGAATTACGAATCCATGCACACGGCAGGAGCTCTGGAGAGGTCTTCTCAATGAACCTTAAGATACAGTTGGAATCATCAATACCCTTTCATCCTTCAAAGCAAAGTTTGTGCCAGGAGAAAAGAAATGAGATTATTTCCACGGCCACAGGACCATCTTCCCTTTTCAGCACTTCCACAAAATAAGCAAAGCCCAGCAACACTTTCAGTTACTCTCCCTCTACAATCCAAAGAAATCTGCCACTGTAAAACTTAATTCAAGCAGCTTTTAGAGTTACAAGGCTTGCCGTGTTCAGCTACAGGTAAGCTTGGATGAGTCAAAGCTCGAGATTTTAAAAGAAAGGAAGAGGAAAAAAAAAGAAAAAGAAGCCAAAGGAAAAAGCACACAGAGATAGTGGAAACTGTTTTGCAATCACTGGCACAATAAATGAGCCTTTTCAGTTTGAACAGGACACAGGATGCTGCACTACTGCTCAAAGTAGCTGGGCTTGTACGCTCAGGAGAAGAGAAAAGGGATCTGTTAAAACCCCCCCAGTTTATAGGAATAAACCCTGTTCTCCAGAGGGTGTGTTTAAATGTACTTTGCATTTTAATCTCAGAAGAAGAAAGATTTACCTAATAGCCTGAGCAAAGCATATTATTTGAATATTGAAGGATAGTTCAGCTGCTTCTGTATCTGATTATCCCAGTCTTTCCCATGAGCGTTTACACCACACTAAAACTCCCAAACAGAACCCCAGGCTGGTTTGGGTTGGAAGGCACCTTAAAGCCTGTCCAGTTCCACCTCCCTGTTGTGGGCAGGGACACCTCCCACTGTCCCAGGCTGCTCCAAGCCCCAATGTCCAACCTGGCCTGGGACACTGCCAGGGATCCAGGGGCAGCCACAGCTTCTCTGGGCAGCCTGCTCCAGAAGAGAGGCTCAACTCGCGTGGGTTCCTCTGTTCAGCCACCCGAAGGGATTTCACCTAAAGCCAGGGAATACCTTTGGCAAAGTTTTGCTGTAGTTTTTCCAACAGGTTGGTTTTCAGGTATTTCTTAACATGCTGGCGTGTGAGAAGTTAACTACAGAGTTCTCTGAAAGGAAGTTAAAGAAGACCAATGCAGTCCAAAGCCCTGGTGCTGCCTTCCCCTGCTGTACAGAAATGGAGAGTAAAGGAAGAACACAGACACAGCTGGTAGGTGCAAGAGGCAGGTATGGATTCAGGAATGCTGAAGCCTTGTTGACAGCCTGAGGTTTTCAACCGCGTAATTTTCCGAGCAGAAAATACTTGTGAGTTATACTCATCTCCCCACGTCCAGGGCTGTTTTGTTCAGACCTGCAGCTGCCGTGAAATAAATGGCCAATGACTTAAAACTGAATTATTCCCCCTTTAGCTGCAGGGGAAGCACCCAGGGGCTCCTAGAGCAGGCAGGAAAACACCTTGCAGCTCGGCACAGGCCCAGTCTCAAACCTCCTGCCCTGTCCACAGGCCTCACAATACTTAACAGATGTGCTCCTCTTTTCCACTCAGAACACTCCTAATTTCTCTGATGCACTCCACTCCTTCACAGCCTCTCGCTCCAGACTACGGAGGAGAAGGAAGAGGCTCGTTGCACGGGTACAAACACGTTCCTGGAGACTGACCTGCTCCCAGTGGCAAGATGTGACTTGGATGGGGGAAGGAACGCGAGCCCTGCTCTTCCTGGCACCTGGAACTGTTCTGGTATGTGAGAAGTCATCTGGCCCTGCTTTCCTTTTGCTTTCTTAACCTTCCAGAACAAAAAGGGATTAGAGGAAAGGCGTTCACAAGTGGAAATTTTGGCTGGGCAGTCATTCATCCTGTGCTAGCTCTTTCCCACTGCCAGGGCCAGTTGTAAATTAATGTAACACAATAAGTAGAAATTGGATTTTAAGCTATAGGGGAAGAGCAAAGGATATTCCCCACTGTCCAGGCTGACTCAGGATAAAGGACATTTTTTTGTGGGATGTACACCCCCCCCCTTGTGATCTCACACAGGACGGTGATATCCAGCAAAGCACACAAAGTATGTTTTCTGCTTTGCCCCTTTCTCAGTTTTCCTGGGGGTATCCTGTGGAAAAAAAAAAGAGCTACAAATCTGGAGAAGGAGGTCTTCAGCACTCTCTTTAGATGGTGCTTAAATCCAGAGCCTTTTCAGAGGGCCTTTAGATTGATTTGTTAGGAAGAACAAAAAAAAAAAAAAGGCAAAACTGATTTGTGATTAGAAGGCACAAAGATGTTCACTCAGATGGAAGCATTCCTGAAAAGCGAGGGGAAAACCACCCGAGCAGTTCATTCAGCTGCCCTAAAGGGTAAACAGCAAACTTGAGCACCATCCACAAACCCTGATTATTATTATTATTATTATTATTAACAGCTTGACCAAAAGCTTATGGGTTTTGCACTTTTCTTTGTACTCCTGGAACCTGATGAACTAAAAAAATGCGTTTGACACCAAAGCAAGGAGGAGGGTCCCTCTGCAGCAACACAAGGCTAAACATTCCTCCCTCTCCTGCAGCCTGCAGAGCTGCCTCGGCCCAGGAATATTTTTTGCCTTTAAAAAAAAATAATGTAAGATGTTTAATTGGGTCTTTCCTTATGGGAAAGGCCGTTGGAAGTAGCAGTCTGGGGAGCTGTTGACTCGCAGTGGTAATTGTGGAAGGATTGGTGGCCAGGATAAAGGACACTTCCTCGGGAGCTTTGCTTCGCGTTCCCGTTCCCGACACAGCCTCCGGAGACTACGGGTGGGGAAAGGCCCACGGGAGAAGAGCTGCCTCCGGTAGTTTCCCAGCCATAAAAACTCCTGCTGCTCCTAGCTGAGGGCACAAGAGGTTTCCCTTCGTGCTTTGTTTAGGGGAAGGAATAATCCAGATTCACATCAGCAGGGATGATGGCAGGGTGGCTCTCTGAAGGATTTGTCTCTTCATGTCTAAAATTTCCCAACCCTCGAGCTGCAAGTGGGGGGAACCCAAAACTAAACTCTGCTGAAGGGTTAATTTTAATTTAGAATATGCACTTACACCCGGCCTTCATATCCTGGAAATCTGCATTTGGAGTCCCACAGCCCTTTTATTGACACTTTTTGTGTCTTCCTCAGAGAAAACACCAAGCTCAAGGCGAGCAGAATGGGGAGGACAATACACCACACGTAGGTAAATGCTGAGCAGAAGTGGTGCTGTGCAGTCATAAACACCACTAATGATTCCCATCAGGAATCATCCTACCAGAGTAGGGCTGAGCATCTGCTCCGTGCCTGCACACACAGGTTACAAGCTGTAGTTAAGTTACTCGTGTGCAAGACACCCAACAGCCCCACTGGCTTTCTCCTCTGCTCCCTGGGCTGGTGCAGCTCCCAAAAATCCCTGTGCTCGCTGACTGCACCCAACTTGTAGCTACAATTGCTTGGAGCTGCTTTTTGTTCATCTTGGAGCAATTTTCTAAGTGCCCTGAAAGGGATAAAATGTGTTCCTCGTGGAACACCACACAGTGCACTTCTGCCTATCTTTAATTCCATTTTCCGTGACCACCTGTCAAATTGCTTCCTGGTGGTGTCTGAACACTCCTAAAGTTACATCTCTCTAGGGAGATGCCCAGGAGACGGCAAAAGTTGCTCTTCTAAACAGGATTCCAGAAAGATTTTCTTCCAGTGCTCTCTTTCATTTAGAGTACCTTCGGTTTGGTGTTTGTTTTTTGTTTTGGGGGGGGGGGAGTGGAATTTTTTCCCCTCATTTTCAACTCAGAGAGGAATTTCCTCCCACATAACAGCACCCAGGTCAGGCTCAGCACCTTGCCACTGGAGGTAAGTGTCACGTAGCCCTTTTGTGAATTTGCTAAGCTGCCAGCAGAGCCAGTCAGCATGTTCAGCTAAAGGCCTTCCACGGTGCTCTCCGCGTCCAGCTCCAAGATCTGAAGGCACAAATGGATCCAGCAAATCCTGTGCATGTTAAGTCCTTTTTGCCACTTCCTGCCAGATGCTACAGTTTACTTTAGGTTGATCTTTTTGGGGTGGTCTTGTGGCGGGCAGTTTGATGACAGCCCCGAGGTGCACACAAGACAGGGGAGGAGAGCAGCAGAATTCCAGGAATATTGTCACCACCTAAGGATCTCGATAGAGAAACCTCTCTCTCTTTTTTTTTAAATCATTACAGGTGAGATGGAGAAGCTGCACAGACAAATCTCACTGGAACCCAGAGAATTAATCAGAAGGTGAAGTTACACCACGCTGTCACTGTAACAAGCACCCGAGCCTTGATTACAGCCTGCCATCAAGAGAACCACAGAATCTGGACCAAAAAAAAAAAATATTACAAGAGGCTTAGCATTTAATGCTCTAAAGCACTAAATCCACAGCAAATCCTCCTGAATCTAAATATGCCTAAGATATATTTTAACTTATTTTTTTTAAAGTTTTCACAAATGCCATCTTATGCTCCCAAAAAACTAAGCTCCACTGTTACTTTTGCTTTCTCAGTAGTCTGCAAACCAGGTTACATCCTGTGCCTCGAGTGCCCTTTTGGCACCCCAAAAGCTCTTTCCAATAAACTGTAAGCAAGTAAGCACTTATTTGGATTTATCTCCTCTTTTAAACCCAAGCAACCCAAAAGTGTCCTGCAGATTACAGCTGACAGAAGCAGAACTTTTTGGGGATGGTTCAAGAAAGTTTGCTTGGAAACTGTGCACGTTACTGATGCATAATTTTGTCACTTAAAACCCCAGGGAAGGTTTTAATAAGAAAAGAGGAATACACTCCCCCATTTGTGCACACTGACTCGAACAAAAAAAGCCAGCGGCTGCTGTGATTTACCTCACTGTAAGTTTTAATTCTTGGTGGTTTAGATTTAAATTAAGTAGAGACTGAAACAGTGTGGAAATTAATTAATTTTTCTCCACTGGTGCCTCTTCGTTCTCCTAACAGAGTCCACACACACACACACACCTTGGGATCGCTTCCTGGCTTATTTCTTCTCCTAGGACTGGTGTGAAAGCTAAACCTGGTCAAAAGCCTGCCTGGCTTTTTGCAAAACCAAGGTCGTTAATGGAAAACAACCATATAATCCCAGTTTATCCCGTGAAACGGAAGTTTTATCAACACCTTCGGGTGGAAAAGGAAACAGCCATAATGTCACTTACTTCCACAAGAGAATTCCCACTGCCAATGTGATGGAGCTCCTGGATGGGCAGAGGAGAGCCCCACACAGCAAATACACCTGGAGCAGCCGTCCCGTCCCTTCCCTTCCTTCCCTTCCCAGCCAGGCAAATAAACTGCCTGAGCGGGCTACATCCCTGGAAGCGGCGCTGCTACCAGGGGACAGGGCAAACACACCCTTTAGAGAACGAAAACAAGCTCTATCAGTAAAAGTGCACTTCTGCAGATAACTGCTCCTGCAGCTGGGACTTCTGCTGGCACAGCTCTGTCAGTCACGGGTCACGCTCCGTCACCGCGCGCGCAGACAGAGCTGTGCCAGCAGAAGTTCGCCCTGCAGACCCGGTGGGAAACTCCGCAGCCACTGACACGGATCTGCAAAGTTGGGCCTTTTTCCTGCTGCAGCCGAGGTAAGTTTTTCCTGAAGTCTGATGATGGGCAGTCCTCTCACCCCTGACACGTTAGGGTCTGGCCTTCCGAGGAGAGGAGAAAACGAAACTTTGCACGGGAACACACCTATGGGCCATTTACACTGAGTTTTATCCTTCAATTAAATGCACAAACTAAATGAGAAAGAGCCCCTGTAGGAAGGAAAGATAAAAGGGAATAAATTAAATTGTGCTGTACTTCAGCACTCGGAGCAGCCCCCGCTTTTAATAGTAAGAAGGGAACAAAACCGAAAGCGTTTAACGGGATTTGTTTAGCAGACAGCAGAGCACTGCAGAATTTCCACTGTTCCGTGGAACCCAAAAGGCACGCTGCAAACGGGGCTTTTGGCACCCTCGGCCACCTCTGGAGCAGACTCAGGGTTGGAGCTCAAACACAGGTTCTGCTGGGGTGAACCGACACGATCCCGGCAGGTTGGCGACGTGGATCGTTACTCCAGAGCACAGAGCAAGCAGCGAGGTGTCAGCAGTGCCCGCTGTCCATCTGCTCCCGGAGCAACATTCTACAGTCGGGCTGGAAATGCCACGCTCGGGACGTGGGGAGGGACGCGAGGAGGGAGCGGGGCTCCGTCCGGGACGCCAGGTAAGGCTGCGGTGCAAAGCAAACCCCGGTGTCCCGCCAGCCTGGATCTGCTGGGAGGCACCGCCAGCACGTGGCCGTGCCCACGGCTGCTGCCTGCCGGGACAGGGACGGTCGGCAGGACCAATATCCCTCTTTTTCACAGGGAGAACACAGAAATAAAATCACTGGCAGCGCCGTCTCTGTAAAGGCCGTGCTCCGCCTTCACGAGAGCTCTCCGGCCCTCCAAACTGGGATGCGGCTTCTAGGAATTCCCTGGGTTGTGTCACGTTGTTGTTAGGGATAATGTGCTATTTTTTTTTCCTTTTTAAAAATAAGCACGTTACCGTCGCGTTCATTATCAGCCACGTCTACACACCACGAACGCCTTCTGGGGGGGTGTTTGCCCCCCTAGGTTAGCTTGGGGTTGTGGGGGAGCGTCACGGAGAGGGGAGGGCACCGCTGTGGATCTAATGGTAAAAAATTCTCTGCTTAACCAAGGCCATCTAAAATCCTTATCAGCACGGCAGCTCAGGAGAAGTTGTGCCTCCCCAAAACAAATAACTCAGCCTATTCAAAGTTTCCAAAATGGCCCGATAAAAGCCACTGGTCTAAAGATTTCCAGAAGGTCAGATAAAATGTGGTGTGGCTGGGAGCAACAGAGCCCTCCACCACATTTACCAGGAGCCCTTCGGTTTAAAAAGCGAGCCCCAGACTGTAACAAAAACTCAGTGTTTAGGCGTGTGCTCTCGTCTGCAGGCACCACTGCCTGGGCTGGCAGCCCAGGCTTTATTGCAGGTGACACTCCTGTCATCTCCCTCCTACGGAACTGCTGCGGACCACCGGGAAACCACTGGGGAAAAGGTGGAGACCAGCGTCTCCCCAAAACATCCCAACCCCAAAAGTACCCTGGCCCCAAACACACCCTCGCCGACGCGCTGGGGGGTCCCCCACAGCGCCAGGCCAAGGTCCCACCATGGGACCCGAAGGGGATTGGGGACAAGCGTTTGCCCCGTGGCCGAGTACCACCCTACAGCCACGGCTCACCTCACGGCGGCTGCGATTAGTCCCGCGGCTGAGGTTCACCCCAAGGCTGGGATTTGCCCCATGACCGGGATTTACCCCACAACCAGGATTCACCCCACGGGCCGGGGTTCACCCAACGGGCCAGGATCTGCCTCATGACAGGGATTTGCCCCCGGACTGGGGGTTCGTCCCACGGCTGGGATTTGTCCCACGGCTGAGGTTCACCTCACGGCCGGGGTTCACCCCACGAACGGGATTCACCCCGCGGCCACGGTTCACGCCACGGCCGGGATTCATCCCACGGCCGATCTTCCCCCCGTGCCCGGAACTGGCCCCACGAGCACGGCTCGCCCC